>OZ005649.1:150091831-150698081 GCA_963930645.1 Salticus scenicus
AAATCGATTGCGGATATTTTCAAATTTGTAAAATTATTAGGATAGACAGGAGGGGGGGGGCGAAGTGGGAAAATAACAGAAATAAGGGTTAGAGCATTTTGGGAATTTTTTCTGAAGGCAGTGAGAACCCGGTGCGACATTTTTCCTACTCAGATTTTGTTTCTCTTTTTTTTCACGTGATAAAAATTAATGCAATTTTGAGAATTTATTATAGTGATTCATTTAAAAATAGGGACCAGCGAAGCGGGCGTTGCCTGCTAGTATATATATATATTTATTTATAGAAATCTTTTAAAAAAAAAAAAAATTACTTTCAATAAATTAGGTGTGATACATTAAAAGAAAAATTTGCGCTCGATAAATAAAGACAGTAAACGTTTTCAATGTATCAAACGCCAAAAGGAATAATGAAATTGCAAACAGTTCTTTCGGTAGCATTCGGTGTACCATCATCATTGCATAAAGAAAAGAAAAAAAAAAATGCTCCTACAAGTGCTTATAAAAGAACATTAATACCGTTTCATTTTGCACTGATGAAGGTACAGACAATGCAACCAAAACAGCTGTCTGGAATTTCTTTCTTTCTTTCTTTTTTTTTTTTTTGGCGTTCTTTACGTCCTTTTTACACACTTTAAGACTTTTATTGTATTTTATAAGTATAAAATATTTTTAAACATTTTCGTAATAGTACAGTCAAATTAGGAAAAATAAGGGAAAAATTTATAAAGTTTTGAAACTTTGGGATTATACTTATGAAGGGTCTAATAATTCAAAACAAAAAAGTTCCCCACTCTGGGGGGGGGGGAGCGTCCCCCCTGCCCCCCCCAAAACCATATAATTCGTTGAAATAAAGAAAAAAATAGGGAATTAATTTATCGAGTATTAGAATTATGGTATAACATTCCTGAGGGGTCTAATAATGCAAAGCAAAAAAATTTCCCCACTCTGGGGTGGGAGCTTCCCCCCCCCTGCCCCCCCAAAAAGGTATAATTCGTTGAAATGAAGGAAAAAATAGGAAATTAATTTATCGAGTATTAGAATTATGGTATAACATTCCTGAGGGGTCTAATAATGCAAAGCAAAAAAGTTCCCCACTGTGGGGTGGGAGCTTCCCCCCCCCCCCACAAACAGTATAATTCGTTGAAATGAAGAAAAAAATAGGGAATTAATTTATCGAGTATTAGAATTATGGTATAAAATTCTTGGGGGGTCTAATAATGCAAAGCAAAAAAGTTCCCCACCGTGGGGTGGGAACTTACCGCCTCCCCCCCCCCGAAAAAAAAAAAACTGTATAATTTGTTTAAATAAAGAAAAAGAAATAGAAAATTAATTTATAGAGTATTGGAATTTTGGTACAACATTCCTGAGTAATTTAATAATTGTAAACAAAAAAAAATCCCTCCCCGCCCTGCCCCTTTGCCCCATAATCATATAATCCATTGAAAGTAAGACAATCAGTAGAAATTATTTATATAATTTTGAAATTTTTTAGATAGTATGCTTGAATAGGTTTCAGTGAAAACAAAAAGGAAGGATGATTTCCCTCCACCCCCCCCCCCCCCCCCCTTCCCGTCAAAAATATTGCAGTTCCTTCAATTTAAAAAAAAAAAAAAAAATAGTTAGAAAGAAACATGCAGATTTGAAACTTTGGAACATTAATGATATGGGGTATCTCAATAGTAAACAGAGATGTCCCCTCTTTGTGATCCCCTTCCTCCCCATAAAAACTACTTCAAAATTTTCCGTGGGTTTTCCTTTTTCCCTTTTTTTTTTTTTGTTTTAATTAACACAAAATTATTTGGTTTTCAAAGACAGTTACTACTACATATAAAAGCCTCGAAAATTTCTGCACAAAATGTCCTCTTCATTATCATAAACGAAAATTATTTTTCCTCTATGTTTTTTAAAGCTACTAAATTGTAAAAAATAAAATAAATTGAAATGATAATAAGGAAATTCACATAATAATTAGGTAAAATAAATATAGCAATAAGTAAAATGTAGATAATATAATTTTAATGTAAGTCAATAATTTATTACTTACAAAATCGTCTGAACATTGCATAAAAATTAATCAAGTTCATCAGGAAAGTCATCTTCAAACTCCTCTGTCTTGTCAAAGGGTTCTTTATTGGTGCAGGTTTGCCCGTGACAATTTTTACACATTCCTGTACACAATAAATTTGCTTTTACACATTTGTACTTCCTTCCACAACCTTGCATACAGCCACATGAAATCAAATTTAGTATCTTTTATGGAGCAGGTGCTTGTCTTAGATAACATCAGGAGACAAGTATGAATTAGATTCTTTCCAGCCCCAGGTCTTTGGATCCAAGCTATTCCCCAACCACATCTGTACTTGTAGGTAAACCCGATGGGAATGGAGGAATGCAGCATCAGTTGTAGGTGGTAAGCGCGATAGAATGACAGCATTGCTTACCTGTCCTACTAATTTATTAAACCACTGAAATCTGAGATCGTTCAATTTTTTCATTTCAGAAGTTGTAGATGCGTCTTTTATAACTTTACTGTACATCTCACTAATAAATTTTTCTCCAGCTTTTTCAATTGAGTCACGAGTCGATCTTGGATCGTTGAATACTTTGGGTACATCGTGGAGATGGTGAGATCTGTTAAACGATTGAACGTTTTCCCCCTTCCCTCCCCCCCCCCGCAGGTGAAAAAAAATTCAAAATATTTAAAACCCGTTCTTTGTATCTGACCAAGGTGAAAGAAGATAAATTAGCGTTCATTATTCTAATCTGTAAAAAATATATAAAACATACCAAAATCAGGAACTCAATTTTTTTTTCTCCGTTTAGTTGCTAATTACTCCGAAAAGATTGATTGTATTAAATATATATATGAGGTTTTAAAAAATAATTATTTTTTGTAATAGTAAACTTAACGATTTTGTGTAAATAATGAAAAACTGAAAAGTCACAATTACGGTTGATTTTCCATAGATTGAAAAGAGGAAAACGGGATTTTGAGGAAAAGGTGGGGTGCTATCCCCCCCCCCCCCCAACCCCCGTAGGGAGACCTATTTTCCATTGCTAGCCAATTCATAAGTGCTATCCTAAAATTTTAAAACATTGTAAATTATTTTCTCGATTTCTCTTAGTCTGAAAAAGTTATACAAATTCGGGAGGAAAGGGGGTATCCTCCACCCACGGATGAAGAAGGGTGTAGAAATTTTGTTTTTCCATTGCTAGAGCTCTTGAGAACACTATTTCAAAATTTCAGAATATTATAAATATATATCTCTGTAATAAATTCCTTTAATTCCTTCAGAGTCTCCTATTTTTCATAATCTGAAGGAACTGTATGTTTTGGGGGGAAAGGGGGGGAGGTGTTTATTCAGGGAAGGGGATGTCTTCTTTTTTAATAATAGTCTATTCATAAGTGTTATCTCAATGTTTCAAACGTTTATAAATTATTTCCCTTGTGTGTGTGTGTGTGTGTTTTTTTTTTTTTTTTTTTGGGGGGGGGGGTAAGGGGGGAATATCCCCCAGGAAAGGGAGCTTTTCTGTTCTCCATTTCCAGAACCCTCAAGAGTATTAATTCAAAATTTTATAGCTTTATAAATAATTATTCCTATAATATAATTTTTTTATAGTCCCTCACTTAAAAAAAAAAATTGAAGGAGCTAACAATTTTGGGGGGAAAGGGGGGGGGGGAGGAAACATACCCACAGGGAGGAATTTTTTTTTTTTCTTGTCCATTA
The DNA here is from genome assembly GCA_963930645.1 of Salticus scenicus. Taxonomy (NCBI): domain Eukaryota; kingdom Metazoa; phylum Arthropoda; class Arachnida; order Araneae; family Salticidae; genus Salticus; species Salticus scenicus. Next base: position 150,095,560 of record OZ005649.1, read on the forward strand.
CTAGACTATTCATGAACGTTATCCTAAAATTTCAAGCGTTTATAAATTATTATATCTGTTTTTCCTAATCTGAAAGAGCTATGTGGTCTAGGGGGGAAATGGGGGGAAGCTCCCGCCCAGGAAGGGGGAACTTTTTTGTTTTGCATTACTAGAGCCCCCAGGAATGTTATTCCAAAGTTTCAAAACTTTATAAATTTTTTCCCTTATTTGGTGTTTTTTGGTCTAATTTGACTGTACTATAATGCATCTGCCTTTTTATTTAATTAATTTAAATAATTTAAATTCTGATTATGCATGCTTCATTTTAGACTGTTAAAAATATTTGCACTAATAATAACACGCAATATACGAATAACAAACAAAGTGAACAAATCGAAATCGCAATTAATCATTAAAAGTCGACATTTTACTTCCGTGTCTAGGAAAGGATGTCTTTTTTCCTACTTTTTTTATAATTTCTCGTTTGTATTTCTGTACAGAAAAAACAGCTTTTAAATAGCGGATATTAGTTTAGTCTAGACAGCTTATAGACTAGGATGAAATTTATAAAATAAGAAAAATAATTAGATTGCTTAAAATTTCATAAAAAAAATAAATAAATAAATAAAGGTAATTTTATTCATTGAATGTTTGAAATATTTAATAGTTTTAAGTTTATTTTAAAAAATGTAAATTTAATAACATACAATCTTTTAAGCACTTTCCAATTCAATTTATATTATATAACGCGTAAAGTTTATTTGTAATACGTTTAATTTTGGATTATTTATAAATTAATTAAATAAATTAAAAAAATAAATAAATAAAGTGAATTAGCAGAAAACGGAAAAAAGAAAAAAAAAGAAAAACCTTTATATCGTTGTTTTTTTTTTTTTTTTTTTTTGAAACATTTAAAGGAAAGAATTACGTCATAAGTTAAACATTTTATAATGCAAGATAATATCAAATTATTCTAGATAATGTGTTCTATAAAGTCTATATACATATTTTATAAACTTTGCAATATAACAGATTACATACAACAAATGGTGTTAAAAAGTTAGCATTTTGTTTACAATATTATTTGCTAGATTTAAATAAAATTAACCAAACCAACTAGTTTTTCATGTTTACCTTAGTTCTTCCATACCGAATTTTCATTTGGTGTAATACATCTCTGTCATGATAAAAATTACTTTTTTAATTTAACACGCTTTTATTAGCTTCACCTGTATGTATGTTTGTATGTATGTTTGTATGAATGTTTGTATGAATGTATGTTTGTAACCACTCTGGGAGCAAACAAAAAATTTATATTGTAAAAAAATACTTTCCCTACGTGAACGATTTGGCGTTGAGGCACAGTTCCGCGCTACGAACCTAAAGGTCCAGCGTTCGATCCCATTCAAGGGAGATTTTTAAAAAATGGTTTTTGTCTAATTCTAAGTTATTTTAATTAAAGATTTAAATGTATGTAAATATTATGGTGTGTCACTCAAACGATTTTCTCTTACCCTGCATTTTAATACTAAGATAGATATTTTGTGCTTTTTAGTTCACATTTCTATAAAAGCGTGTTCTTTATTTTTTTTTTTTTTTATTTAAACCATTTCACAAAAGTCCTTGAAAATTACATTGACTTTTTTTTTTAAATAATAATAATAAATTACAGCACTAAAATCACATGAAAACTTCATAATAAAAACAGATTTTTGATTTATCCTGAAATTATCCTGCGAAAAAGAAACATTTGAAATTGTTATAATAATGACTATCAGCAATTTTTTTTTTTCTTTTTTATATAAAAAGACGATATATGTATAATATCAATTCGAATATATTTTTTAAATATATATGTCGTAAAAGTGTAAGTCTATGTAAAAAATATCACATAATTTCTTATCACCAAATTTCTGAAAAAAAAAAAAAAAAAAAAAAAAAAAAATCTATAACCAATGATTATTGGATTGTCTATAAAATGCATTGTATTTAAAAAAAAAACACAAATACTATACATAACTTTCCAAAAACAAAACATGTGAAACTAATGTATTATTCATTATTTTAATTTAAATTTGTATCCCTTTCATGTTTTCTTTATTTCAGCAACGAGAATACCAGAGAAATATAAAACATATTTTTTTGACGTATACATTACTGAAAACATTAAATGGGAGGTATGTTCACGTATTAGAAAGGATTTAGATGTTATGAAGATTGAATGTACATATATTAAAAATATTGATTTAATAAATAAATAACTAAAAACTCAGTGTTTCTTGGAACAATGTCTTTTATTTCTCCAATGTGTATAAATACATCTTACTTTTTAAAATTTGTTTTTGTAAAATAATGGTACAAAAATTTTTTCGGGGGAAAAACCTACTCGCTCTATTGAATTACATGTTTTAATTTTCATAAAATGCACAATTGGTTTTAGGGATACTTTTTCAAACATTCAAATTGTTTTCTGTTCCATAGACAATTTAATAAACTTAATAAATAAAATGTTTTTTTTTTTTTTTTTTTTTTTTTTTTTAATATAATACTAAATTTACCTACAAATATGAGGTCTTCAAGATAAATTTATTAAACTTTAAAATCAGTTTTAAAATAAACAATATTGAAATAAAATTAAAAATATTTGTAATCCGTTTTTCGAACAAGTGATATCATATAGAAATAACTACACTCCTTCTCATAATTATAAGGACACCCGTTTTTCTATATTAACTAAACACTGAACACTATTATTTAAACAAATATATTTTTAATTAATTTGAATTTCATTAATAGACTATATTTAAAAAGTTTTATCGTTTTTCTATCTTAAAAAACTTTAAATATGGTAAAAAGATGATTTTTCAGGTGTTCACAATTATAAGGACAGCTCGAATTATAGTAATTTTTTTCAGTTATTCTTTACATTAATATTTTATGGGGTCTCTTTTTAGGGTTAAACAGTCAGACATTCTCTCCGGTACATATATATACATTTTTTTATCATATTCAGTTTCAATACCATTTCATATAGCATATATGATATTCTTAATACATTTAAACTATTTACTAATTGCTTTCCACTTGCATGCACTTTTCTAATATCATAAGTTAAGGTTTTTTCAACTTTTAGGCCATGGGAAAGACAATAATACAGAAGTTTCTTTCTTCAAACTATTTCCTATTGCTCTAAAAGTAGATAAAAAATGTAAGTCTTATTGAAAAAAATATTATTACCCCCAAAATCTAACAAAAATCTGATAATTCCACGTTTAAAATTTGCGGATATTCTCTTGATGTTCATAATAATAGAAAAATTTACTAAATTCATTCTGCCTTCAGTTGTAACAGCTCCCCAGAGCACCATAGATCCACCTTTAAAATGCCCGATTCATATCTGCCTTTAAAAAATCTGCTCTGTCTTTCGCTATCTTCAGATCGTGCCAGTAACTGTTAAAACCATTTGGTTAATCAAGAATAAAATGTTTTTCATCCGAAAATTCAACATTTTATCATTTCATATTGTCTTTATTCAACTTTAACACAGACGTTCTTTCCCCCATTAAATGCTGATTTATTATTACAGGTTTTTTTATTCATTTTAACATATTATTAATTATTTTAAACATGCATAATTGTAGACTCTAAACTTTCGTTATAAATTACGAGCAAATTCGGCAGCAATCATTATGAGTAGAACAGTAAGAGGAATTATGAGTCTTCGATCTCTGTAAAACAACTCTGATTTTGCATCAGATCTCTCTCCTATCGAACCAGCAGTTCAATGTTTGATCACATTTCCTTCAGCAATTTTAGACCTTCGAATTTCAATAGAAATTCGGCGGATTGAAATTATCCTTCCACTTAAAAAGCACATTTATCATACTTCACTACTTGAACGTTCTTGTTTTCGAGGAATTATCAGTAATGTCCGTCCAAGAAAAATTGAAGGCTTATATATGAATTAATCTACGCCAGTAGTTAACAAATTCGCATGTCAACTGTAATTTATCCGCTAGTAAGTTAAATAAAACGAAAAAATCTGGATTGTCCCTTTAATTATGAACATCTAAAAACGTTGAGAAAAACACATTTTGCATTATTTTTAATTAATTTTGTTTTATATTAAAAAATTATAACAGTTTTGGTTTTTAGAATACTAGATATATCAAGTGCACTTAGTATAATCTTTTTCATAATTATTTTTACATTAGTTATTTCAAAACTTAAAGTGTCCTTATAAATATGAGAAGGAGTGTATTTGTTAAATGGTTTGTAGATACTTAAAAAATCACGGTCTCTGCAAAGTAAATTGATCGATTTTTACAATTTATTCAATTGTACAAGTTACTCACAAAAGTGTTCCATAATATTAGGGGCCCTTGATTTATCTTAATATCCAAAAAAAAAAAAAAAAAAAAAAATCATGTATTTTAATGAATGGCGTGATATATTGTCTCTGGAAAGGGTTACTTCCCTACAAAAGTAGAAGCCGCTGCCAGAAAAGTTCATGAAACTCTAGATATTCTATAAAAAAAAATTAAAATAATCAATCACTAAATACTTGAATATCGAAATATTAAATATAAATATTGGTTTACAAACTGTTTCAAGCAACAACTGTAAAATTTTCTATAAATTGAATTTTTTTCTTCTAGCTTTTACTAGTATGACTAAACCTTCATTTCTTAACATACACTGCATTAAAATTCTCTATAACCAATGCTTAAAAAAAAAAAAAAAAAAAAAAGAAAAGAAAAGAAAAAAAATCTGAACAAAGTCACACCTTTTACTCTCTAAAAATACATTAATTAATTCACCATGTCAAGTAAGAGCTAATTGTTTAAATCGATTTGGGTAAAAATGCAATTTTTTGCACTAATTAGTAGCTTTTTATTTAAGCGAGCTTAAGTTATAGAGATTTATATATACTTGAGATATTTCTGATCATTCAGTCACTTGTAAATGGTAACATCGCTCTCGGTGCAATGCATATTTTCAGTAACACGCAAGTGCAACGAGAAACGTCTCTTATAAAATGATCCAAAATATTAAAAATATTTTATTGAAATCTTTAATAAAATAAGTAAATTATTGAAATGCAATAAATAATTCAAGTTTGAGTGCATTACATTTACTCATTCAGTTTCTTGAATTTAAATCAAAATGAGAAGGCGCGTTTCTTCTAGATAAATGAGTGAAAGTTCACTCAAGTTGAGTTATTTTCATCCTTTTGTTTTAAGAGAGTACTATGGTTTTCGTGTTTTCAGTAGCATCAAATTTGCTACTTTTAATTAAATTAAAATTGTTGTTGTTCGAAGTGTTATCTATTTTAAATTATGCTAAAACATTTCAAATGTTTATTTTCTGTTATGTAGGGGAGATCCGTGTACCTAGGGCCGCTTTTTTTCAATGCCCAAAAACAGACCCTTGACCTGTTTAAAATTATCAAACTGATATGTAAATATCTTTAGGACTAATTACTTCCAATTGGGATTAATATAAATACTTAAAATAATAAATTCCGACAAATAGAAGGTTTAAAAAAAAACTTCACTGGTGGCCCTAGGTACAACACCCTCATTGTACATGGGGCCAGACATCATTGTACCTAGGACCATTCGCTCAAATTTAGATTTCACTTTGTAATAAATAGAAAAAAAGCATATAAACATGTATTTTATAAAAGAAACAATATCAAGTAATATATTTATTTATCATGTAATAATTATCATGTTGTTGCCTTAATTTGAAACACGAAATGTTTCACTTTTTTTTTTCTTTGGGATAATTTAACAGAATATTTTTTTTTCTTCAATTTCTTTTTTTTTCTGGAGTGTCTCTTGGATTTCTAGATCTCTCTGGCTTTCGTACACATCTTTTCTTTGATGTGTGAGGTTTTGCTTTAGGTAAAGGTTTCGCTTTGGTTCGTACCTATTAAAGCAAAACACACGAAAAGATGTTAGATGTTGAAGGTTTCGAAAGTTCAACAGGACATTAAACAGAGACATCCAGTTCTATCATTGTTGTTTCACTTTCTTCCTGGAAAATCTTTTTTTTTTTTTTTTTAATTTATGGAGGGATCTTGTCTTTCAGTCACATTTCAACTTAAATATTCATCCTCAGTCAATGTGTTTTGATCCATTGGCCATATGCCGGATACACGAAAGCCTGATAGAATGTTTACAGGACTAAATGCCGACGAATAGGACTTGCCAACATTTTCAGCCACGTCATATATAGTGATTGGTTTACCAGGGTTTGCCAGCATCCAATTACTACAGACTGTACTGTGTTTCTTAACACTTTCGCGACCGTTGACGTAGATTCACGTCATTTGAAAATATAAAACTCCATCAGTGGGCGTTTATTTTGCAATTTGTATGTTATTTGTTTCTAAAAAATATACACAATATTCATATTTGTACAATCAGTATACTATGAATGCAAATACTTTGATTAGAGAGAGTATGATTATAATGCATATCCATTTGTAATATAAATGTGAATACGGAAATTTTTGTTTTGAAAAATTTTAACTTATGAGAAAAACGCCCACAGGCGGACCTTACTGTCAAAAAGACAAACACATGCGGTTGCGAAAGTGTTAAAAGGTCCAAACACACTGGCCCTAGGTACAAGGCAGATATGTGGCCCTAGGTACAAGTTTTGGTAACTTCATTCAAAATGCCGTTCACTAAAAAATCCACAGGCAGAGAGGACTAATTAAATATCTCATTTATTGCTCAATATAACAAGCAACATTATACACTAGAAATGAAAGAAAAATATTAAATTGCCTTTGTAAAATAGCAAAAGTGATGAACGGCAAAATTTTACTTCAAACCATGTAAATTCGTTTTCTACTTATAACTTGTCAAAACTTTCTCCTCAAAAATTCCAAAGTAGTTGTAAAAGTAGAAATTGGTGTTGTTACTTGCCCAATTGAGTATTAAAACTTAAAATTAAATATTATTCAAATAAAGTGGGGTGGCCCTAGGTACATGATGGCCCTAGGTACACGGGTCTCCCCTACTTTTTATTTTTTAATAAGTTTATGGTTAATAACAAAAACATTTATATACATTTTATTATACATTGATGGATATTACGATAAGTTTACAAAGTGTCTAAAATGTTTATAAATTCTTTTTTTTTTTTTTATTTAGTTTATTTAAAAAAATAAAAATAGAAATATATATATATATAATAAATAAATAAATAAATAAATAAAGCTTTATTGCGAAAGTGATTTTTTTCTTTTTTAATCAAGCATAAGCACATATTATTTGAAATTAGTTTCTTACTTATGTTCTATGTGTCATTAAAATGTAGCATAAACGTTTCGTGATTAAAATATTGAAAACGTTAATGAAATATGTTTTTTAAAGCAAATTTTGTATTAAAAACGGGGTGAAAATAAAAATATATTTGGAGATTAAATTTTAAAACTTATTGAGAAATGTTTTTATGAAAATATTAATAAAAATAAAGACCTTTTCAAAATATCATTTATTTAATTTATTTTAATTTTAATTTTATAATTAATTATTCAATTTTTAAAAACTTTTCTGTATGTAAAAAACTGACAAATACACACAAAAATATAATTATCTAGCAAATTAATCCTTATATGAACTAGTATTGTATTCAGAGAAGAGAAAATTATTTAATTATATACCGAATGATTCAGAATAACAGAATTCGTTAACGAAAGTACTTTTAATTAATTTCTCTGTATCATGAATGTATTAGACAGAGCTTTAGATATTTATCTCTGACAGCATAAAATTATGTACTTTATCTTAATTAATTTATGTTTTAATTATTATTTATAAATATTACAATTTTACATTGAGATGAATAACATAACTAAAATAAAAAACACTTCCTCATTAATCACCTATTGCATTATTATTTTGTACTGAAAAAAAAAAAGAACTATTAGTATTAAAAAGAAAAAAAAAAAGCATATACTGGTAAAGATAAGTTTAAAGAAAAAATATCTTATATATGTGTGTGTGTGAGTATATATATACATGTTAAAATAACTACCTTAATAAGAAATAAAGTCCAAGTTCCCCCGGGATAACGCTAATACAATACAATAATAAACAATTAACACCATAACAATAATAATAATGAATTTATATAAAGGAAATAAATTTTATTCTTGGTTTGCATGAATGAATAAAACAATTGCAAAATGGAAGATTTAGCAGAATAAAATGACGTCCCGTTTGCAGAAAAAAAATTATACCAATAATTTTAAACAACTTAATTAAAACCAAAGATTAAAATCGCCGGCTGGTGATTTGGCTGTTTCTTTCGCGTTTTCCACGATAAACCCCAGAATCATGTTCGAAACATATCGCTAAATTAAAGAAAAAAAATTAAAGATAATTAATAAATAATTTTACATTACTGAAAATATGAAAAATAATATATTGAATGTAATATTTTCGAGCTTTAAAAATATACATATATATAGTAACTTTAGAAATTTACGTATATATAGTAAAAGCTGGTGCCATAAATGTAAAAGTATCATGTAAACTGTTATTAAATGATTTAAATTAGCTTGAGATCAGCTTTACATTTGCTTAAAATCAGCTTTTACTGTATATATATATATATATATATTAAAAAGCTGATGCCATCTGCTTGAGAGTGAAATAGAAAAGATTATATATATTAAACAATACCATTTGCAAATATCGTCTTTTAGGGGTGTGAAGCCCGACTAGTACTTTAATAATTTGTATTTTTTATTTATATTTTATAAAATAAATAAATATTAGATTTGCAACACATTTGTTATTGTATTTACCGATATGTATACAAAACGTAATCAATTGAAGAGCTTTTTTTTTTTTTTTTTTTTTTCCAGAAAGATTTTGAATATGTAAAATACATTTAAATTTTTATTTTACAAGATACTGAGTTTGAAATTCGATTGTTATTTATTTTATACTAGCAGGCTTTGCCCGCTTCGCTGGTCATTATATGGAAATGGATTCTCAAAATACCATATCATTAATAATAATAATTAAAAAAAAAAAAAAGAAATCATTGAAAGTAGTCAGAATCTAAGTTAAAGTTGTCGCTACCTTACCACACTTCACAAAATCCATTTACAGTGCATGTTGCATAAATATGTCTAACCCACACATTAAAAATATCGGGATTCTGAGATTATTTGAAGCAGAGTTATGTTTTAAAAAGTGTTTTTTAGACCCCCCCCCACGCTCCGCTCATAATGGAGAGGAGGGGTTATTTCACAAAATATCTTTATACTATGAGTTGGATACATATAACTGCTCGAACTGCTTGGACCCACACATCGAAAATCTCCTCCCTGAGATAATTTACTGCAGAGTTACAAATGAATATATATTCCCCTCCGCCCCCTAAGGGGCGGAAGGGTGGAGTTTCACAAAATCACTTTGTAGTGTGTGTGGAATATGCATAAGCAGTCCACACATCAAAAATTGCCATTGAACGATAATTTTAAACAAAGTTGCGTGTGGAAACATTTTTTTTACCCACCAACCCTCAAAAGAACGGGAGGGGGTGATAACAGGTAATTTCAAATAATCACTTTGTAGTTTGTGTGTGTCGAGTACGCATAACCAATCGACATATCAAAAAATCGTTTTCCTGAGATAATTTTTAGAAGAGCTGTTCTTTAAAAATTGTTTTTGCCCCCACCCTCCGTCCTTAAAGAAAAGAAAAGGTAAATTTCACAAAATAACATTAGAGTGCGTGTTGGGAACGCATAACCAGCCCGTACATGAAAAATCGCCTAAGATAGTTTGGAGTAGAGTTACGCATGGAAACATGCTTTCCCCCCCCCAACCCCAAGGGGGATAAGGTTTTTACAAAATCCAATTGTAGTATGTGTCTTGAGTACGCATAACCAATCGACATATCAAAAAACCGCTGTTCTGAGATAAATTGGAGCAAAGTTACACTTAAAAGCGTTTTACAACCCCCAACCCGCCTGTGAAGGGAAAATTTCGTTAGATCCCTTTATAATGCAGGTTGGAAATGTATAAACAACCCACACGTAAAAATTAATCTTACTGAGATAATTTGAAGCAATGTTATGTTTGGAAACATGCTTTTGGCCTCACTCCACCCCAAGAGGGGGGATAGGACGGAATTTTACAAAATCCCTTTGTATTGTGTGTCTTGAGTACGCTTAACAAATTGAAATATCAAAAAATCGCTATTTTGAGATAATTTAGAGCATAGGTACTCTTATAAGCGTGTTTTCCCTCCCTCCCGCCCTTAAAGGTGGGAAAGAGAAATTTCATAAAATCCCTTTGCTGTTCGTGTTGGGAAGGCATAAAGAACCCACACATAAAAATTAATCTTGCTGATATAATTTGAAGCAAACGTATGCTTGGAAACGGGCTTACTGCCCCCACCCCAACCCCCAAGGGGGAAAGGGGGGGGACTTTCGCAAAATCTCGTTACAGTGGGTGTTGGACACATGTAAATAAGCTCAACACTAAAATTTATGACCTCAGCTCCTACAGATTTCCCCCACCAGCGGCCGAGCGGTTCTGCGCTCAAAGCTGGTAGATGGGAGGTGCCGGGTTCGATCCCAGGTCGCGCTCATCGACCTAGCCGTTCGGAGTTTTCCGTGGTTTCCTCCGAAACTCGCGTAAATACGGGCTAGGACCCCTTAGAAAGACCCCCACGGAGGGCATTCCCCCTATAGGCCTAGGACACATAAGGAGTCAATCGGCCTTAATCCTCCAACCAACCAACCTACAGATTTCCCCGGACAAATTTACGACTAATAGGGAGGCTCGAATTTGCCCCTCGTAACTCCCCCCAAAATCGAAAATCGTAAAATAAATCCAAAAATGAGTTTTTGGAAATATCCTCCAGAAGTCTCTTGGCGGTTTTGTATATTTTTGTGCTATTATTGGTAGAGTTTTACTCGAAAATTCGTGTTTTGCTAAATTTTTCTCCAAAAATCATTTTTACACCCTCTCTCCTTAAAAATCCAAAGTTCCAAAATCGCAGAAAATCTTTTTTTTTTTTTTTTTTTATTGTACTCAATTCTAGTCTTCCTCTGCATTTTCTTCACCATGAAGCAATTTGGAGACGAGTTATGCTTATAAAGGTGTTTTTGCTTTCTGCCCCCCCCCCCCCCCCCCTTCGGGAGAACGGGAGGATTTTTCGCAAAATCCCATCTTAGTGGGCGTCAGGGTTCTAAAACAAACGTGCTCATCAAAATTTGCGACTCAATCTCCCATACATTCGCCACGGCTGTGTTGAGTCAGTGATCAGTATATCAGTGAGTTTATTCATATATATATATGGATTATTTATTTATTTGCTGGTTTGCGTATCAATAAAACTGAAAGTCATGTGGACAAAGGTGAAATCATTTTGCATATTTTATTGCATTTTGCATTTAAAGTAGGTTTTTGTTCTCACATAATTAAGGCCACTGAATCTTCTCGGGAAATTTATACTGTGTATGAGGAAGAAACGTTTTTAAGTACTGATTACCGCTGCTTTTCGTGTAAAAATATCATCTTTTAGTTGAATTACGAAAGTTGCTTCGATCGGCCAGATGAATTGAATAGAAATAAACTGCATTAATAACTACACGAAAGTGTATCTTAGATAACGGAATAATTCTCGAAACATATGGGGTGTACTAAGAAATGAAACAGTGGTAAATCATCTTAACTAAATAGCTAAGGTTCAGAAGTTTCATGCTTGTATGTCGCACACTTTTAGCGAAAAGAAAATTAAAAAAAGAATTTCAACGCCCCCAAAATCACCGCTATGTTCCAAGTTCGATATCCTTTATATAAATGATTACAAACGGCGTTTTCTTTGCTGAATTGAATAGACGGTGAGAAATAATATCTTAATGCCAGTATGAAAAGGAAGAGCTCAACACACTACTCCTATCACACATGACTCCGAAGAAGTAAAAGGACATTCATCGTCGGAAGACCATGTAAAATGTATGAAGAGTTTGGAAAAGTGTAACTCCTTACGTAATAGTTGAATGAACCAAAAACATAATGCGTAGCTTTATGTTCAACAACTCCACCGAAAGATGAAATGACTTTCTCCTACAACACGACAGCGTCTACACTCAAGTTGTTAATATGACCAAAATATCCTATTTTAAATCTTCAATTGGAAGTGATCTTACTATTTCTTCAAATGAGATTTTCGTATCTTATAGACATATTTAAATGGTTTGCGTGGGGTAACATAAAAATAAATAAATAAAGATATTAAATGTAGTGCTTGGTTAGATGAATTCTTTAAATTGAAACCGAGAGATTTTCATCGTCGAAATATCGATAAAGTGAAAGGTAGTATAGGGGGTTAAAGCCGATTAATTGTTCGAGGATCCTATACTTGAGTTAGATTTTCTGGGCGAATTTTTTTGAGATATCAGATCCAATGTTCATCCAAAATTTGTTGAAAACTATGGAGGAATAGTGCCCAATGTGTGTTCAAACCCAGCACATTTAATTTACTTGTTTCGAAAAAAAGCTCCTCTTAACTATTTATCCTCATAATAACTAGTTATTATCATAACTAGTTATCAACTTTACTTATCCTCTTAAATATGTGGGGCAACTATACAAATATAACAAAGGAGAGTCTAATCTATTTTAGCTTATTACAGTTTATCATCTGCTAACAAAGTATGAAAAACGTTCATAACTTATTCCTCAACCAAATAATTCCTCATGTGCCGATGGTTTACATTAATTTTATGAACATTGTAAGTCATGAACTTGTCTCTGTCTTTATGAAATAGTGCTTTATATTGAAAAAAGTTGAAAATAATCATGATTTTGCATCTGGGCGACAATTGTCAACCCAAAGTTAGTTTTTATCAACGAAAAAATCAAAGAAAACAAAGGCAAAATATAGTAATTCTATGTAAGATAAAATATAGTAATTCTATGTATATTTTTCCTTCCATGAAAAAGTAGAAAACAAAATATTGTCTATTAGGCTGAAGTACAGTCATTTGCACCAGTAGCCGATATTCAGTATTTTAACACATGCATCATTTGCGCAGATTATTGCGTCATCTCATGTGCTGATTACATCAGACGCATTATACTGCTATAAATAAAGGTGGAAGACACGTTTATGGATAGTTGTTTTTTTAGATTTTGTCGTAGACAGTACTGTTGTGTAATCATTGTAACGGGTAAAAAACCTTCACTTACTGTTACAAAAAGGTCAGAAATAATGAGCCTGCATAAAATTGGATTTTCTGAACGTCAAATAATCTCGAGGGTAAATGTGAGAAAGACAGCTGTGCATCAAGCTGTTAGTAAATTTAAAATTTTGGGAAAATTTGTGGACCTTGAGAGAAGCGGTCTCCCTAGAAAAACAAGCGCATGTGACGATCATGTGATAAGAAGGATAGTCGTATGAGTTCCAAGAACTTCCTGCAATACGATTAGACATTCTTTGGCTGCAGAAGGCAACAATGTCAGTCTAAGTACTATTTCAAGACATTCGGCCAAAGATTTTGGTTTATCATCCCATAAACTTGCAAGAAAGACCTCAACTTACTCCAAGTATGAAAAAGAAATGATTGACTTTCACCAGACAATATCAGAATTGGACAGTACAACCGACAAGTAGTGTCTTATTTTCGCATAAGTCAAGTGTGCAGCAATTTTTTGCACGTGCTACAAGTGCTCGCCGCCCAGGAGAAAAGATATATGATGAGAGATATACGAGTCAAACTGTGAATAATCTCCATGCGAAATGACGTGGTGTGCAATATCTGTATCCGGTACTGCTAGTCTCTATTTTGTGCCACTCAAAACCACTATGAACGGAATTACCTTAATTTATTACGTGAGAAGTTGAAGCTTCACATACGTGTCAAGAAATGTGTGAGGGCACAGAAAATCAAAAAGCTTGACTGGCCAGGTAACAGCCCGGATTCGAATCCAATGTAGAATTTGTAGTGTATTATGAAAAATAAAGTTGTCGAAAAGTAAACATTCACTGCTACGGCACTAACTGAAACAATAAAGCATGTCTGATGCACAGACACTTCTAAGCTTACTGCAAGTCTCTTATTTATAGCATGCCCAAGAGAATTTCACAAGTTATTAAAAACAACGAAGTTAAAAAATACTGACTTTAATTACAGTAAATAATCATGTACAGTCAATCTTGTAATGTTATTTGTAAAATATGTATGTTAATTTTGCGGAATTCCATTAAATCTAATTTTTCAATGAGTGGTCTTAAACTTTTGCAAATGATTGCAAACCGAAATACCAGTTACTTAAAAAATAAAAATAATAAAAACATACGGATATTCACTTTTGTATGTGTCCTAAGCATATTACAAGACATGACAATCAAAATGAAATATTACTGATAGCTAAAATTTTTAATTCATGAACGATATGTAATTTAATTTAAAATAATGATGCTTAGAAATAAATCAGCAAACTCATTTATTACTTTTATTATATTTTTCGTAGGTTCACAATTTCAAATAATAATGCAATTAGTAGTTTTTTTGTAGTAAGACTAAATAAAAAAATTTCTATAAAATAATTAACGTTTGAAAATCGCATTATCGTCCAAATTATTTCAGATATCACATCATCCTACATTTTAATGATCTCTTCATTTTTAAAGTATCGTTTTCTTATTTTAAGCACAGAGATTTTACTAGTAAATAATATATATCTATACTACTGGCCATTAAAATTGCTACCCCCAAGAAGGAATTATAATAATGGAATGAAATTTGTTGGACACATACATTATAGTAGGAAGAACAATTGATTAAAATTTCAGGAAATTTGCAGTAATATGTACTGAGAAAACAGTACATAAGGCAGCGACCTCTGTGAGCAATAACAGCACATATCTGCCTAGGCATTGAATCGAACAGCGATTGGATGGCATGTACGGGTAGAGCACTTCATGAAGTTTTAACACGATGTCAAAATTTATCGATCGAAGTTAATGGTGAGTGGTGGGGGGCATGTCGCTTTTTAACGATTAAACAGTCATTTTCATTGGTGCGAGATCAGGAAAACGCGCTGGCCAGAGCAACAGTCGAACACATTCAGCATCAATGAAGGTTCAGCCAATACGGACAACTTGCTGTCGTGCATTGTCCTGCTTAAATGTCGCGTTTCGGAGGCCTTAAACATAGGGCAGAGCGATGGGCCTTAACTCGTCAGAAATGTAATGACTGGTATTCAGAGTGGCGGGAATGAAAACAAGAGGTGACTGGGACGTGTATCCAATGGTACAACATACCATCAATCCAGGTGGGGACTCAGTATGCGGCAACCAAAATTCTGATTACCCTCAAAACTGCATCACTGATATGGGCGCCATTAATGTGTGATCACCGATGAACCTGGACGCAGGAATGGCGTGAAGTCACTTTTCAGACAAATCACAATCCTGTTTACAGCTTGCCTTATCCGTATTTAACGGCATTATGAATAATGCACATTGCCAGCTGGGATTCGACATCATCATACTGTCCATCACTCGCAATGATGTTATGGGTTCCCATTGGATACACGTCTCGATTACTTCATGTTCGTATCCCTGGCACTCTGAACAGCGGCCATTAAACTTCTGATGAGTTAAGGCCCGCCCCTCTGCCCTGCATTCGAGGCCTTCGTAGCACAAAATTTAAGCAAAATAATGCACGACCGCAAGTTGTTTTTATTGTCCGGACCTTCTTTGATACAGAATGTGTTCGACTGTTGCTCTGACCAGCGCGTTCTCCTGATCTCGCACCAATGAAAATGACTGTTTAATCGTTGAAAAGCGACTGGCCCCCCACCACTCACCAGTAAGTTCAATTGATGAATTTTGGCATCGTGTTAAAATTTCATGAAGTGCTCTACCCGTATATGTCATCCAATTGCTGTTCGATTCAATGCCTAGGCAGATATGTGCTGTTATTGCTCACAGAGGTCGCTGCTTTATGTACTGTTTTCTCCGTACATATTACTCCAAATTCCTGAAATTTTAATCAATTGTTCTTCCTACTATAGTGTATGTGTCCAACAAATTTCATTCCGTTATTATTATTCCTTCTTGGTGTAGAAATTTTAATGGCCAGTAGTGTATCTATCTATCTATCTACCTATCTATCTATATATATATATGTAATAAAAAAGAACGGAAATTTATGTGTTTCTAATATATTATAAACGCTATCCAGTTATACATACACTTTGCATCGTTTAACCTTCATTGCACTTGCCGACATGGTGACACCTTAATAACAATTCTGTTTTTATTTAAGAAACTGAAAAGTAGCAAAAATTATTTAAATTTATTTACTTTGAATTAGTACCATATGCGTGACTGGAAATTGCAGGACCGGGCGTGCAGGTGATTTCTTCCTTTTTGACTTGATAATCTGAGAACGCCCGTAACTCAGTTCCGCGGCAATCACTGCCACGAACGTAAATCAAAACAAAACAAAAATAAAATAAAATAAAATAAAATAAAATAAATAAAATAAAAATAAATAAATTTAAAAAATAAAATCACTGGACACCCCTACCCCGCTGTGCATGAATCTGAGAACGCCCGTAACTCGGTTCCGCGGCAATCACTACCACACACATAAAACACACGAAAACATCACTGGACATCCCTACCACGATGTGCATGATTCTGAAAACCCTGGTAATTCGTTTTCGGAGCAATCAGTATCATGCACGTATATACGCTTCGCGCACATGAAAACCAAAGAAAAAAATCACTGGACACTCCTACTCGCTTTGTATGAATCTGAGAATGCATGCAACTCGTACTATTCTTGTATTTTTACTTTTTTCGCACAAGTGGGAAGAAAAATCGTGCAAATGGGAATTTTTCCCCACTTCGCGCATATGGGAATACACCTTTACTTTAATTTAAAGAAAAAAAAATAATATACTGTTTTTGTGTAGCCCTCACGTACGGATTATTATTGTAGTATACTGTCTAAAAAACACAAGCCTTCAAAAAATATTTAGTTTTAGCTCTGCAGTAAAGTGTCTAATAAAAACGGCAATATAGCTTCATTTTTAAAGAAAAAGCATTAAAAGAATTACTTTTATGTAGCTCTGTATATTGTATAAATTGATGGTAGTCACCCGCATTCCCGTTGCTCATTAGTGGGTGGTACGGATCTACAAAGTGGAAAATTGTTTTAATTTGCTGTAACTCAGTTTTAAAATTTTTAATATATATATATATATATATATATATTTTTCATAACTGCGTAGCACTAGTATTACCTGAGAACTTACTCACTTACCCTTATTTTATAACTCGCCATTACTGTGGAATTCGGCCAGTGAAGTGTTAATTGAGAAATCTTGTATTCGTCCAACACTTTTAATATTAATTTTTCATCTTGTCTACATCTTATCTATGTTGGATATGTTTTAAGGGGTCCTGAGTACAAAAGTCGGCTTCTGGATTGAGAAAATTCGATAACCTCTGATAAAAAATGAATAATCGGAAATGGAAAATGACATATGTGAAGCCGTAAGTTCCTAACCTCAAAATGGCTGTAACATGTTTTTACAAAGTTGCTACACTGTTAAAAATTAAATTAATAGTATACACCAGAAAGAGGGTTTCAAATAAGCTTGAACAAATATTTTTAGAAATTTGGTGCCCATATTTCACCATTTTAATTGTACAATTTTAGCATTAAACACCACTAAAATGTGGATATTTAGAACCAAAATAACGGTTGCAAATAAGTTTGCCTAATTTGCACCATTTGCTTAGGGAAGCGTTAAACTGATATTTTTAACATTTTATGTATAGGCCCCTTTCAGATAACAGTTCGCATGTATTAGTTTAGTTAAACCAACAAAATTGATTGGTGTCCTGGACACGGTATTAGCATTGGTGTTCGAATTAGTCCAGTTCTCTACAATAGGGACCTGGGCCTAAGGTAATATGCCCTCCTGAACAAGTAGAAAATTTTCAAGTGTCGCAAGTGGGTTTAGTAAAAAACAGGTCTACCGATTCTTTTTAACTTGTATGTATAAGTTCTGTTTTTCTGTTTTTACGGCATATGTATTATTTTGATACTACAAAAACATGCTTAAGCATGCAATTAATTAGGTATATTGTATGTCTTCTGATTACAAAATATACAAAAATTATTTTTTATTTGTATAGTAGCGTGTAATGGAGTGTTTGCCAGATCTTGTGTTACACGCCAGACTTTTTTTCTTTTTTTGCAAGAATAAAAATATTAATCAATAACAGTTTTCCTTTTCAATAAGTTTGTTTAAAATATGAGTGAATTTACTATCTGATGTTTTACAGTATTATCAAACAAAGCAACAATTCTTAAAAATTGATTTATTTTCACATCTATTATAGTATTATTTATTTTTTTCAACTTCTTGTTAATCCAAAATCAATTAAAGTTTGCATTACCAAATTTTCAGAGTGCTAGCATAAATTATATAACACAAATTCCAGGTTAAGTTTTAAAAATGTTTTTTTTTTTTTTTTTACGTCATAACTTTTTTAGAAAAAATAAATCGTGTATGGTGACAGATTTCTTTCTTTTTTTTTTTTAGCAATTAATAAGATGTTTATTGAAGCAAACATTTTGCATTAGATTATTGTATTTTTAATTCGTGATTTTCCTCAATGTAAAACAATTGATTGTAAATAGACAGTAGTGATGACTACGGTAAAATTACACGTTGGAATTTTTTCAAAACTAACGTAGAAATTATTTCACATGTTTCAAAAATTGTATATAATTAATAAACTTTTCAATATAAACAAGGTGAAATTACGGAAAAGCACACTTTTTAAAATTAAATTATGATTGGTATTACCTTTTAGAAATATGGAAAAGATATATCTAATATTGGATAACTATTTATTTATTAAAAAGTAAAAAAAAAAAAAAAAAAAAAAAAATTAAATAATTTAAATGAATGAATAGATTTGTTATCACAAAATTTTAAAAGTAATCGGTATATTTCGGTCTTTATATAATAATGGTGCAAATGATTAAATTTTTCCCTGTATTAAAACTGTCATTACAAATAATAATAATAACAATAATAATAATAATAATATATATATATATATATACATACATACATCGGAAAAAGGGAACTAATACAAGTTTTTCTCCAAAGCAAACTTCCATGGAAGTCTACTTTTGAGGCCAATTTTGTGAATTTGAGACGAATTTGGTGACTTTTTGACCAACTTTATTAAAAAATGATATTTTAATGTCACGAAACTTGGAAGCTTTACTTTTAGTAAGCGCCAAGACTCCGAAAATTTCTTGAATAAGCTAAAGAAGTCTCGCACTGAATTACATAAAGTATTAGTTGCCAAATAGTGGTAGAGCTTTAAAAGTAAAATGGTTACTCGTGAAAGATTTGTGCTGAACAGATGATCGCGAGAAAGTGTGCTGTAAGCCATACCATATCTCTTGAATCATACCCCATCAATATTCTTACTCTGTAATATATCAAAAGTCTTCATTTGACTTAGTGGTATTTTTGAGAGGATTATTGGTCTTTGTCCGGGAGTTTTCTATTAAATATTTTACACTCGTCGACTAAAACCTACATGTTTCTTCTGAAACAAACTTCTATACACTGTAAAGATAATGACTAATTTCATAAATAAGTTTTCAATATCAAAAATGTTACAAATTTAAAGTAAATAAATAAATAATAATAAAAAAAAAGATTGCGAATAATCAATATTTTTTCAGAATAATTGTAAGTCTTTAAATTAGCTTATCATTCTTTAAATTATCTCAGAAATGAAAATATTCTGAACCAAAATGTATCATTTTTCGAGTGTATAAAATGCTATAACTTCAAAGTACAGTATGATATTATCAGTAGTAAAATGCTGTATCATAAGAAATATTCCGCAAATTTTATCCAGCGAACAAAATTATAATTTATCAGAAAATATTATAACAAAAAAAGAAATATATATATAATTTATTAAATATATTGTTCATCTACTTCCATTTAAGAAAATATATCAAGAAAATTTCGTCGTTTAAAAAAAAAAAAAATAATAATAATTATATATATATATATATATATATATACAGTGTTGTACAAGTTCAAGAAAAAAACGAACTAGTTCAAACTCAAGTTCATCGTGTAAAAAACGAGTTAGTTCGCGCTCAAACTCATGTCTGAAAGAAATGAACGCGTTCAGTTCAAGTTCATTTTTGAAAACGAGCGAAGTTCACTAAAAGTTCATTTTTACGTACATTTTTTTTTTTTTTTTTTTTTAATAGATCTTATCTTCTTTGAACACTTTCATAGGTAATTTCCCTTTTTTTATTTCTAAAATTACCAATTACCATGAAAATTATTTTTAATTTTATGCTTAATTAAACTTATTAACTGACAATTCTTAATTATAACTTATTAATTTAATTGTAGTAAAAATTTATTTAGCAAACACTTCTGAATAGTGTTCCCACTGTTTTTGCATGGTTTTTTATTCTCAAATTTTCAATACGTTAGTTTATGCGCATGAGAACTTATTAATAGGAGACAAATTCTATCATTTAGAGGTTCCGTTGTTTTAAATCAGTATTGTGCAGGACCGCGTTCATGAGTTTAATTAAAACTTTTTCAGTTTTGAGCTGAATTTCGCTCGTTTTTTAGATTGTAAATTTGAGCTAGGCAAAGTTCATTTTCTCATGAATTTCAGCGGGAAAAGCAACTCAAACTCATATGGATTTTATTCCTCTGTGAAATTTTTTTATATTCTTGGTAGCAATACTTTCTACCCTTTTAATCACAAGAAAGAACGCATTTCTCACAAGAGAGAAACGCATCGGGTCGGGTATAATCGCTTATTACCTGCTTTGCTGGTCAGATGCAGGTAAAATTTGCAATAATATTTATTCTCAAAATGTTTTCTTCGAAGATTGTTTTATGCTTCACTTATGAATCTAAACTTTTAAATGAAGAGATTGGATGACATTGCCTTCCTTCCTAGTAATTTAAAGACATGACTGATAACTCGAATTTAACTACATTTACCTAAATATTAATACTTAACGTTTAAAATATGGAAAACTTTTTTTTTTTTTTCAACCTATATTTGCTTCCTTATTTTACTGTCAAAATACTTGGAACAGTGGATTTTTTAAATATAAATTTTAATACATTGTTGTAATATTTTTATGCAATATTGAATTTTCTGAAAGATTTCTTCAATAATATAATTGTAGTTTGTGTAAAATCACTTTTATTTAGCTTATTATCTAACACAATTTTAACAATATGGCGGGTCAGAAGCTGCAGATTCATTTCGGGTTGAAGGTCAAAAGTCATTTTGCAGGTCGGGTCGGCTGCGAGTCAAGTTTACTCGAACCACGCAGGACTCTAAGCCAGTCCTTTCATAAGAAGAAATATAAATTCCGCTGGTCACCTGGTACTATTGAAGACTTAAATGCCCTATCCAGTAGGCTACCCTTTTCCTTGCTACAGAAATTTTTTTGTGCCCCAGTTTTCCACGATATTATACTGTTGTCAATTTTGCATTTCAGTTTTTTTGCAATCAAATCCATGCTATTTCAATAACAGAAAATTATGCGAAATTCCTTGTATTATAAACAAATATGGAAATTCTAAGAGTGATTTAAGAAAAGTTTTAAGAAAACCTTTAATGATAAATAAAAATATAAAAATTTAAAAGTATAATATTAAATCCTGTTTGCCATTATCATAAATGGTATTTTAAAACTAGCTGTACATTTAAAAAAAGAAAAATAATCTTTAATTTAGTACACGTATATTTGAATTTTTGTGGATGTATTCGTGGATATATATATTCATTTTAGAAGAAAAAAAAAAGAAAAAAGAAACATTAAGACAATTTAAATTAGAATATAAATAACTTATTGTAACAAGGAGGATTATTTTTTTTTATTTTCATTTATTTTTTTCTTATTTTTTATTTCATTTATTTATTTATTTATTTATTTATTTTTAGTTCCACATCATACTATAGGTATGGGGAACTTAGATAATCGTGAAAATTTTCGACCTAGGTTTTTTTACTTTTTTACACGTTTTCAGGTATGAGGAATCGGAAAATGACAAAATTTGTATGGTGTCTGTCTGTAGGGTGTGTGTTAGTGTGTTAGTCCTTTAGTTTGTTTGTCTGTGTACACGCTATCTCAAGAACAAATTGTCGCAGAGAGGTCAAATCAGTTTTAAAATATTACTTCCGACACTGGTAAGAACCCTATTCATTTGCAACATTCGAATTAAAAAACTTCGTAAGTTATTAGAAATTTAGGATTTTCTTAACATGGGAGGAGAATAGGACAAAAATTCACTTAAACGTGCATTAAATGGAAACTTTTTACTGTAAAAATGTCAGACCAGTTTTAAAATATCAGTTTTGATGCCGGAATAAACATTAGTAACTATAAATATGCTACTTTGAAAATTTTGCAAGTTATTAGAAGTTTACGAATTTCTTAACATGGCAGTATAGGGCAAAATTTCACATAAACGTCAATTTTGAGAGATATTTTCATCGTAAAGATGTCAAACTACTTTCCAAATATTATTTAGGATACTGGCATGAATATCATAGACTATGGCTTTTCCAATTAAAAAAAAAATCGTAAGTTATTGAAAATTTACGAATTTCTTAACATGGCAAAATAGAGCAAAATTTCACATAAACGTCAATCTTGAGGGATATTTTCATCGTAAAGATGTCAAACCACTTTCTAAATATTATTTAGGATACTGGCATGAATATCATAGACTATGGTTTTTACAATTTAAAAAATTCGTAAGTTATTTGGAATTTACGATTTACTTAACATGTCAGAATAAGGAAAAATTTAACATAAACTTCCATTTTGAGGATCATAAATACATTAGACAACTTCAAAATTACGTTTATGATATTTGTTTGAACATGTTTGAATACAAATATTCCAATAAGAAAATTTCGTAAATTATTCGTAATTTACGATTTTATCAATATAGCGAAATTGTAAATTTTTCTTATAAATATGAATTTTGAGGATTATTGCATTGGAAATAGTAGCGTGAAAACTAAACAATGGAACTGACCCTCATTAAATAAATTAATAGATTAGAATAAGATAAATATATCGAAGTGAACGGTAGATAGCCTATTAGGCGGGGATTTCATTCTGTTAGGTTACTGAATCAAGCTTTGGTCAAATTCATTTCTTTTAACATGATTATAATATGTCTCGCACTAGAAATTTATGAGAACATAAATATGATGGGGAACTGAGCAGAGTCCACCTATGCCAACTAGTTTTTTTTTTTTTTTTTTTTTTTTTTTTTTTTATTATTATTATTATTATTATTCGCATTTTCCAGAAAGTGTTGAAAATAAAATAACCATTGATATAAAATCTACATCTCCGACATGAAATTATTTCAATAATTTGAATGCATTTTCATTTTTAGTATTAAAAATATAAATAGACATTTAAAACTATACTATTATTCTATTTAATCTATGTGTAATATGTGTTAAACCTGTAATCCTCGTCTAAAGGTTTTAATTTTTAAAGATGCTATCTTTCAATGCAAAAGTTATAAAATAAAGATTATTTTCATCAATTAAAGAATTACTTTCGCAAATAACAGGAATCTCATTATTTTTAAAGAAAAAAAGGGACTCTATGGACATGTGACTAGGCAATAGTCCTGTGAAAGCAGATCCTTTCTCTGACTCTGATTAGTATCGGTCTTTATCCGCGAAAGGAAATGTCTGGTACTTTTATGAGTGGGCGGCCACACTGCCTCGGGGCTGTGGGGTGTAGTACATCTCCTGTGGCTCTGTCTGGGTGGTCTTGCTGTCTTGCACCCGCGCAAAGCTATGTAATGTTCTAATAGTATTTTATAGTAGATTCTCACACTTTTTTCTTTTGAATCTTGTCGCCGTGTACATGTTTTGTCGGAGACGAAAGACTAGGTTACTCTCAAAGAATATTTGCACTCCTCTTACTAAATATTTTTAGAAAACACGAAAGAAATCCCTCTCTTCCAAAATGTTCAACAGAGTTACTGAAAAGGAAACTTACCACTGAACTGCTATTTAAAATAAAATGTATTTATTCACAATGTTTCCAAGAAATTTTATAAACATGTCTCAGATTTATCAATTATATATTACTATGAAAAATGATGAGTTTTTATTTATTTATTTATTTATTTATTATTATTATTATTTATTTATTTTTAACTGATTTAAGCTTTATTAATATTTATTTTAAGTTCTGTAATATAGGGGAGACCGGGACACAGTGAACCACTTTTACAATTTTTTTTTTCCACAAAAAACAGAAGAGCAATGTACTTGTAAAAAAAAAAAAAAAAAAAAAACAGCAAACAATCTCTAAGCTCTTCTTGACCTTTCTTAATTTTTTTTATAATAATATCTCCAATAAATTATGAATGAAAAAAAAAATTGTGAGCACTTACAAAGTGGACCACTGTGCCCCATGACCGCGGTACAGTGGACCAGCCTCCTTTGCTTATATTAAATTATTATAAATTACTTTCTTTTTTTCTCTAAAATTAATTTCTCATACTATTCTAGTCTAAAAAATATAATTCAGGCATTTTCATGAAAAAAAAAAAAAAAAAAAAAAATTAAAATAAACGAATGAGAAATCAAATCCCACTAAGAAAATTTATTAAGTTGAAATAGATAAATGTTTTTTTTTTTATTCTTTTATTAATATTTTATAAATCAGATATATATTTTTTAATTCAAATATTAAAAGATATTATACTACTATTCAAATATTTATTATTATTATTTTTTTTTTAATTATTATTTTGAGGTATAATTAATTTACATTATATTTGTAGAATAAATTCAACTAAAATGTATTATGCTACTTATTTTGCTTTTCACATATGATCTCTAAAACTAACAATAATAATAAATTTTTCTACTATTTATTAAATTAGATATTTTTCCTTTTATTAATGCTATATAATTCAAATAGTTATTAAATTTAGATATCAATAATTATTATATTACTATTCAAATATTTATTCTTTTCAGAAATTTATAATTTTTTTTTATTTATTTTATCATAACATTAAGATATTATTATTTTGAGATATTAATACTTTACATTATATTTGCATCTATAAATTTAACTAAAACTAATATAAGTAATAATTTAATTTATATTTTTATGCACATTGGAAGGTGGTCCGCTGTGCCCCATGCCAGAGTAAGACAGATTGTAATAATAATAAAATAATATATAGACTACAAATATGCTAATAATTTTTAGAAATTTAAAAACAGCAATATCTTGCCTTTAACAGCTATATAGTATTTATAGTTGCTAGTTCAATCTTTATGAAATTTTAAAATCCTTCAATGTGGAAAAATTACTTTGAACAGTTCAAAACAAAAAATATGCTCAAAATGGTTACCTTACTATTTCCTATGTGGTTTTTTTGGCTGCATAGATACAACTAGTTACTAGTACCATGCTGCCATACATGAGTATCCATATGAAGTAAAAGAGTTGAATATTAATAGATTTAAATAGGGGTGGTCCACTGTGCCCCGTGCTCCCCTACATTTAATAAAGTTTCAGCTTTATAAATCAAAGACAGAATTTTATTATGTATATACTGTTTACATAATTAAAGCTTATAAATGGTCAAGTTAGTGATTTTTTTTTTTCTTAATTGATTAAAAATAAGATAAAATTTCTTAAAGATAAAATAATTTCTGCAATGATACTTTCGCCATCCAAATTCTGGTATTTTATTTTATGACTCCCCCCCCCCCCCCCACACACATAAAGTTTTAACATTTATTTATTTATTTGTTTGTTTACTTGTCAGTCACATCCCTATAATTTAATATTTGGGTTGAAGAAAAAAAAAGCCCTAAAATTTTAATTGTATTTTTTTATTGTTCAAAATTGATTGTAAAATTGCTGTTAATTTGAGGTTCAAGATATAACTCTTTTAGATCATTTCCAATTGATATTTCTTGAATATACATTCTAAAATTAAAAATGGTTTGAACTAAGAAGTTTTGTTTATATAATTTTGAAACAAATTAAATTAATCATCTAAAATATTTTTCAAGCTATAGTAAAATTTAAGTATACATGCTATTTACAATAGCAGAGATTAAGTTCATGAGTGAGAAAATCGTGCATTCGAAACTATTAGATAGTTCTCTAAACTCCTTTTAAATTAATTTCATATAAATATGTTCAAATTTTGATACCAAGTAATTCCACGAAGAGTTGAGAAGTTTACAAAACTACACATTTTTTCTCGCTAATGTTTCTGAAGAAATTGAATAATTCTTAAAAACTATTAAAAAAGTGAGAGAGAGAGAGAGAGAGACTAATACTATTTTTAATGTGTAGTATATTCTAGACGAAACTTATACAAAAAGATCGCTCATTTTTTGAAAGAAGACATTATTTCATGTTTATTGGTTTAAGGCGATTTCTTTGAATTTTTGGAAAATGCTGATAAAGGCGAACACATCGTTTTTTATGAACGCTTGCAAACGGGAGGTAAGAGGGAACACTCACCCCCCCCCCCCCCCCGCAAACCCTACACACACAATGTTAAAACAAACTGGTAGATTTGGTAAATTTCAAACCTTTGGCAAACTTCTTAAACACTTTTCCGTCAAAATCCATAATGAATTTACAAATTCTAATTTTGTATTTCTTTCCCCTTCCCCTTTTTTTACTTTCTTCTATATTCAATAAAAGAAAGTATTGGATTCGTAAAAATTTTTGACTTGCCGTTTTCGATGGATTTACACGCTTTGAGAGATCCAGAACACGATTTGACAATTTTTAGAAAATGTCTGTTTATGTGTGTGTGAGACAAAAATTTTTGGGGGCTGTATCTCAGGAACTACAGCACAGAATTGCATGTAAATTTATATGCAGATGTACCTTGACCAAAATTAGAGCCTACCAAATTTTGGTACCAATTTCTCAACAGGTGGCTCAACTAGACCGCGATTCCCACATTTTCATGGAAGTCTATATCTCAGGAATTGCTGCACGAAATTGCATATAAACTTATATGCGGATGCATTTTGATCCAGATTAGTGTCTGTTAACTTTTGGTGTTCATTACTTAACAGGTGGCACTGCTGTACCGCGATTTCTTTAATTTCAGGGAACACTAAATCTCAGGAACTACTGCACGAATTTCCATATAAATTTATATGCAGGTGCACTTTTTCATTAAAATAAGTAACAAGGTGATATAAAGTTAATTATTCTCTTTCAATCTGCTCCTAGACACCCGCTCCCTTTTCCCAGGCATATACTAAGTGAAAATGGTAACAATTTAATTGATTGAAATTTCTAAAAATGTATTATGAAATAATTCTTTAAATTTATTCTTTGATGTTTATTATTTTTGCAATTTGCAAATTGCAAAAATGCCCTTTTTCCCTGTGCCCTTTTTTTCCGGGTGCCCTTTTTATGAGTGCCTTTTTTTCCAAGTGCCCTTTTTTCCGGGATCCATTTTGCACAATTGTTCTCTTTTCTGTCCTTTTCTTCTTCTACTTTCCTTTTTTATATTTCAGACAGAAATATTTAATATGAGTTTGAGTTTGAATTGCTTTTTCACGCTCAAGTTCGTGAAAAAAACGAGTTTCGCTCAACTCAAGTTCATAATTTAAAAAACGAGCGAAGTTCAACTCAAAACTCAAAATTTTTGAGCTACGCTCATGAACGCGTTCAAATGAACGCGTTCGTGCACAACACTGTATATATATATATATATATACATACATATATAAATACATAAATATAAAAATAAATGAACTGCAATTTTATCGATATCTAGAAATTAAATTATATTTTTTTATTAACGTAGGAATTTTATTATTTCATATTTTAAAATCAATACATTAAAAATAAAAACTTTATTTTTTTTACTTTTGTACTCTGTAAAGATTTTTACTTTCAAAATCTTTAGAAAAGTATTTGTAAATGTTAAATTTTGAAGTACATTAACTACGAAGAACTGATGTACAATTTTTAGTTTTATCTTACATTAACTTGATTTTGTAGCATCTTCTATGTTGATTTATTAATGAAATCGTCATATTTGAACACAGTTTATTTCCGTCAGCTCTAAAACTCTCCATGTTCTCCACGGGAAACTCCACGTTTCGAAACACTTGTCACTTTATTTGAAAACTGAATCACTAAAATTTCATCTATTCCATAATTCTGTCGATATTAAAAGGATTTAAGGGGAAATTTCTGAAAATGGAAAAGCTTTTAGGAAGTTGAATTAAAGACTTCATTTATTCTTATACAGATTTACAAAATAATAATTTTAAGAGAATTCGTTTCTTGCAAATGTAATTTAATGACATTATAATTTCATAAAATATTCTTCAATTTTTAAAAAAATAGTTTAAAAAATTCTTCTTTTTGTGTTATATTTTAAATTTTACTTTTATGAACATTACATATTGAAATTTATCCGTCTTCCCGTATATTAATTTGCTAAGTAATTCATCTGCATTAATAATAATAATAATAATAATAGTGTACAACAAATACTATTTTCGGTAGCTTTTTATACCATGTTTATTATTTATCTGATGATAAAATACCGTACCTTACTTTTTTTATCCAATGTTAAATGTATTTATTTAGATATTTAAAGTAATGTTGCAGAGTAATTTTATCTTTTCTTTAGTTCTTTCAAATTAGAATACACATCTTTTCAAACGTTAAGAACATATCTATGTATAAAACATCTTAGTAAAATAACAGTAATTCTAAAAGTGAGAGCATATAATTGGTGTTGGCACTCACGGTGTTGGATGCCTTACACGTGTGGTGTTTCTTTCTATTGACATCTCTTTTAAGAATGTGGCGCCACTGTCTATCGAGCCCTGCTATCGAGAAAGAAACACCACACAACACCACACGCGCAAGACTTCCATCACTGTGAGTACCGGCAACCAAGCTGCGGGACCCCAGCGAAAACGCGTTACGACCAACGCATAATGTATGTGAAAAGATTTTTTAGTCTAATTATTATTTTTTTTTAGTATAAAGCTTCATGTAAAGAATATTGTTTAAAATAAACACTACAATTTAGATTTTTTTTTTCGGGGGGGAGGGGGGGGGGAGCAAAAAGGTTAACCGATTTTCGTTCGCAAGAAGAATTAACTGATCATGCATAATACTTTTTAGTTCCACATCATACTATAGGTATGTTAAACCTAGGTATTTGTGCAGATTTGTGACCTTTTTTTCAGTTTTTTATTTGTTTTGAGGTGTGTGGAATTAGAAAATCACAAAATTGATGTCGTCTATCAAATCAGTCAGTCAGTTATTTGGTTAATTATTTCGTATGCAGCCTGTGTACATATTATCTCCAGAACTAATGATCGTAAAATAGTCGACAAGTTTTAAAATATCACATATGATTCGGAGAAAAAATCTATTAATTTAATAATTACTAAGTTTTAATTTAAAATTTCGAAAATATATGAAACTATTATTAGTTATAAGAAAAGAAACAACTATTAATTTATAGATTGCGAAGTTTTAAGTTAAAACTTCGTAAATTGTTCAAAATGTACGATTTTTTTACATGAGTTCATAGGGCAAAAATTCGCTTAAACGAGCATTTATTTTTATTTT
The DNA here is from genome assembly GCA_963930645.1 of Salticus scenicus. NCBI lineage: Eukaryota > Metazoa > Arthropoda > Arachnida > Araneae > Salticidae > Salticus > Salticus scenicus. The sequence goes on from OZ005649.1 coordinate 150,125,282, forward strand.
TTTATTTTATTTTATTTTATTTTTGTCGTGAAAATGTCAGAACAGTTTTAAAATATTACTGTGATATTATCATAAATATCGTTAACGCTGCATACCATTCCGATTCCCCCTTTTTTCCTTCCCACGTCATCATAGATGATATTCGTTGTTACGTTTTATGTCATTATATGTCATTGAAAAATGAAGTTTTTTGAATTTTTATTGTTAAAATTTACTCTTTGAATATGCTACTTTTTAGTTTTGTGAGCATTAAAATAATAATACGAGTAATAATAATAATGTACATAAATATTTCTTATGTTTATGAATTCTGTGTTCTGTCATAACATAGATGTCAGAATATTACAGAAACATGCTTCGAAATTAATAATCATTCTAATCTTAGGTACCTTAATATAATTATTAAGGTTTTACACTAATCGCAAAACATTTTATAATATCCATCGTTCGAAAAATATTGTTTGGTAGTAGTTAACGAAATTTAAATGTTTGATATAATTTTACACAACCTAAAATGAAAATGAGATTTTTTTTTTTTTTTTATAGAATTTGTTTGAAATGTTGTGTTGAAAAAATAATTTTTAATTTTGTAAAAGATAAAAATAATGTTGTCTACGTAAAAGTAACATATAGAATTTCAAAATAATCATTACACGTGGAGGTTGAGACTTAGCGAGTTTTACGTCGCGCTAGCGCTAGATAATCAGCCCTTGGCGACAGTCTGGGGCACACCCCTAAGGATGGTCCGAAGACATGTCATCACAGTTTTGATCCTCTACACAGGAGAGGGCTCGCCTGCTTCGGTGTCCTCCTGATGTACAAGTCGAATGGGAATACGGAGGACATTGGGGAACACGACATACACATGGCGGAAAATATATAATTTAAAATCATTACAAATATTTATCGTTTATATATATCACAAAAAATCTGAAATTCAATATAATATTTAAAAAATAAAGTATAATAACACAAAATTTATAAAGTAAATAGTATAGTTATATTATGAGTTTTTCTTAAAAATTACCTTTTTTGCCTATTGTTTTAAGTTATGTTATTAAGAATTGAGTCACTTCAATTAAAACCTAATGTTAATTCGGATATTATAACTTTGGTTAAATGACCAAAAATAATTTCAACAATTTATATAGTACAAACTTCATTAAATATTATCTGATTTAGTGAGATATACACTTAATTTCCCCGTCATGTTATAGGTATGACGAACTTAAGTAATTGGGAAAATTTTCGACTTCGGTTTTATTTACATATTTATATATTTATTTATTTATTTATTTTTACACGTTTTGAGGCGTGAGGAACCTCAATTTCCGAAAATAGTATCTTTCTCTAGAGTGGCTGTTAGCATGCTATTCTGTTAGTTTGTTAGTCTATGTATCCAATATCTGATGTACAAGTGATTGTAAAGAGGTGAGACCAGTTTTAAAATAACACTTATGGCACTTGCATGAAACTGATTGATTTGCATCATTCCCATTTGAAAATTTTGTAAGTTATTTGGAATTTATGATTTTATTAACATGGGAAAATAGGACAAAAATACGCTTAAACGATCATTAAAAGGAATAATTATACTGTAAATATGTCAGACATCTTTAAAACATTAGTTATAATGGTGGCAGAAACATTATTAACTACGAAACTTTTAATTTGAAAGTTTCGTGAGTTGTTCGAAATTTACGAATTTCTTAACGTTTCAGAAGTTTTGTATAAAAGCTAAGTTTTGCATAAACTCCAATTTTTAGGGATAATTTCACCGTAAATGCCTCGAATCATTTTTGAAATACCATTTACGGCAGTGATATCATTTACTCTGAAAATTCAAATTTGAAAACTTCATAAGTTATACAAAATTTACGAATATCTTAAAATAAAAAAAATAAAAAAAATCTTATAAACATCCATTATGACAAATGTTTTTAGCGTAAATATGTCAGATCACATTTGAGATATTATTTGTGATACCTGATTAAACGTAGTCGACTACGAATAGACTAATTTGAAATCGTCATAAATTATTGAAAATTTTAGACTTTCTTAACATGGTAGAATAAAGCTATACTTCATATAAGCTTGCATTATGGAGATCTTTGTATTGGAAATGGAGAAGACTTCTGTGAAAATTGAAATAGGAAACTGATCCTTATAAAATTAATCAGAATATTAGGATAAAGAAAATGCATCTAACTGAACGGTAGGTAGCCGATTAGGTGGAGTATTTCAGTTTGCGTCTGTGTCGAACTATCGACCACATTTCTCAAATCATGAATATACTATGTGCTGTATTTTAGAAATTTATTAAAACTTGTATATGATGGGGAACTGAGCAGAGTCTGCCTATACCAATTAGTTTTTATCATAAAGAGGCATACTTTAAAAAGATAACGATATTTTTCCGTGCCTCTACCCCCGTACTCTCTAACCCAACCATCAGCTGAAATATTATACTAAGAATGCAGGAAGTGCTGGTTCGAATCTAGATCGTGCTCTTTAGATTTTCTTGGTTTCATCCGATACTTGCGGGATTGTCGACTTGAACTATTAGGACGCGCAATGATGGCATTCCATATATTTCTAGGTCCTTTGAGCAAACAAATGACGTTATTGCCTAAAACACTACTATCGCACCAGTTACTTTAGTTCCCCATCATATGATAGGTAGGGGAAACACTGGTAGTTGCGAAATTTTTCAACCTCGAATTTCTAAAATAACAAATTGATCTAGGGTCCGCCAGTATGGTGTCTGTTTGTTTGCTAGTGTGTTAGATTGTTAGTAGTTTGTGTACACAATGTATGAAAAACAAAAATGATCACAGAGAGATCGGACCAGTTTTAAAATATTACTTATTACAATAACAAGAACTCTAACGATTTGCAACATTCTAATTTTAAAAAACTTTGTAAGTTATTCGAAGTTTATTATTTTTTTAACAAAGAAAAATCCAGCAAGTTTTCTGTTAAACGTGCATTAAATATTTTTTTTTTTATGTAAAGAAGACAGACTAACTATCATTAAAATATCAATCATGATACTGATACGAACATAATAACTATTGTTAGTTGGTTGGGTGGTTGCGTTTAACGTTGCGCTAGTTCTACGCTATGGTAATTGGCGACGATCAGAGACTCACCCCTGCAAGAATGCAAAATAACTATGAAAATTAAATTTTGAAAACTTCGTAAGTTATTTGAAATTTACAAATTTTTCAACATGGTAGAAAAGGGCAAAATTTCGTATAAATATCCATTTTTAGGGAATGTTTTCATCGTCATGATGACTAATCACTTTTAAAGTATAATTTATGGCTTTGGCTTGAACATCATTGACTACAATTATTCTAATTTCAAAATTTCATAAGCTATTCGAAATTTACGATTTTCTTAACATGACAGAATAGGACAAAATTTCTCATCAAAGTTCATTTTTAGGGATATTTCATCGTAAAGATGACTAACCACTTTTAAAGTATAATTTAGGGCATTGGCTTGAACAGCATTGAGTACAATTATTCTAATTTCAAATTTTCATAAGTTATTTGAAATTTAAGATTTTCTGAAATTAGATTAATAGAGCAATATTTTATATGAATTTATAAATAGGATTGTTGCATTGGAAATTGCATGGAATTGCTTGAAAATTAGATTATGCAACTGAACAAGTAGTATAAGTAATTCAATCGAAAAGAACGGTGGGTAACGTATTAGGTGGGACATTTCAGTAAGATTGTAAATAGTAAAGAGATTGTATGTGCAGTAAAGAGATTGTATGTGCAGTTAAAAGAGCAAAAACATTTAGCAGAACATCAATTGACTGACATTTATATACAAGGTCTGTCCCGAAAGTAATGCGCCCATTTTTATTTTAAGAAATTTATTCAACCTATTCGTACAATTACTCAATATTATTCGAAATACATCCCTCCTGCTTCAACCCGCTTGTTCCAACGCGATTTCCATGCTTCATATGAGTCCTGGAAGTCTGTCACAGGGATGTCTTTTAGTAACCTCGTCGTAGCCTCCTTGATGTTCTCCAGGGTCTATAATGACTGTCCTTTGAGGGATTTTTTAATATTCGGGACAAAAAGAAGTCTAACGGAGAGAAATCAAGACTGCAAGGTGGCTGGGAGAGCGTTGAGATGCCGCCCTTGATCAGGCTTTGACCTGCGATTTGCTCATTCTTGCCTTTTTTGGGCGTGAGAACGACGTTGTGTGCCACTCTGCGCTCTGTCTTTTTGTTTCTGGGTCGTACAAGAAGATCCAAGACTCGTCGCCATTTTCCACATTATCCCAAAACGTCGGATTCCATCTTGATTTCGACCAAGCACTCACACGAGGTTTCACAGAAACAGGCACTGTGACTTTGCAGGAGCTCGGAGCCGGCTGACGCTGGTGGCGCTGTGTTCCCAAGACTCCACCCACCTTTTCATGCAAGCGACAACCCTGTATAACGGATAATTGCGGCTGACGAAAATTGGGCGCATTACTTTCGGGACAGACCTTGTATATTAAAAAAGTAACTTCATAATTTCACTTCCTATCTGTATATTTATTTTTAAAAAATCAAGTATTACAAAAATAATTATTATTTCATTTTATTAAACATATTTTTAATTTATTATACTTTTTTAGGTCCCAAATTTATTTTAAGAAATAAATTTCTATATATTTTGACTAGAAAGTTTTGTTTAATGTTATTTCGTTATCCTTATTATATTGACGATAAATATATTAAAATTATGTTATGATAAATGCATTTAAATTATTCTAATTCTGCATGCGGTCATTAGTCAGTAAAATTAGAGCTTAATTCGATTCTAATTAAAGGCTCTTTTATTAGTATTTCTGTGTATTTCGTCGTAATTATAGGTTTCAAAGACTCATCATTATTAACTTGTCTCTTTGGCTTTTAAGTTAAACTTTAATTAACGAATTTTATATTACTCAAATATGTAAACATAGTTTAAAAGATATTAAATATAGCATTGTTTTCTTAAATATGAAATTAAGACTGCTTAAATTACAATTTGAGTTTTAAAATGTTACCACTAATTGGCACAATATTAAAAAAAAAATAAACAAATAATAATTGTGCTTTTTAATATATATCATATCTATTATCGGGATAAATACGCAGAAATTTAACAAAAATTTTTAAAAAACGGATGATAAAATGAATCATTAAGAAACCCATTAGGTTATTTTACACTGTTAAATAATAATAATAAAATAAAATATTCTTTCTTTGATTCAAAACAAAAATAGAATAATTTTCGCTATATATTATGTTATGGAAATAAAAATTATAGTTCTATGTTATAAAAACTTTTTTAAACGAAGTTATAATAAATACGTCATTAACGATCACGGATCGGTAGAGAATGACAAAGAGTGGCGTCACCTGTTCGAAAACAAAAGTGAAGATCAAGACATCAACAGCCGCCATCCACGACGAGCAGTAGGCACCGTTGACGCAGGGGATCCCCTCGCGAAAAAGCTTAAAGCCATGAACGAAGAAAAATAAAGGCATTGAATTTATATTGAATATAGTTCTATGTTTTATAAAGCGGTGACAACAGAGAGCAATGTATGGATTAAGAATTTAACTGTATTCTGAAATATTATTAATATACGGGAAAATGGAAATAACAGATCATGACCAAATTACCAAAAATAGTTGGTTTCCTTCTCTTAATCATAAGTATATATTTTCTTTGAATAAACGTATATTATGTATAAATTCATTTTAACAAGTTATTAAGTACAGGTGATTATAATTCAACTTTCGCAATAAACAGCCTTATGTAGCCAAAACATTAGAGTAAGTTACCAAAAACAATGGTATTTACACATTTCAAGAGATGCGCTCAAGGAACTAAAACAATGTATTTGGTTTAGAAATGTCCGTTAGGTGGTCCTTTGCATAGGATGATTTAAATTATAATAAAGGAAATAATTCATACAAAATGCAAAAATATTTTTAGTATTTATTGATATGTCTTTGATCCGTTGTCAGTAATTCCATTTGTTAAATTTGCAATTGTTTCACGCGAAACGTTATCTAACGGACGATTTTTAAGTAAAAACGATAACTAAATCGCATCTGCTGAATCAAGTAGACACCAATTTTGCTTGCAGTTCAGATATCAAAATTCGTTTAAATTAATTAGTTTAAACCTAACATTTTAGTTATATATTTTTTTTTCTTTTTTTTAATAGATTTCAGCGCTGTTCTATCATATAAATAAAGAAGGAAATATGCTTTTAATGAAAATACTATAAGAATTTTATTTTGAATTAGCTGAACATTTTAAGACACTATATCATTTGTTTTATTAACTGCATTAATTTTTTTTTATGTTAATCATAATCATAAATAAAATACTGGTGGAAACGTTGAATTTTTTTTTTTTTTTATTAAAAAAATAACAGTGTTTAAGAGCATGTTTACAAGAGGTAATTTTTTAATTCAAATAATAAATTTAACGAATTAGAGATATATAAACTTGCACACTTTTATTTTAAAATGGTGAAATAATTTAAACCTTTATACCAATTTTACTATGATTATGTCTAACTAATAATAAGAATAAAAACTAAAGGATCTAACTGAAATTGAAAAAAAAATATTTTAGAATTTGGAAGTAAAATTTAAAAAAAAGAAAATTCTGTGAAAATATTTATTTATTTATTTATTTATTTTCATAAAAATTAAATATTTTATTTCTCTCTCTATATATATCTTTATTTTTTGGTTATGTCACGTTGCCAGATTAAAATAAAATCTGTACATGAATAAAATAAATTTGACATTTTAAACGTGCCTTTTGTTTCCGATTATGAACATTTGTATTTTTTTTTTTTATATAACATTTTATTAATAACAGGCTTCGTTTTGCTTCGCTGGTCGCTATAACTAAATGAGTTTTCAAACAATTTCAATCATTATATTTTTACACCAATTCATTAAAAAAAAAAAAAAAATAAATAAATAAATAAAATCCTGTGAAATCGTTCTGAACCTTGCCATGTATAACGCTACTGTAACGCTGCATTGGATCCGGGTTTCCATTGCCTGCAATGAAGTCTTTCTCCCTCACTTCAATTTGGATACTTATTGGACAGCAGGTGGAGTTGCTATTATTCAATAACTACGACTTTAAAGACTCCTGTATCTCAACATCTATTAAACATTTTAGTTTTGGCACCATGTATTTTATAGCCGGTTTTAAAGCTATTTCTATTATATTTTCATTTGATTACTATACCATTTGACCAATATAGTAAATAAAAAAAAATTCTAAGGATTAAAAATTAAATAAGTAGATTTTACTTAAACTTAAATTTTCATAAGTTTTATCCTTTCCATTGTATTATCATTATCCCTGGGGGAAAAAATTAAACAAAAAGGAAAAAAGAAAGATTTTCTTGTTAAAAGAATTAATTAAATAAACAAAAAATAAATAGTGTAACAGCCGTTTCTATGCGATGCAGACGATTGAAATGAAAGAATAAATTTAAGAAAATGAAACAAAATATTAAATTGATAAAATCGAAAATAAATAAATAAATAAATGAAATATTCAAATTCGAAAATCGAAATATTCTCGATGCGATGCAATCCTGCAAGGTCCAAGTTACCCCCCTGACAAGCTCTGCAAATAGTATTTAGTCTAAGCTCCTGAGCGCAGACAAACATACAGACATACATTCTTTATTTATATAGATTGAATTTAGAATGAATTATTGAACGTTTAAAATCCCTTAATCTTTAATAATTTGTTTCTGTCAACTAACAGAAATGCTCAAACGGACTAAAGGATATTTCTAAAGGATGATAAAAATAATTATATATTTTGTTAAGATCACAATAATTTGCGAAAAGTATTATAATGAAACGAGAATATATAATTTCGCAAGAGATTACTCTTCATGTTATAAAAAAAGTAATGTACTGCTTTATATGCATAATAAGAAATCTTATTTTAAATATACTTATAAGTCGAGGGTATCTAAACTTATTCAGATGTAATTAATGATGCTATTACCACTAATAGATCTCTTTATTTATAATTACATAATTAAAAAGCTCATTAGTATTAAGAACGCACTCGTGCTTCGAACTTTAATTGGAAAAATTTTCTAAGAAGAGCAGAAAAAACGTTAATAAACTCACACATCTTAAATGCGTTTTTACGTGTTTGGTACTATTTCTTTCAATCTGTTATTTTTGCTTCATTATCAATTTTTTGGATCTTCTTGAATGAACCTACAAACATTTTTTTTTTTTTTTTATTAATCATATATACATGTTATAAATTTGTCATTGTATCTCTCTTAAATTTTAAGTATAGATTGTTAGATTTTAAGAAAACTTTTATCAAAATGAAATTCCTGGATATATTTAATTCTTCTTCAATGTAAAAAATATCAAAAATCTTTTAATGGAATTATAAAGATGATTTATTAGAATAATACAAATTAAATTTCCAAAATCAAAAATTTTAAAGTTGTATTACATATACACTTTTACTCTTCAAACTTTATCACATTTTTGCTTAAATAATAAATTTATACTACACAAACTATGGTTTTTAAACAGTCACGTGGTACAGATATAGGAACTAATTATTATTCCAGCATTGCAAAACTTTTCTTTTTCTTTTTTTAATATAAATTTCCTATTATTCATTATATAAGTTTGAATGTTTTCCGTTACAAAGACGATATAATTATTTTCAATACTGACTTTAATAACGTTTAAAATTAATTATATCCATATGTTTTAAAATAAAGTAAAGCTAGTGAATATAATTTTGAAGATAATTTCTTCAATATTTATTTTGATCTAGAAAATAATATTTTGTATGTAGATTTATATGACAGGTGCAAAAATTTCCACTTTGACACTAACTGTATGCTTCAATGATTAATTTGAAATATAAAATCTAAGGTAAGTGCAGGTAATATGGCCACCTTAAGGATAAAAATATTTTAGCAATAGTAGTAATCGATTTAAAAAAAAATCTCTTAAAGAGAGGATTCTTTTTAGTACTCGAACAAACAAAAAAATAAATAAATAAAATAAAATAAATTTACAATAGTCGAAATTTAAGTCTGCAAGAATAATAATAAAACAAAAAGACAAATTTATGAAGGTAATATGCCCATAGGCAGGTAATATGACCATTGGTGAAATATAACGAAAATATTAATATTTAACGTATGAAAACACATCAATTATTACAAAACCAAATAAAATTTTTTAAACTTTACAAAATTTAATGCAACGATAAATAAGAAAGAAATTTAGAAAATAATGTTAAGCAATTTTAAACAATTTTTAGCAATTTTCAGCAAATTTTTTATGAATTTTAATTTTTTACGATCAAAACTGTTTTTATTTTGACTTCGCTTGTATGGCAAGTAAAAACGTCCTTACCTTTCTTGGTAAGTCTTACAGATACCTCGTGTTCATATTTATGACACACAACACATAATCTCATATCCACAAAATTTTTTCCTTGTTGCAAATACAGATAAACCAACCTTTATCGCTTTTCTTTGCTCGGGCACATTTTCGCAATTATTTGCAGACTTTCTTTCTTTCTTTCTTCTTTTTCTTCTTTTTTCTTTATTGCTGTTGTGATGTTTGAGTGCATTACATTCAGTATTACTTTGAGAATCTCAGGGAAATAGGTCTTTTTTTTCAAAATTAGTGCACGATAGTTCATTTCAGGTTTTATGACAGCAGTACTTGAGGGACAAGGAGTACGACGAACCTGTTTTTCAGAAGATGGCTCTAGGAAGAAATTTATTTTAAACTTTTGGCATTATACTTTGTTGGAGGTAGATTTTCAGACACAGAACTTGGAGCAAAAACTTCCTCGGGAATTACATTGATAGGATAGATAGGATAGGATTGACATGATAGATACCTGCTAACTTTGAAGTCATATTTTTAATGTTGGAAATGTTAATGTCATAGCTTTATTCCAAACTGGAGAAAATATTCTTCCAAATCGAACTTTTGTAATTTTTACATGATTAGTTTGTTCCAAAAACAAAAGAACTTATTGGTCCCAAAATAGCACAAATAGCCTAAAACAGGATTTATCCATAGGCTGCAGACCATGGGTTCTATTAGAAGGTGAACAAGGTAGAAAAATGACCCAATCAATGGTGAGAACACAGCGTCCTTGTGCTTTAAATTTTGATACGTGCAGATAATTTGCCCACTGGGCACATTGCCAACAACAACGAGTTTTAAAAATCGTTCGTAATTCTTTCTGAAAACTCAGCTATTGAAATTCATTTATATGGGTTAAAAGATCGTTAAACCAGCTAAAATATTATGTAAAATACAGATACTTTGTTTGAATCAGAAAAGTAACAAACTTACAAGAGACCGATTTACAAAATGGCAATGCAACTAACAATAAACCAACAATGACTGTCCCCCCCATGCACGTGATCAAGGTTTGCGGGCAACGCAATACTAAACTAATATCTTTTGACTTAGAGCGGCTGGATTCAAGCGCGATTTTTCGGATTTCTCTGAAATTAATAACATATTGCGGGTTGGCCGTATTACCTGCTTTTGCCATATTTGTATCATTCACCTTACATAATTATTATAAATAATAATGTTTTTAAGAATTAAAATAAGACTTAAAGTAATTCAAATATTAATTTTAGTAAAGAAATTAACAATTTTGAAAAACATCTATTTTATAATAATTTATACCTTTATGACATTATTTTGCATTACATAAGAAAATTAAATTTGTATTTCCTACATGACAGTTCGAAAGCTTATGAACTTGGCTTTAAATGGTGGTCCTTCCCAAACAGGTACAGATACGGATATGGTCTTGCTCGTATGTCAGCCAAGAACTTTATTTGTTTATAATTTTTATTTCTAAAATTAAAAAATAATTTATTGTATATTTTAAAATTGAATAGTTATCGATGCCAATATTAATTTGTTGTATTATTAATTGTCGATATTAATTTATGTATGTTAAAGCAATGTCATTTGCTGTTATAATTTCAAATTATGCTACCAATCTACTGAAATATTAAAAAAAGAAATAATAATAATAATAATGGTTACATAACTAAAAAGTTAATATAGTTATGTAACTCTGGAAACTTTTAGAGAATTCTGGAACCTTTTAAAAAATTCTAAAAAGTTTCGTGTAGCTTTTTTTTTTTTTTTTTTTTTTTTTTTTTAAGAATGTTTTATGGAGTTTCTAAAAGCTTACACAAAGTTTCCAGAAGTTTCTAGAATGTCGCATCGATTTTTTAGAGATTGTCATAATGTCTTTAGAAAGTTTCTCGTAGTGTCCAGAGGATTCCATAAAGTTTCTAGGAGATTTCATGAAAATTAAAAAAAAATTCCATGATGTTTATAGACGTTTTCCTGGAGTTACTAAAAGCTACCTCAAAGTTTCTAGAAGATTCCATGTAGTTTATAGACATTTTCATAAAGTTTCTAGATCTTTCCATTATTCTAGATGATTCCACGAAGGGTTTAGATGTTTCGAGAAGTTCCCTTGACAATTCTACGCGAAATTCATATTAAAGGAAATTCATGACAGACAAACAAACATATCGATTTAATATAAAGTTATTCTAAATAAATGAAAGCGTAAATATTTTTTGTTTCACTTTAAAATGCTTTAAAGCTGCATTTAAAGCTAATATAGAGCTCTACATATATATATTATCATTTTAGTTAATAAAACACAAGAACGAAAAATCAAGTGGTTTACATTGATTATTAACATTTTCCAAATGTTCTTATTGGTAACATATTTTAACGTTCAGTATTCTTTGCGAATATCATCCCACAGCAGACAAATAGAAGAATAGAAAGACAGAAAATCTGCCAGATAGACTTACTAAATTCAAAATGACTCACAGACATTTTTGGAAAGTGCTAAATAAATTTAAGAAAACTAAAGGGAATGCAATTCCACTAATTTCCAACTGTAGCCCATAATGTATCTGAATATTTTAGTGTAGCCCTTTAAATCTGAATTGCTAAGCATATAGCATTCTATGCAAAATATTATTTTATTATATTAACAAGGAATGTCAATTTCATTATGATTTTCGTTGTAGGAATTTATTGAAATATGATTTTTAAAAATGTCTCTCTCAAACACAATGCATTGGCAATTTTTGGGGTGTCACTGTACACAAACAAGTTGTACCGTGTCTATTAATACCATTTTAAACAGGGAATGTTCAATATTGAACTCAAATAACATATAGCCTTTTTAAGACATTCTGAAAATAATTACGGACGCTGGTGGCGGGTAGACGGACATATAGGCAGATCGTCAGTCATACAGATATATAAATTAATTCAAATCATATTCTTTCTTAACATTGTTTGAAAGAGTATTAAAATGTTTAATGAAAATGAAAATGCAATTTCAAATATTTCCGATTAAAGTCTTTAATATATCTGAATACTTTTGTGTGGTCCTGAAAAAATTAATGCTAATTGTACTATATACTTTATAAAACATTCTATTTTAGAATAACATATTTCAAATTTATTAAGATTTGTGCAAAGTAAAGTTACTAAAATAAAATTTAAGTAAAAAATCATTTTTTAAAGTAAGAAGCTTTTTATTGTTGAGCCCTAAAAAGCACAAAATAAAATGTATTCTGGCAAAGACATACTACAAATAAATGAAAGTTTCAACACTAAGAAAATTTTAGAGAAAAATTTAGGTACTTTCCTTTTGCAAGAGATGAAAATTTTTTAATGTTCAAAATATTTTAAAATGCTTTCGAGACCAATATTCTTAGTTATTAGTTTTTATAAAATCATTCGTTAGGCCAGAAATCTCAAATGTCTCGAAAGCTTTTTAAAATATTTTGAACATTAAAAAATTTTCATCGCTTGCAAAAGGAAAGTACCTAAATTTTTCTCTAAAATTTTCTTAGTGTTGAAACTTTCATTTATTTGTAGTATGTCTTTGCCAGAATACATTTTATTTTGTGCTTTTTAGGGCTCAACAATAAAAAGCTTCTTACTTTAAAAAATGATTTTTTACTTAAATTTTATTTTGTGCTTTTTAGTTACAAAAAAGGAAAAAGCTTCTTAAGAAAACTAATTAAAATTTCTTAGGATATATTGTAGACAACGGAATATTTTCGTTTATCAATTGACATTTTTTTCGATAATTTATCTGAAAAAAAAGACCGAATCCGGCACCATCATGTTATCAGCATGACGCTCTAACCAAAAGTCTAAGAACTGTCAAGAAAAATCATAGAACATTCTAGAAAAATTTATCAAATACTTATACAAAAGAAATATTGTTCTCGAATGCTTTTTAAAATGTTTGGAATATTTAAAAATTTTCATGTTTTGCAAAATTGAAATATCTATATTTTTCTTTAAAATTTTCTTGTTGTTGAAACTTTTATGATTTTACAGCATGTCTCTGCAAGAATAAATTTTAATTTTAGGCTTTTTAGGGCTCCACAATAATAAAAAACTTTCAGTATTATTTTTATTTATTTATTTATTTACTTATATTTTTATTTATTTATTTATTTATTTTTATTTTTAGTTTTATTTTCACAGATGTTTTTATTTTGAGCGTTTAGTAACTCAAAAAGAAGTTTCTTTAAAAAACTATCCGAATTCCTTAGGACACTATGTAGACAACGAATGATTTTCTTTTATCAATTGACATCGTTTCTGTTAATTATCTGCATAAAAGTAACACATCGGCTTGCAAGGATCAAACCCACGAGCATCGCGTTATTACCATGACGCTCTAACAAAATGCGCTAACAAGCGACGAAAAAGGTTGTTTAAATTTACGTTAAAGTGGAGGCGCCTTCTTTTTCAGGGTGACACAAAGACACGATGATAAAAATCCAATTTCAATAAAAAGCTTCTAAAAGAATATATATATATATATGTATTTAACTCTCTATTTAGTGCTTTTTAGTATCTGAAAAAGACTTCCTTAAAAAAAAAAAACTCTTCAAAATCTCTTAGAATACTGTGTAGAAAATGAAAAATTTTCTTTTATCAATTGGCACATTTTCTATTACACATTTCATCTGCAAAATTTAGCACATCGATCCTTTGGGAATGGAACTCACCACCATCGCATTAGCAACTTGACGCTCTAACCAACTGAGCCAACGAGCGACTATAAAGACTGCTGACATTAACTTTAAAGTTGAGGTGCCTTATTTATTAGCGTGACATGAAGACGCGATAACGAAATACAATTTCAATAAAAAGCTTCTAAAAAATATTTTATTTCTTTATTTTTATTTTTATTTTTATTTTGTGCTTTTTAGTTACTAGATGTAAAAAAAATCTTGAAACCTTATTAGGATACTGTGTACACAACGAAATATTTTCTTTTATCAATCTTTTTCTATTCATTATTTGCAAAAAATAACACCTCGGCCCGGCGAGGATCGAACACACGACTCTCGCATTATCAACATGACGCTGTAACCAACTGATTTATTAAAAGATACAATGAGTTGCTTACATTTTTTTTTTAATATATGTGTAATGGAAGCGTCTTTTTTTTTAACGTGACAAAAAGCCGATAACAAATCCAATTTCATATAATAGTAATATAAAATATATATATATGTATATATATACATATATATAAAGCTTCTAAAAATATTTTTTTTGTGTATTTTTTACTTAAAATATTTTATTTTGTGCTTTTTTAATATCTAAAATGTTTTGTGTTTTCCAATATCTAAATAAAAAAGAAAAAAAAATGCTTCTTCAAAAAACTCTTAGTGAAAGCAACAAAAAATTTTTTTGTATCAGTTGATACCTTTTCTACTAATTATCTGCAAAAATTAACAAGCTGGACCTTCCGGGGACCGAACTCACAACCACCGTGTTAGTAACAGGATGCTCTTACCAACTGAGCCAAAGAGCGATAAACGAACTCGCTTATACTTGCTTTAAGATGAAGGCGCCTAGTTTACTAGCGTGACACGAAGACACGATGACCAAGTCAATTTCAATTAAAAACCTTCTAATATGAGTTTAGAAATACTTCTCATAGAACGCAAGTCTTCGGTATACTTTCGTGTGTCCCTGTACACAAACCAGTAGAGGTATGCACTCCTTTTTCAAAAGGGAACATTCGAATAACATATATGCATGTAGACGATGCAGAACTAAACGTAATTATTTTCTGGAAAAAATATGCTATTTTCTCTCATTTCTAGCGAAATTTGTAAACAAGATGTCTCAATTATGGTTTTCAGGCTCATGAATAAAGAAATATCTAAAAGCATAGTGTACATTTATTTGTTTAAACTCATTTTAATTGCTATCTTCGATTTCAGGACCTTATTGATCTCGTAATATAAGAATACTTATAAGATTTCCTATAGTTTCGAAAGCTGAGTGATTTCAGATATAATATAAAATGTAAATTATTCCTACACAGCACACTTCTACAACAAATTTCTTTCATATTGAACAATGGAAAACATATCAAGTAATATTAAATGATAATGTGTACTGCGAAAATTTGACAAATATTATTATTTGGCATTTATTAACAGTGCTAAAAATTGATAAATTGTGTCGAAAAAATGCTATTGTGCATTTATATGTTTACTAAAATCCCATATATAGTAATAAATAATAATTAAAAAAACAAGATTTATTATATTTTTAGGATTTAAAATCATCATAAAATTTATATAAGTAAAATATACTCATTAAAAATTACTTTGTATATCTTTACAATCCTATTTTTTCCTCTTTCTTTCTATTCTATTTTTAATAATTTTGTTCAAGCTTATGTAATAAATCAACTACAAAATATATTTACTAAGTACAAAGCAAATAAATCCCTTTAAAGCGTAAAAAATTTATTCAATTGGAAACCAATGCGAAATTTTTGCTCCTCATTTCCTTTCGCTTTAATTTTATAATTTGAAATCATGAATTTCACACCAAATTTACCCCCCCCCCCCAATTCTTCAGAATTCTTCCCCCCTTAATTCTTCAGAATTCGAATAAAGTAAAAATGCAGTTTATGGTACTGTCTCACATGATTTTAATAATTCGCCGATTTGGCGCTATTTTGTGTTATTCTTGTAATTGCAACCTTTTAGCAGAGACAATGAAAAAACTCTATATTTAGGATATCCGAAAATAAAATGACTGCTAATTATGATTTAAAATAAACCCTGGCAGCGTACAGAGCTTGCATCAATCTTGATATTTTAAGACCGAAAGTTTTTGACAAGGCAAGTCAAGATCAAGCATCCAAATTTGCAATTTTTTTCCCCACTTGCTTTACATTTATTAATTCAAGCACGAATCAATACGTAACACACATTTTTTATACTTGAGACAGCATACATTAAACAAATACCTATAAAACTATTGTCTGATAAAAAATCAATTTTTTCTAACGTATTGGTACATAAAGTTATTTATTCTTTATGTGTAAATTTGATTTTTCCAATTTTTGAGTGAGCCCGACGAGCTTCCACCTTTTTGACTTTTGACATCAAGGAAATTTCAATGTTATAATATATTTGATTTATCAAATGTGATCGTCAAAGCTTGAATCTGGATGGAAATATTCTTGAACTAAAAAAATTGAACTTATTTTAAGAGAGTGTGTTAATACGGAACAGTTAAAAAAAATAATAATAATAATTTTTTAAGGATAATTTCATTTAAAAATCACAAATTTATAACCAATTACAGTTAAAAATAATAAATAACAAAATATAGGCTTCAAGATATGAATGAACAAAAGTCGGTATAACAGAAACCAGTAGCACGCATAACCACACCACCCTCGAATAATAAAAATAAAATAAAATAAAATAAAATAAAATAATCAATCTTACGCATGACCCAAAACAACAACCCCCTTAACAACAACAACAACAACAATAATAATAATAATTAAAAATAAAACAGCACTGGGTACCACTACCGATTGCTTCAAACTATTCTTAACAGGAGACTTCCTCGATTGTGCATTTTAGCATGAATAAGTATTTAATTAAACAATAGCAAACTTTAAAATTTTTACATATTAATTTAAAATCCTGTTTTAAAACTTAATTCTTTTCAACATAAATTAATATAGGTTATCTCTCTATATAATCTCTGTGTATATATATACATATATATATATATATTAGAGATAAAAATTTACGTCATTATTTTTGTTATAAATAAATTTATTTTTATTATAGTTTTTCTCTAAAATTTAATGAAATACAACAGACAGATATTTGAAACTACTACAGACTTTGAATCCTAATTCACCCAAATCATAGATGACACATCACATGGATGAAAAGAAGGCAACGGGACAGTAATCAAAATTTATTAGATGGCGGTATTGCACCTTGACTCATACTCCCCAAGAGAAAGATGAAATCATGTATGATTTATATGTTGGATATTTCTTTTCTCTTCTTTTTAGCAAAATATAGTAGAAAGTACCGACTTTAAAAAAATTAATCCTTGATTCACAGTAGTATAATAATAATAGCTCTTTTGACTCTTTGAATATATCTCTTTGAAAATAATTTTAAAAGATATGAGATTTTATTAAGTTTTTTTTATGTTATTTAGATGTTATTAATAAGTTAATAAGAGGTACTATTAAATTTTTGAATGATAATAGGTATTATTAAATATATGTGTAATATCCTTATTTGTATTCATTTAATTTAGTTATACTAACTCTCCATGAAAATAAAATATATTATTTCATTTACCAATTAAACAATATAGTAAAAGCATAAAAGAGTATTGTTAAATTTTATAAGTTTGTGCAATTCTATATTATATTTTTATTCCTTATATATATATATATTTATTTTTGTTCGTTATATATATAAGAGAAAATGCAACGTCATGAAGTATCGATCGCAGAAGTATGTAAATTTGGGGGAATGCGCCACTAAACAAGTTATACAGAAGTTCTGACGTGCAAGATTTTCAACTGATTATAGCACGAGATAAAAGCTGATGGAACGATAGATGAACTAACTACTTCTATACGCTGGCACCTAAGGAACCTAAATTTTCGAAAACTTCTACGTTTAACATGCGGATTAGGAGATTCTTCGGTGATGACACCGAAGGCAGTTCCGAAAATCGTATTATTTTACGAATGGTCAAATTGTTGGGTTAGGTACGGCTGTTTTGCCTTATTGACGTATCGCTGCTGAAACGCTCATAAATGTTAACAGAATTTGGACCACGTGAATCGAGAAAGAAATTTCAATTATTAGGAAAAACCAGGTCCACCAACAGAGTGTACTAATAGAGGCATCGGAAGGTATAAAGTTTTGCCCCACTCCTAATCATCTGTACTTGACATTCTACCGAATGTGAAAGGAGACTTCGATGCTCCAATATCTAGGAGAACAGTTTCGCGACGTTTGTCTGAAAGCGGCTTGCATTCCTGTAGCCTTTTACGAAAACTCACTGCCATGAAAGATTGGGATTGAGTCGGGGTCGAGTAACTTGGACTACTGAATGTCGCGATGTAATGTTTGGGGACGAGTGTTGTTTCTGTTTGTCAAATGATAGTCAGTGTCTTGAGACAAGGGAAAATAGATGGAATCCAAATACTATTGTTGAACGCTATGCATGACGTCAATGTGACTTAATGGTTGAGGATTCCAATACGTGATAGTAGGTGCCCTCTGATACGCATCACAGACACACTAATAGTCCAAGCGGCGGCTGCAAAAAATTGACTTGATAAGGTACGAAGCTGATTTTTTCCCTATAGATAGAATTCATTGTTACAATGAAAATCTGATAGGGTTGCCTGGTCAAAGCCGTCAAGTTTAAGAGAAACAACCTCACTTCCGGTCACAATTTAAACGATTTTCGAACCCCAAAAGGTATGAAGATGAAACCGGTGCTAAAATGTAGAGATTAATATGCTCTTTAAAATGGCATAGGGTTGCCTGGTCAAAACCGTCAAGTTTCAGAGGTTGCCTCGATAATAGGGGTCAAATTTAAACGATTTTCGAACCCCACAAGTGTGAAGATGAAACCGGTACTAAAATGTAGAAATTAATATGCTCTTTAAAATGGCATAGGGTTGCCTGGTCAAAGCCGTCAAGAAACAGAGGTTGCCACGAAAATAGGGGACGTATTTTGCGATTTATTTACCCAAGTAAAAAGTGATTTACCCAAGTGTAAAGATGAAACCAGTGCTAAAATGTAGAGATTAATATGCTCTTTAAAATGGCATAAGGTTGCCCAGTCAAAACCGTCAAGACCCGGAGGTTGCCTCGAAAATAGGGGTCAAATTTAAATGTTTTTCGAACCTCACAAGTGTAAAGATGTAACTGGTGCTAAAATGTAGAGATTAATATGCTCTTTAAAATGGCATAGGGTTGCCTAGTCAAAACCATCAAGTTTCAGAGGTTGCCTAGATAATAGGTGTCAAATTTAAACGATTTTCGAACCCCACAAGTGTAAAAATGAAATCGGTGCTAAAATGTAAGTATTAATATGCTCTTTAAAATGGCATAGGGTTGAATGGTCAAAGCCGTCAAGAAACAGAGGTTGCCACGTAAATAGAGGAAGTATTTTACGATTTATTTACCCAACTAAAAAGTGAGTTACCCAACTGTAAAGATGAAACCGGTGCTAAAATGTAGATATTAATATGCTCTTTAAAATGGCATAAGGTTGCCTGGTCAAAACCGTCAAGACTCGGAGGTTGCCTCGAAAATAGATCAAATCTGCCAAGTAAAGCAGAGAACCACAAAAAAATAGGCGAGTTTTGAAGATTTCTTAACGAAGTGTAAAAAAATACGAATAGCATTTACAAGGAAAATGAATAAGTATGAAATTATATGAATATTTGAAAGGTGTAGCTGGTTCCAGAATGTACAGTGTAGGAGTTATTTTAAAATGGCATATGTTTGCCTGGTAAAATTCGTAAAGAAATAGCGGTCAGTCTTCAAAAAGCTAACAAATATTAAAGTTGTTTAACACAAAGTGAAACACACATGAAGACTCTTTTAAAAAGGTTAAACACGAAATGATTAATATTTAAAAGATGAAATTGCTAGCTAAATGTAGAACATACAACACTTTTCAATTTGCTTACGATTGTGCTTCAAACCTGTCAAGGTATAGCGGTCAGCTTAGAAAAGGAAGCGAATTTCAATATTCCTTTATTTTATTTGTTTAATGATATAAGAGATTTTAAAGCATAAAGAAAATTAAATTATTATGCGTGACCATTCTTTTTCTAATCTGTATAAAACTAATTTCAGCTCACGAGCTCGTTTTTTCCCCATTTTTCAATACTTAAAATATTCAAATTGTGTCAAAGTATTAAGAAGGTAATTCCGTGAAGAAATGTATGCGGCTGCTTTGTAGAATTTTATACAAAAATATTGGGTTGTGCCGATTTTGTTATATTAAAAATTTGTCAATTTTAGAAAATTTTCTCAATTATTTTTTTATATCTAATTAAAATAATCAATAATACCTTCTGCAAATTAATTATGGGTACAAATAAAGCGAAAAACATTTTTAAAAAAATTGATAAATTTTTCGCGTTTCTTAATAACAATGAATTAATTTATGAAATTTAAATTTGTAAATCTTACTGCAAATTTGAAATAAGAGGTTTTTTGTTTTTTCATTTTATTTAATTATTTATTTCGTATACTAATAGAATTTTTATTATGAGTTTCTTGGGCATTATTATCTTCATTTCTGTTAACTTTTGCGGTCGTATTTTCTTATCTGTATCCGCATGCTACATTTTTAATTTTTACTATTAATTCGCTGTTTTTATGGGAAATTTTAGAACAGTTTCATTACAGTTTATTTATTTTTTCTTTTTTAAATACTTTTTTATATTTTTTCTTCACATTGTATAAAAAACACTTCAAAATTAGCTTTTTTTTTTTTTTTTTTTTTTTTTTTTTCCGAGGCAACCACTATTTTTCGAGATTTTCACCTGGCAACCCTATGATACTCTAAAGAGAATATTATTCTCTATATTTTATAAACGGTTTCATTTTTAAATATGTTAGGGTAAGAAAACCACGAAACCCCCCCCCCCCCCCCACACACACACACGCACACACTTTTCGTAGCAACCTCTTTTCTTGGCGGTTTTGACCAGGCAACCCTATGCAATTTTAAAGACCATATTATTCTCTACATTTTAGCACCGTTTTCATCTTTACACTTGGGTAAATAATTTTTTACTTGGGTAAATAAATCGTAAAATACGCCCCCCTTTTTCGTGGAAACCGCTGTTTCTTGACGGCTTTGACCAGGCAACCCTATGCCATTTTAAAAAGTATATTATTCTCAACATTTTAGCACCGGTTACATCTTTACACTTGTGGGGTTCGAAAAGCGTTTAATTTTTACCCCTATTTTCGAGGCAACCTCCGGGTCTTAACGGTTTTGACCAGGCAACCTTATGCCATTTTAAAGAGCATATTAATCTCTACATTTTAGCACCGGTTTCATCTTTACACTTGGCTAAATCACTTTTTACTTGGATAAATAAATCGTAAAATACGTCCCCTATTTTCGTGGCAACCTCTGTTTCTTGACGGCTTTGACCAGGCAACCCTATGCCATTTTAAAGAGCATATTAATCTCTACATTTTAGCACCGGTTTCATCTTCACACTTGTGGGGTTCGAAAATCGTTTATATTTGACCCCTATTATCGAGGCAACCTCTGAAACTTGACGGTTTTGACCAGGCAACCCTATGCCATTTTAAAGAGCATATTATTATCTACATTTTAGCACCGGTTTCATCTTCATACCTTTTGGGGTTCAAAAATCGTTTAAATTGTGACCGGAAGTGAGGTTGTTTCTCTTAAACTTGACGGCTTTGACCAGGCAACCCTATAAGATTTTCATTGTAACAATGAATTCTATCTATAGGAAAAAAATCAGCTTCGTACCTTATCAAGTCAATTTTTTGCAGCCGCCGCTTGGACTATAATGATACGATGATATGTTAATAAGGTGTTCCAGCCAGTTGTTCTACCGTACATAAGCAGTTGCAAAATGGGGTTTTGAAGCAAGCCCACGCACGACCGTGCGTTGCACCCATCAGCAGACAAGCCTTGCTGCATGGCCATCTCCATCCATGATTCTCAAGGCCTCCTAATCTCTCACCAATTAATAATCTGTGAGACATGATTGGACGCCATTTTTCTCCTCTACTCAAGCTCCATTGGGAGGACGAACTATTGAGAATGATGTAAATCATACAGGGCAAGAAAAATCACTATATACACACACATACATACACACACACACACACACACACATATATATATATATATATATATATATATATATATATATATATATAATATGAAAACTTTTTGAAACGTTACACAGGTTGAAATGAAAAAATATCACATGAAGAAGTGAAAATTAAAATTAATAATAATAACTAGAATCCATATGAGGAAGGCAGACAATAGTAATACTTCTTCAGGGGCACTGTTTGAATTTTTATGAGTAATATGTGTATTTCTTTATCTCTGTAAGCGTACAGCCAAAATTTACAGGGTTCATTGCCCAATAACCCTTGTATGAATCTTTATGAGTAAAAACATGAAGCAAGATAATTAATTAACAAAATTCATAAGACGGCGAAATAAAATTTAAAGAATAAAATCAGTTTTAATCACGAAAATGGAAAAAACATAGAATAAAAAAAAAAAAAAAAATCAAAGTGAAAGTAGTTGTTAAGGAATTTCTAACTGATATAGATATGAAATTAAAACCCAAATAAAAAATAAAAATACCTAATTTTATAACTACCCACGTTAATCATAATTTAATTATTAAAATAGAGGTATGAATATCGAATTCATTTTTATGATTTAATAATTTAAAATGTTCAAAAAAAAAAAAAAGTGTTCATTTGAAATGAAATAGTGTGATTAGTAATAGAAGTAATCAAAAGAAGTAGAGTCATGCTGTCAAAAAGAAGAAGAAAAGTTTTCAGTGGAAAAATTCGTGAAGAAAGAGTATTAAATATATCGTGAAAAAAATTGCTTATTCAATTACAAAAAAAAAAAAAAAAAAAAAGAAAAGAAAAAAGAAAAAAGTTAGTTAAAGGTTTAAAATAAGTTTTTTTTTCTTCCCTTTTTTTTTTTTTCTTTTCTTTTTCTTTCTTTCTTATATATATATATATATATATATATATATATATATATATATATAAACTGTTCTTATTTATTTTTTATTTATTTATTTATTTTATTTATTTATTTTTTTTATTTTTTATTTTTTTTGCATTCCGAAAATACTATGTAAGGAAAATATTGTAATAGTGACAAAAAATTCGACACTGGGATTTTGGTGTATCCATACGTTTTGAGGTTTCCTGAGTTAATTTTTGCTATTTTTACGGTTATGTGTATATATATGTGTGTGAGTGAACACGTTTTTTTTTTTTTTTTTTTTTTTTTTTTTTTTGAATAAGCTGAAAGTTGGTACATATATTGTGTGTCACCGTAGCACGAATAATATTGATTTTGGGAAATCTAGCTCTTATAGTTTTTTTTTTCTTTTTTTATAGTGACACACAGAAAAATTCGGTATCATTATGACCTACGGCTTCAAATAATTTAAAGTGCAATAGTAAACGTCTAATTCAAACAAACTGAAAATTTACATACATGTTACAGTCATCATCAGACGAAATGAATAGATTTTGGAGAATATAACACTTACAGTTTTCTTACAGGGAAAAAACAAAAATTCTTTATTATTATAGTCTATAGTTCAACTTATTTAATATGTGAATGTTTAAACGCCTTATTCAAATAAACTGAAATTTTATACACATGTTACAGGTCATTGTCACACAAATGCATAAAATTTTGTGAATCCAGCAGTTATAGTTTTTTTTTTTTTTTTTTTTACAGGGCACAACAAAAAATTCTTTATTATTATGGTCTATGGGCTAAATTAATTAAATTATGATAGCATCTAAATACCGTACCCGATTGAGCTGAAAGCGCACATACATGCTATAGATCAACATCGCAGGAAATGTATAGATATGGGTGACTCTATCACTTATAGATTTTTACAGGGACACAAAGAAATGTTCTTTATCATTATGGCGTAAGGGCTCAAATTATTTAAAGTGCAATAACGTCTAAACGCCTTTTGAAATGAACGGAAAATTTATATACATTTTATAGGCCCCCGTCACATGCACTGTATGAATTTTAGAGAATCTAGCACTTATAGTTTATTTTTACAGGGACACAATAAACAATTAGCTGAATTATTGGAGCAATATTGGGTGAAATTATTTAAAGTGCGATAGCTTCTAAATTCCTTATCCTATTGAGCTAAATTTTGATATACATTCTGTAGTTCATTGTCACAAAAACTGTATGTTTTTTTTTTTTTTTTTTTTTTTTTTTGTGTGTGTGTGTGTGTGAATCTAGTATTCATAGATTTCTACAGGGACACAACAAAGATCTCTTTATCATTATAACCTATGGGTTCAAATTATTTTAAGTACAATAGAGTTAAATTAACCAACATACTGTATTGAGAAAATTACTGAAACATCCTATTTTTCGCTTTTGTTTATTTAAATATATAACGACTTTTCTTACTTTACTTTATATATACAACTGTTAATTACTTAGCATTTGGAGCCCCTGATAATTTTTTTTTTTTTTTTTTTTTTTTTTTAAGGGAGTGATGGTCTGAAACATAAATCAATTTTGTATTCAACATACTAGAAAACTTATTATTTGCGAAACAGGAAATTTACGGGTGATTTTTATTCTGACATCTGTGTTATTATAGATTAGTATTAATTTTTAGCTGTAAAATTTTATTTATTATATTTTTTATAGATACATATGTAATGTAATGCCTCTCTTAGTGTTTTCACGTAATAATTCTTGATTTCATGTGAAGCCTTAAAACTTTAGCATTTCTTATACATAGAATATTCCATTACCTCAAGGATAAAACCATATAAAAAAATAAATTAAAACTTAAACACATTCCTTCTCATCAAATTTTACTTTTCGATTATTTTAGTCTTTTCCATGGATAAGATTTGACAACGATAGACTATTAAAAAAGTTCAACTGTCGTTACAGTACTCTTTTGATGATTAGGTAGTCATATAAATTCGAAACACGTAAAACAAAACTCGTGATGAATAATTAATCTTTATACTTGGTTATTGCAGAAAGATTTATTACAAGGGAAATTAACTAAGCCAGAATTCTTTAGACCCTAATTATTGTGTTGGATTTAAGATTAATGTTGCGTGGAGACATTGAAGTCGTGAACTTAATTCTTTGAGATTGGAATGCTTCTAAGTAGCTGAGTTATTCCTTGAATTTTGAATTAAATCTTAAGTAAAGATAGAAGTTATTATATAGAATATTGATTTATATTTAAATATGTTATAATCAATAAATCAATAATATTAAGCGAAAAATTCCAACTTGTATTTCATAAAGTAAGGTAATTAATGAAAAGGAAAATACTCATTTGGAAATTATTATACAATTTATATTGTTATTCTTTTAAGCAGCAACAAAGATTTAGATATTTAGATAAGTGATAACAAATGACTCTTACTTCGTATGTTTAAATTATTTTGAACAAGTACATATTAAAATATTGTGATAATAGTTTTAAGTGATTTAAGTAATATTGTGATTTTGAATTAAGTATTTTGTGCTCATAAGTTTAAAAATGCTTTATATATATAGATATGTATATATCAGGGAAATGTACATCGTAAGCAAGCATCATAAATTGAACAATATTTCAATATCTGTTTCGTGTCTGATCTATAGTGCTCTTTCTTCATCAAATACAAAATTTAAGCTCAAGTGCAGCATTGAAGCGACAACTAGAAACAACTTGAGCTGGTAACGAAATTAGACAAACAGAAAGGGTCTCCTTGAAATTTCTAGTGGGAAGCAAATTGCAATAAAGTTCAAACAAAGATATTAAAGGAATAGCATGGTTGAAAATGACTAATAAGAAAATACGAAAATAAAACAGTACATGATAAAAATAAAGACAAGTTTAAAGCAACGAGCATCAGAAATATTTGTGTGTAATTTCCATCAATCAGACATAAAAGATGCTAAAAAAGACTTTTATTAAGGTTCATATAAATTTTTAAAATGTTAAATTTAAAATGTTAAAATTAAATTGGAAGAAGGAATGAGAGAAGAAATAATATTACCCTCAGTTAAGTTAAAACAGTGACGGGACTAACAGTGAGAAGCAATTGACGATTTATTGTTATTATTATTATTATTATTAACATTATTATTTTGATAACATTCATTTTAACAAATTTAATTTATATTTAGAAAAAAGGAAAATATTTGATATTATGCTATTCCATAATACAAATTCCAAGCAAAAGGTCTTAGATCATTCCCATACAAAAGCCTAATAAAGACGCAAGTAACCCAGACAGCTTAAAGCCCATTGCGTTGACATCTGTTGTTTGTAAGTTAATGGAAAAAATAAACTTGCCAAAATAAACTTTCACCTGTATGCAAATGATTTGCTCCCTAAAGGGTAATGTGGTTTTTTAAAAGATTATCTTATTATCGGCCATGTTCGATTATTCTCTTAGATTGAGAGGGATGCACAGATCTCAAAACCAACTAATCACTCTGCTGCAGTTCTCTTGGATATACAAGAGAGTTGACAGTGTCTGGAGACAAAAGTTAACAACTAAATGCAATGGCATATTCTGTATTAAGGGAAGAGCCTTACCCTGAATTTCAGATTTACTCCGGAATATATCTACTAGAGTGAAATATAAAGACTCACTGTCTGAGCTTTTGGTCAGAAATATAGTGTACCACAGGGTTCTGTTTTGATCCCAGTGCTGTTTTTGATCTACATACCTGATACTGAAGAGGTGATTATTAGATTATTAACCATTGCCAAGTGGGATATTTTGCCGATGATAGCATCCTGTGGCATTCTATTTCTGAGATTGGAAAATTAAGCAGAAACTCAACTCTTTTCTTGAAAACATATTCATTTTTGCAAAACAGCATAAACTGATTTTTAAGGCTTCAAAATCATTGATTAGTTTTCTCATTGCAAAGGTCATTTCTACATTTACATGGATGATTTCTCTGTTAATTTATACAAAAAACGCTAAGTACTTTGGGTACAATCTAAATCAAAAGAGTTCTAACAACAAGCATGTTGAAACTCTGGTGACTAAAAGTAGAAAAGGTTTAACATCTTAAAATTCATCTCCGATCGAGACTAGGAGGCTGATGCTAGCACAATAAGAACAATTTATATCTCCCTGGTTAAACCAAATTCAGAACTTTCATTACCAATTTATTTTTGTGTTTCCGATACCAATTTGAATAAGCTTAATAGATTGCACTTGAGTTCTGCTAGAATTAAATCTGGCCTTTGTCACAGTTGTCCTAACGGCATTGTACTCTATGAGAACGATCTTTCATTCATTTCCTTGAGAAGAAGTTACTGTCTTTCGAAATACTACAACAATTTCTCTAGTTAGAATGATAAACATAGAACTTCTGCATATCTTCGTCGTTGGAACAATAATCCACGTTTGGAGCGGCATAGTCCTTTCTTTGTTTCAAGAAAATTGGGCATGCTCTCTTGCGATGTGGAAACGAATTCTTGAAAATCTCGTTTTGCTTTTCGTTTTACTTCTGATAAGATATTTTTCCATGCCGAACTTCTGGCAACGGTGACAAAAAAAAATCTGTGATCACAGCTTTTATTAATGAAACAAGCCTAGAGACTCCGTCATTCCTATTTTATGATTTATACTGATGGTAGTAAGGATGACGGAGGAGTAACTGGTAGCGTTGCGTATATACTAACTCCCTCAGGTGCAATTAATATTCTGTCTAAAAATGCTGACCACTGCTCGGTATTTAGGGCTGAACTTATAGCTATCAAAACACTATTTCAATTTATTGACAATGCCGAGAAAATGGTTTTTGATGATATAATATATACCAATAAATATTTGGACACTTTAGAATTTAGACGTTTAGTCAAATATCCACAAAACTCTTGGGGACTAAAAATCTTGAAACTTTTGAAGTATAAATAGCATGTTATATCTCATACAGTTCAGCAAAATTTTTACCCTGAGAGGGAAAGAATGATCAGTAAAATATTTAACAAAAATAAAAACGTTTTGGATCATCCTGTAAAAAGTAATCTTGAAATGCGTTTTTGTTGTAGTATGTGATTATGGAGATTCTTTTAATTATCTGCATATTTTTTTATGAGACTACCACATATATCCATGGAAATATAACGGTTTCTTAAAAAAAATAATTATAATAATAAAAAATAAAAAATAAGGACCTTTTTAATTATAACTCGTAGAATTTTAGATCTAATGTGTAGTTATTTTTAGGAAACTTGTCGTCTTATATTAGACCATAGCCTCCTAAACTAGATGCCTTTCGCGTGGCTCGGGAACTTGGCAACAGTTCAAGTGATAGACAGCGCCATCTGGAACAGATTGCGTACTTTTTTATTCAACTGTCACCAATAATTTTAAGAAGTAATATATGACATATATAATTAACGTTTCTTCGATTCTATTCGCCTTTCATGTATATCAAATCCCACTTTCAAAAATTTTTGGTTACTGTTGAATAAAAAAGCCGCGCAATCTGTGCCAGGTGGCGCTGTCTACCGTCAAGTTTCCGAGCCACCCGGAAAGGCATCTAGTTTAGGAGGCTATGATTAAACACAGCATACAGCAATCAGAATACAAAAACTTTAAATATCTTACGAATCATGATCATTTTTACAAAATACATAATTATTAATTATGCATGCGCGAGCTTTTAAAATTTTCCTTAGCTTAATTTAATAGCCAAAAGTATTGAGCTACTTATATGAAAACCTCAAAGAAGTATCGTGTAAAAAAAAAAAAAAAAAAAAAAAAAAAAAAGAGTTTTAGAATCAGCAGAATTTCAGTTCCTCTCAAGAAAAAAAGTATATGATAGGGAGTTTTATCAGTATTTATATACAATCAACGAGAGAACACTGTGTTACCATTGGACATTTATTAAATTAAAATAAATATGTGAGTAATGTTCTTTATAGTTTAGCTTTTATTTTGATAAGAAATGAAATTATGTTCATTCATTCTCTTATAATTTTTTTTTATTTACATAATATTTGTTTAGGTTTTCATATAAATAGCTTAATCATTTTGTTTATTACACAACAAATGCAATTTTTTAAAGCTTGCGCACGTGTAGTAAAAAATTATTTAGTAAAAAGCCTTTTTTTTGCGTGAGATACTTAATCTTTTTGCATTTTGATTGAAGTATTCTGCATTCAGTGTATTATGCCAAGGTTTTTTTTTTTTTTTTTTTTTTTTTTAATATATTACTTTTACTGGATCTAATACCCTACATGTTATAATTAAAAAAAAATGGCATTTTTCCCCCAATTATCAATAAAAAATTAGAAGAATACTCATACTTACATGCTAAAGCCAAAATGCATTTCAAGCATTACTTTTTACAAGGTGACCCAAAACATTTTTTACTTACTTCTGCTGTAATATGTGAGTTACATTATATTATTTATACTCCCAAAGTTTGAAGATAATTCCGACAGAAATTTTCTAGATATTTGACACAACGTCTAAATTCGATATTGTCCAAATACTAATTGGTAAATAGTGTATTTTGATTTTAACCGACAGTCATGCCTCTATACAGTCCCTCTCTAATTGGATGAATTTAAGGGAAAGGATGATACTGGGAATTTTAGATCTTATCTCTCGGCTCTCCTTAAAATACTCAAGTGTTCCATCTCATGTCGGAATTTTCGGAAAAGAATCTGTTGACATTGTATGAAAACTGCTTATGGTGAGGATGAGATTTAAAATTAAATTATAATAAAATTTTTAGTACTCAGTCGCCCATGGTACACTGGGAGGAGCCCTAGTGGATCTCTCCAATTTTATTTCGAATGAAAACATCAAACGGCCTTCGCGCATTTTTTCACTTGCCAGACTAGAACACTTATTTTCAGCAGGGTCGTATATTTCTGCCTGGGTCTTCTGGTGTAAAGTTGATCAGGTCTCGCCCTATCACATTCCTAAATGCTTGGATTTTATAAAACACGATGCTCTAAAGGACCCACTGCTGTTTACGCATTATTGAAAGTTTCTGGCTTCATGGAGATGGTCTAGTCTATGATGGGCCATTTGAAATTATAAACAGCAACGAATGCAAGACTATTTCATGACTGAAAACTAACAATTTTTACAATTTATTATGTTTGCAAACATTTTTGAAGTGAAAACTTCTTTAGGCGCGTTGAGTACTTTTGGGTGAACAAAATACATTGAACTCCCATCATCGTCAGCTAACGCTTTCCATTTGAAGTGAAAAGTTTTGGGTAAACAAAAATCATTGAATTCGCGTCATCGTCAGCAAAAGCTTTCCATCCTTGTATCATACAAATGATGTATCATACAATTAACTTGCTAATGTGAAGTGTTAATAATTATATACTGTATATTGTTTGAGGATCTGGTGCGGCTCTACACGACTTCTCTCTTCTCCGGACACTGTCTCTATTCCAGTTAGACCTCACAAAACCGTGAGAAAGGCAAAGCCGCCATTTTTCTCATGTTTTTACAATCTGGTGCGGCTCTACACGACTTCTCTCATCTCCGGACATTGTCTCTTAAAGATTGCAGCCGGAAACGTTGCAGTTAGACCTCACAAAACCGCGAGAAAGGCCAAAGCCGCAATTTTTCTCACGTTTTTACAATATGGTGCGGCTCTACACGACTTCTCACATCTCCGGACACTGTCTGTATTGCAGTTAGACTTCACAAAACAGTGAGAAAGGCCAAAGTCGCCATTTTTCTCACGTTTTTACAATCTGGTGCGGCTTTACACGACTTCTCTCATCTACGGCCACTGTCTCTTAAAGATTGCAGCCGGAAACGTTGCAGTTAGACCTCACAAAACCGTGAGAAAGGCCAAAGCCGAAATTTTTTTCACGTTTTTACAATCTGGTGCGGCTCTACACGACTTCTCTCATCTCCGGACACTGTCTCTATTGCAGTTAGACCTCACAAAACCGTGAGAAAGGCCAAAGCCGCCATTTTTCTCACGTTTTTACAATCTGGTGCGGCTCTACACGAATTCTCTCATTTCCGGACACTGTCTCTATTGCAGTTAGACCTCACAAAACCGTGAGAAAGGCCAAAGCCGCCATTTTTCTCACGTTTTTACAATCTGGTGCGGCTCTACACGACTTCTCTCATCTCCGGACACTGTCTATATTGCAGTTAGCGCATTAAATAAAATTGTAATATAATTTTGGTAGTAGTAGTTTATATTAATGAATAAAAATACACTTCATTTAAAACTATTTCCTACACAATAAAATATTTCCTGACTATTCAAGAAATACACACGTAATTGTTCACGTTTTCACTTCTGTCGGCACTCCCGAAGTGCAACTGTTTTTTTTCTATATAACAGACTGTAAACGCATATAAAAATAAAACAATTAAAAATGTTAATACAAAGTTGAAACTACCTTAACAATTAAAAGAGACTATTAATATAAGTAAAGTAAGATACATAAACAATAAAATATGAATAACTTAAACGAAGAACGAGCAAGAGGAAATTATTAAACTAATATTCAATCAACATACTTGGAAGACGCGGAAGAAATATTTTTAACTTAAGATATTTTAAGACTTAAAAAAAAAAAAAAAAAGTTAAAATTTTCGTGGAAATTAAAATATAAAAAAGAAGTAGGAGAGTAAATTATTTTAGCCTTAAACAATTTCAAAACAATGATCAGATATAATTTTATAAAGAAGAAGAAGCACTTCCTGAAATAGAGACAAAATGGACCAAATGTTAACCAAATATAGAAAAGAAAAGAAAAGAGAGCTAACAATTGAAGATATAAAGTCGTAAAGTCTTTTGTATTCTTATTTGATGAATTTTAATTTGGGCCCTCAACAAACTGCCAAATCTGATCAAGAGATCAGTAGTGAAAATCAAGAAACTGTTTTTAAATTTCTTCACTAAAATTTCGTTTATCAATGTTCATTTATTATTTTTGTAAAACTGGAAAATATTTTATAATATTTTATTTTATATTTCAAATGCAAAAATTCTTCAAAATCGGATTTTTTTTTTTTTTTTTTTTTTTTTTTTTTTTATGTTGAATTACAAGCTTTCCATTTGAAAAAATAAATAAAGAAATGCACAATATAAAGCAAATTTTCATTAAAATAATTTTACTACAAAACTTCTTTTAAATAATTACTTATTATTTCTAATATTATATCTCAATAAAGTACTTGATGTCTGGAGTTAACAATTGTACATTTCGAGAATTTATGTTATTAAACACTTCATTTTTATATGTTTAAAAATATATATATATATATATATATATATATATTCCAAGCTCATCATCGAAATAATTACAGTCTGGTGAAGTGTTTTTATAAAGTATACACCAATATAAAATATGAAACATAAATATATTAAATAAATAAATAAATAAATAATTGAACTTTTCTCCGAAAAATATTTAAATACAGATTTTCTTTCCATAATTCAAAAATATCCAGATTCTATAATTCAAAGTTGCATTATTTTCTAAAACATTTTGTACTCATTATGTAATCTAAGTTTATAATTTAATGTTTATGTTTAATTATATACGTTCATCTTTTATACTTCTTTTAAATTGAGAAAAATAGCTATAAATATTATATGGTCGTGCTTTCAATAAAAATATTTTATAGTCTGGGTTTGTGTCTTTAGTATGTATATAAAAAGAATCATCAAATCGACCATAAAGCAGTTTTTTAAAAAAAACATACAAAAACAGCTTGTCTCTGACAATGTATACATATGTTTTTAAATTTTACTTAAGCATATTTATAATTATAGAAGTCCACCAAAATATCGATTTCAATGACACTTCTAGGAATCCACAGAAATGTAGAATGCCGGGAAACAACCAATGAACACTATTGCTTTCTGCACCCCCCAGGCCTTTAATTGGGGATGATTCATTTTGAAGGAACGAGGAAGTAATGGGGTGAATAATACCGGCAATGTGAAATTTAGAGTGGGTGTTGAGGGCATGTTTCTTCCCTTCCTCTCCAATATTATGTGTACCGTAGAATGTATGGGGAACAGGGAAATTAAAGATTTACACAACGTCATTAGTGGAAGTATATTACACGAGTGAATGAGAAAGACAATTTCAAGTGTTACTCCCTGAATAATAAATGTTTGCAATCTTTTATATTGTCAAGAGTCAGAATTTCGTGATTCGCTTCACACCGTCCTTCATGGTAGCTTTAAAATTTTAAAGTAATTAGTCCCGTATTTTGAAAAAAGAATGTTAGAAAGTGATTGAGTTTTTTTTTTTTTTTTTTTTTTTTCGTTAATTTAAAATGCGTTTACTTTATTTTAACTTTCACTAATATATTTTTGATGGGATAAATGATTTATAAAAGTGCAGAAGATTTATATTATTATTATTATTATTTATTCGTAAATCGTTTATTATAAATGCGTAAAAAAGTTGTATGAATTTGAAATTTCGCTGCATTAACTAATTGCATTTAGTGATAAATTTGCTTAAAATAAGTTTTAATTTATTAGATTCATTTTTTTAAATATATATATAAAGTGATAATGTTAATGATGATGGTTTCATGTAAACGCTTATATTCCATTTATTATTTCTAAATTGAATTAGGTTTTGTTCGATAAAATATATATTCAGGTAACAATTCTAATGATTTTTAATATATTTTTTGCAGAATTGAAATATTTAAATTGCGTTTTTTCAGCTTGCATTTTTTCATGAATTCATGATCTTCAAGATGAATGATAAATGATCTTTAAAGAATGATGAATGATCTTTAAAGATATTGAAGAAAATACTTTGATGAGATTGCAAATCCATCCCTAATTCTTTTAAGTAGGTTCTATTAAGCATCCGAAAAATATTAATTTAAGCATTTTGAAGGCCATAAATTCCTTTAAAAAAAGATGCAAATTGACAAAAAAAAAAAAAAAAAAAAAAAAAAAATGCTACCTGAATATATATTTTATAAGAGAAAACCTAATATAGTTTAATTTATAAATAATAAATGGAAATGAGTTTCTATATGAAACCATCACTTGTGCCATGTCAAACGTTCCACGTCAACTTAAACTATGTAAAGGAAAATTATAATTAAATTGTCATTATATAAAAAAAAAAATGTCATAGAAGCAATTGAAATTAATCAGAGTTACCGTCCGTTGAATATTTATTAAACAGCTGTAAAAATTGTCTTAAACTCATCGTAAACTAATTTATTAAAGAGACCTAATCGAATTATAATTTTATTTTTAATATATATATATAGATATTAGTGTGTATATTTGAGAAAAAAAAATTAAAATCTAATATGCATACACTCTTATATTTTTTTCTATTTGACCCTAAACGCTTAACATAAAATTTCTTGGATAATATTAAATCCTGCCGGATTGACGAAAAACTTCTAATATAGCTTATTACTTTTTTCTATATGTAATATAGAGAAAGTATTGGATTCGCGAAAATTTTCGACCTCCGTTTTTTGACGGATCTACACGTTTTGGGATGTCCTGAACACGAATTGATAGTTTTTTAAAAATGTCTGTGTGTCTGTGGTTTCTTGTTTTCACCGTATCTCACGAACCAATGAATGATATTCAACCAAACTTGGTATATAGTTGGACCCTGGCAGGGCATTGTACTGATTAGATTTGGGGATCACTAGCCCAGCAGATGGCGCTGTGATTGCATTTTATGTAAATTTTTAACATGGCAGTATAGGACAAAATTTCGTATTTTTCACCGTATCTC
Source organism: Salticus scenicus (assembly GCA_963930645.1). Lineage (NCBI taxonomy): Eukaryota > Metazoa > Arthropoda > Arachnida > Araneae > Salticidae > Salticus > Salticus scenicus. Next base: position 150,160,297 of record OZ005649.1, read on the forward strand.
ACGAACCAGAGAATGAAATTCAACCAAATTTGGTATATAGTTGGAACCTGACGGGGCATGGTGCTGATTAGATTTGGGGATCAATCGTCCAGCAGGTGGCGCTGTGATCGCAAAATTTCGTATTTTTCACCGTATCTCACGAACCAATGAATGAAATTGAACCAAACTTGGTATATTAGTTGGACCCTGACATGGAATGGTGCTGATTAGATTTTGGGATCAATCGCCCAGTAGATGGCGCTGTGATCGCATTTTATGTAAACTTTTAACATGGCAGTATAGGACAAAATTTCGTATAAATGTACATAATGAGCGTTATTTTAAACTCGTGATTGTAAAATTAATATGAATTATTGATAATAGTAGTAGTTAACTACGAAAAACATTTTGTGCATGTGGGGGCACCGGTCCCGGGGGGGGGGTAAATTTTCAAGATGGGTATCTTTCGAAAGATCTCGTCAATGCCTTTAAAACGAATGGTTGAACTATAAATCTGTGATAATTTAAAACAAAGTTATCAATTTTTTTTTTAACGAAATTTAACCAGACTTGGTATTTAGTTGGTCCCCGACATAAACTGGTGCTGATTACATTTGGGGATCAATAGCTCAACAGGTGGCGCTGTGATCGCATTTTTTCTAAATTTTTAACATGGCAGTATAGGACAAAATTTTGTATAAATGTACATAATGAGAGAGATATTAGTGTGTCCCTTATATTTGAGAAAAAAAATGAAAATCTAATATGCATACACTCTTATATTTTTTTCTATTTGACCCTAAACGCTTAGCATAAAATTTCTTGGATAATATTAACTCCTGCCGGATTGACGAAAAATTTCTAATATAGCTTATTTTTCAAACGTGTTATGTGTAAATTAGTACTGAATTGGTGAAACAAATTTTCCACTTTTCCATTTTCCATTTCGTTTAATTTCACTAAAAACAAACCAAAATGGATTTAAATAATGAATTTATAAACCTTTTACATTAAACAAAGTACTTACGTACAATATTTTCATTTTTAAGTTTCTTTTTTTTTTTTTTTTTTTTTTTGGTACAACCGGAGTGTGTTCTTCAATATAACGTAATATATATATGTGTGTGTGTGTGTGTGTGTGTGTGTGTGTGTGTGTGTCTGTGTGTGTGTATTTTGTGAAGGCTTTACAGCTCTATTAGCTGTATTGTTGGGGCAGGACACATTAAGCTTAGCTTCCAAAATTGTGACGTTCGTTCGTCATTAAGATGCGCTCTCTTGGAGAAAGCTATCGTTAACTTTGAGACAATGGAAAACATTTTTATTTTTGAACGATATAAAATCAACTTCATTCTTAACTCACTTTTCAATACAGGATTGTAGTTATGATGGCAACAAGTAAAAAGTAACATTTCTTCGACTAGTTTTTTTTTCCCTCAAAAGCACACGAGTACCTATGATTCGTCGTGTATTCGAAGTCATGGTATTACAACAGGGAATCTACAATTAATCTTCCAACCGTCAATCATTCTAAGCAGCTCGTGTCTGATATTTCTCAGATGAATTGTCTAATTTTTGTACAAAAAAAGTTTTTCAATTATTACATAAAAAATTACTACAGAAAACTCTTCTTGTTTCATATATCGAAGCTTAAGCTGCAAAAAACAATTTACCATGGGATTATAAAATAACGACTTCTGCCTTGTTATTATGAAAATCAACTTCAAGAGCTTTGGCACGTTATTTTCATTTTTTCGTGTGAATTCATTGGATAGATGACATATTTATTGAAAAATTATCAATAATTTATTCAAGAGATTGATTGTTAAATGCAGAATGAATATAATGTTTTTTTATATTCAACTGACACCTATCTAACGCTGCTGTTAACTTTGGATTTTTAAAATCTTTTCTACTTTGTTTTTTTTAATAGTTTGGACACCCTCAGATGTAATTGAATGTTATTCTGAGTTTGCTGAATTCAGTTCTGAATCTAAAGTAGAATATTCTTGTAGATTATCCATTGCAGAATCATATTCAGCTGAGAAAGTTTCTGTAGTGGAATACTTCTTACGCTGATTTTTTATATCACTTTTTGTTTTGCCCACATAAATTTTCAGCAAACTTTTTATTAGTAGCAGATAACTAACCTGTACGGCCCGAATCTTTCGGTCTTTGCAAACAAATCTTATCTTCTACTGTTTTCATTAACTGAATAAAATACACATACATTTTTTTTTTGTTTGTTTGTTTGTTTTAACCTTTTCTGAAAATCCTGAAAATACATTTGTTATTCGTTTGTCAATTCCTTTTACGTTATTTTATATAAGCTAATATCAGTTACTTGTATAACTTATTCGGATTGTTATTACGTGATATTACGTGATACTACACTTAATAATACACTGTGTAACAAAAACTTAAATGCGTATAGTCCGCACAATTTCTTATCAGTTAAACACAGTCTTTTCTTAATACCAATTTCTAATTTTCACTACATAGTATTCTTTATGTTTTATTCTGTTAATGAATGAGTAATCAAGCATTATTTCAGAATAACTGTGAAGTCTTTATTAAATAAAAGAATAGCCTTTATTTTGTATTACTTTGTTAAATTTCTAAACACAGATTCTCAAGTGTTAATAAAATATATAGGTATAAGGTGAATATTGTTTGAAATGTTATAACTATTTTAAATATAGATGGTATCTGAATGATATATTAAAAAAAAAAAAAAAAAGTTTTGTTAAAGATGAGGTGTATAAAACATTTTAATGCAAATGTATAATATAATGATGAGTATACGTGTACGAATAACTGTTAAATTGTTTAACAAGTGATTGCATATTTTGAATTCCTAATAGTATATTTTTAATAGTTTTACTTTGTAAAGTTAACGGCTCGCTTTATTTACACATAAATATTTATTAAATAGAAACATTTAATTTTTCAAATGTTTTTTAAAAATGTTATTATATTATACATTTGTACAAGAGGTTAAAAGCTTATGCCTAAACATCACGTGCGAATATTTCAGGTCATAAGACGTAAGAATTACATCGAAACTTCATTACATTGATATACAAAATGCAAAAACCTTCCACCAAAGATTCAAATAATGTTTAATGTACAGTTTAATTTACTAAAAGATTTCTATAAAATCAGTTGTAATAATTATGTCGCTTTTAAATAATATATATATATATATATATATATATATATATATATATATATATATATTTAATAAGACAATGATTTCAGTTTAATTTGGCCATAAAAAATTAAAAAAAATTAAAAAATAAAAGAGGTAACTTATATCAATTTACATGTTATTTGTTATGAAAATAACTGTGATTTCCACGTGAATTCAAACTTTTAAATTTTCTAATAAATTTAACAAAATCTCTAATAAAAATGTATATAAATTCTATGAGTAAGTTAGTTTCAAATGAACGCTATATTTTGAAATTGTCGAAAAGTAATAGAAATATGTTACTCATTATTCCAACGGCAACGATTTATGACTATAAAACTAAATATTCAAACATCTATAATTCTTAATGAAATTTATCTAATTGTTCATATTAAGTTATATGTTATTCTTTGGTAAATTACCATTTTAGCTTGACACAAAACTTAAAATTTACGTATATATATATATATATATTGCGACGCATTATCGACTTTACCGCAGATTGCCTCTTCATTATTATGCTTGTAAGGACTAGTGTACTCCTTTTTTTTTTTTTTTTTTTTTTTTTTTTTTTTAAATCAGGACCAGAGTTCGTCATAATAATTTGGAAAAACTCGGAAGGCAGCTATATTCTTAACACAAATGCTTTTCACGCAGCCAAAATTTCGTTCTTCCGTAATGATATTATTTTTTTTTTCTTAGCTACTTTTTCTCACTTATTTGACAAGTTGTTTAATTTATTTTAACAATTTTTAAATTTTCAAATATCTGTTTTCTCTTGTACTTTTTTTTTTCAGTTTAACTATGTTGTAAATATTTTGGCAATTACAGTTTTGCTTAAAATTTTAGCCAAACGTTCACGATTATTCTGCATTCAAATCCGATCTCGATAAAAAAAAAAAAAAAAAAAAAAAAAAAAAAACTTAGCAAGGCTGGTTTTATGATATTTGAAATACAATAGTATAATAATATTAGAAACTTTTATATGAGTGATGCGATAAAAAGAAAAAAAAAAAAAAAAACTTTAAATAGCTTCAAATAGCTTCAAATGTATTTAATTGGATACATGAAATTTTCTTTTTCTTTTTAAATTTAATTCTTCTTCTTCTTCTTTTTTTTTCGTAATACAGAAATTTCTTAATAAACGTAAAAACAATACCGAAAACTCTAATGTTTCAATAAGCATAATTTTCTGCTAGCTCATTTTACACATTTATTTGAAAACAGCATACTTTATCTTAACTCAAAGAAAACCTATTAAATATACAACATCATGATATGCGTATTTCCGCTTTTCTTTACAAAATTCTATGAATTTCTATTATAACATCATATCTGATGTCTTATATCTGATATTTTTATATCAATACCTGATACATAAGTTTCTTCTTTTGATGTAGCCTCAAGTTACTTTAAGAAAGCTTATTTTGCGATACTTCCTGTTTTATGATAAATAACTTTGTGCAAAGGATGTTTCCTAACACAAAAAATATATTTTATTTTGCTTGTAAACTTTAAGGATTAGATTTTAGATAAAAAATAGATAATAACGAATTTTGCCTATACTTTGAAATGTAACATATCATATCTTAAAGTTTTGGAGAGGAAAACTAATCCATTAAAATATTGATATAAAAATGCATTACTATATAAAACCGTTTAAGATAAAATGGCGGTCCATTGATGTAACGATGAAATTTGCATAATCTAAATGGTTGTTTTCTTCATAAAATGTTAAGTGTTTAATATTAATATATATATATATATATATATATATATATATATATATATATATATATATATATATATATATATATATATATATTACTGTAATTTTTTATTATTATTTCTAAACCTGAATTTCATTTTTCTTTTCTTTTTTCTTCACATTTACAATATAGCTTTCTTATGTAACATACTTTGCTAGTCTAAAGGTATAATTATTTCAGATCTAAATATAACCAGAAATATACAAAAATTGAATAAAACTGATGTTTAGTGAAAAATGGAAATTCTGTATTTATAAGAATTTATAAACATACATGAATTATTTTTAATCTTAAAAATATTAGTCTGCATGTATAACTTTTCACAATATTTCTTTCTATCGTTAATTGTCAAGTATGTGAAAACTAGAATCACTGCTTTGAATTTTTAAATATGGTGTGTTACTTTGGTAACTCCTACAAAAAATATATCAAAAAATTCATAGCAATATAATTTTTGCATAATTTTGCCTAAAAAGCAAATTAAATAAATATATATTTTTTTTAGTCATAAATTTTGTTTATTAAAAGAAAACAATTGACATAACATTTTGTTTTACTTACACCTTTTTTTAGTTTTTATTTTAAATAAAAAATAAATTGATCCAAAAAAAAAAAAAAAAAAAAAAAAAAGAAAAGAAAAGAAAAAAAGAAAGAAAAATAAACATAAAATAAATAAAATGAACTTTGTCACTTAAAAATATTTTCTTTAAATTTATATTAATAAAATCAGACTTTTTTCTGTATGTTTATAAAAACATTTGCGACATCTTCACATTTCACACATCGTGAAAGCCAAAAATGACTTCAGAAAACTTTACGTGTGTGTGCGTGTATGTGAGTCATTGTTTTTGTATGTCTGTATTATTGTATTTCTCTGGGTATCACTTGACAACGGCTGGGCGTGATTCAATGACATTTGGAAGGGATTTAGGTCTGTTTCCAACTTCAAATTATATCTATAGAGCATTTCAAAAATTTTAGTATATATAATGATATGGTATATATAATGAAAACACGCCTGCGCATACACAATAATGCATTTTTTCAGTAAAATGCTTGGAATGGAAAACAAAATTGCGTTATCTTTATATTTTAAACGTCAGAACACCCCAAATTTGTTTTAGAATATTTTCTGTGTACATGGGAAGGGTGGTCTTATACAGAGCGTTTTTTATTTGATCAGGTATCACTTGAAAATGACTGGTCAAGTTTCTCGTCCAATAATTATATTTTTCAAGAAACTCGGTTTTTTATTTGTTTTTCTTTTGCTTTTTGGTGTAAACTCTACGTTCTATTACGCAGTTGATAACTTTCATTATTTTTCACTTTTTTTTTTTTTTTTTTTTTTTCATTATATATATTATATTCATTTAAAATTTAGATTGTTTGTTATATGAAACATATTTCATCACTTGCAATGATGATTATATATTCTGTAAAAAACTCTAAAGAAAGTTACGTAAAAGTAGGATCTATTACACTTCACAGGTAAGGCTTTTTATAGTATGTTGTTTATTGCTTATCACTGCTATATTTACGTCTTTAAATTAAAGATAACAATTACATGTGTTATCTGAAAAAAACTAATATTTTTCTAATAATTTATTGTAAATATACTTTTATCTGGATGATTTTATTAAATGAAAAAAATATAGAGCTAAAAAGCTGAGAAACAAAAAAGTTAACCTTTTTCCAGCAATCAGCTAACTCATCTCTGCCACTCTTTTGCGTATTCCCATAATAAAGCAGTGATTTGTCCACTGTAATAATAGGTCAGTTGTTTCCACATATTAAACAAACATTTTTGTACTTTTTATAATTTTAAAGTAAGTTGTAAGTAAAGTAATATTAATTTATCCCAAAAAACTGTGTCTTTTTACATGCCATGGATACAGCTTTAGTTCAGTACCCTATTGCTGACATTTAAATTTTTGTCCCACTTTGACGAGGAAAAATATGTGATCGAAGTTACGTTAGAAAAGACTTTGGCGAGAAACGATCAAACTACTTCTGTGCTAAATTTCAAATTTCGCCGCTAAATTTATTTAAAAACATATTTACTTTTTTTTTTATTTTATAACGCATTTTAACATATATTTCTATTTTTAATCAAAATTCTTTAAAAAAAGAAAAAAAAAATTAAATATGGAAGTATTTATATATATATATATATATATATATATATATATTCGTATATTAATTTTTATACTAGCTTTTGTACCTGTTTTTCGGAACTTAACTGGCCGTAGAAATTATGTTTTTGGGTCAGTGAAAAAATTTATGTTCAAATCAGCGTGACAAACAATTACACAATATATATACGTGCATATGAGTGAAATTTTACAAATTGTAATTATTATAACAATCTATTCTCAATTTCTTCAGCAGAGTAAGCTCCAATTAAGATAAATATTTTGTTGGTAATATACCGAGAATAATAAATAAATTCCCGTGCGAAGAACTGACGTAAAATCTAATTATTAACATTACTACTTTTATTATATTTTTGTATTATTGGAAATTAAAACTATATTATGACATATGTGATATAAGTGAAAATGGATAAATTCTATGAAATACATTTTCTTTTCTTTGTAAAGTTACCTCCCTAACAAAAAGAAAATGAATTTTAAAAAGGATATTTAAAACTACATAGTTACGGTTTTAAAATTTAATATTTTATTTGAACTAAAAAATATCTTGTATAAACCAAATTTATAATAGACTAAAAACAAATATGCACACGCACACACACACACATACACACACAAAGAAAAAAGAAAAAAAAAGGAAGAAAGAATAAAAGTAATAGTATATGTATTAACTAGTTGGTTATTTGAGTCTAACGTCGCATTAGTTCTGCGCTATGGGTAAATGGCTACTGTCTGGGACGCATCCCAGCGTATGGCCGAAGACATGCTATCACAATTTTGATCCTCCACGGAAGGGATAACTCCTCCTCTTCGGTGACTCCCAGAGGTATAATTTAAGGAACATGGAGGACATTGCGGCCACGACGAATTTCGCGTGCACCAGTAACCATTAGTGTATACGACGGTTTTTAAACGGCTCGTGTATCGAAACTGCAATCTTCCAATTAAAAGCTCGGCACTCTACTGACCGGATTACTGCGGCTCCCTGTATAAACTATGCACATTGCCATTTTTTGTTTATATACAAATTTTTGGTTATTATAAAATAAACATTTTTCTTTCTGTTATTGCGAATAATATATTTGCCATGAAAATTTTTTGGATATAAAAAACATATTTATAAATGCATAGTAAATATTCTAAATTATTTAAATCAACAATTTGCATTTAAAAAGAAAAACATATATACTTTGAAATAAATATGTAAAATAATTTATGTGTAAATGTTTTTACGTGATATATATGTATATATATATATATATATATATATATATAATTAAGAATTATATACATTCATACATACACCCACCCACCCACACACACACACACACACACACATATATATATATATATATATATATATATATATACACTAACGCTCATTAATTTCAATACAACCCTTGTTTTTACAGTTTTTGCATGAAATATACAAAACAATAAAATCTAGTAGGGATATAATCTTTTATTCAAGCAAAACAACATATTCCTTGGCTTAATTTAGAATACACAACAGAATTCTAACTTGTATCTTCCTTATTTCATCAAAGTAACCACCTTTAAAAGCTACCTCGGCCGCACACACTTGATACATTCTATTAATTAGTTTATCCAAAATTTCTGATCCAGCGTTATTCCAAAAATTTGGTTCATCTTCCACAGAGGATTTTGGTTTGTAATATTTATATTTGTGATGCATGTGCCCAAATGATCCCAAAGTAATTCAACTGGGTTGCAATCTGAACTCTGGGAGGGTCAAACCATATTTTGCAGCACATGTTGAGCATTGTTTGGATTGAACATACTTTTTACACAGACATGAAGTAGTTTTGAGTCGTTGTCCTGCTGTAGAGGGAATTCCCGATGAATAAGGCGAATGCCAGAGGTGCCATATCGCACAAAGATGTTGTGATATCCATCGTCCCATATATTTTTACAAGATCACTCACTGCACTATCACCAAAACTTCAAAAAACTATGACAGGAACCTTCATCATGCTTGAAAGCAGGTTGGATACAAACGGATAACATGTGCTGTCCCATAGCACGAGGAACAAACTGACGCCTCTTATAACTAAGTATATCGAAATTCGATTCGTCAGTAAAATGTGCCTTTTTCCACTGATCACGCGTCCAATCCTTGTGTTTTCTAGTGCAGTTAAGCCTTATCCTTTTAGTAATCTTCTGTAGAAATGTTTTTTTTTTTTTTTTTTTTTTTTTTCTTGCTGCCGCACAGTTTTTAAAGGCTGCAGCTTGGAGGCGACGTTCGATTATAGGTACTGATAGATATAGATTTACTTTTCTTGTTCCCGCCAATCCAGCACGAATTTCGCGGAAAGTTTTAAATTAATTTCTTTTGGATATTACTCTAATAAACTTATATTCCTGTTTTCAAGTTTTTCGAGGATGCCTAAGACATGAGCGGTAAAAGCACTCCTGATAACAGCATGTCTCTTAAGAGTGTACTGTACCACACTAATGGAAACTTTCTGCAAACTGGAAATACTCCGGATCGCTTTTTCTTAGAGCAACAAATGATTTTTCAATTGATAACTCTTTTCGAGGAAACATAGGGAGACAAAATTGACACTCTTGTTCGAAATAGTAACGTAATTCCTACGTAGAAATTCTCTTACGCAGTCCTGCTTTATTAAAAGATTTTGCTTTAAATCTGAGCATGTGCATATTCACCTAAAATCATGCCAAAAATCTCACGTAATTCATACATATGTCACATACGTCACTCATGCGTATTTTTGATTAATATGATGCAATGATCAAATGCAATAAACTTTCCTCTAAAATGTTCCTTTTGGGTAACGTCACAAAAAGATATATTTGCACTTTTTTTACGGCCAATGTTTGATAAAGAAATGAATGGAAGCAACTTTATTAACAACATCTGCTTGAATATCGTTTTTCACAAGCTTTTGGTGAAAATATTAAAAATTTGGAGGTGTATTGAAATTAATCAGCGGTAGTATCTCTCTCTCTCTCTCTCTCTATATATATATATATATGTATATATATAGGAATATTTTGAAACGAACATGTATATGATATAAAATTAAAATAAAAGTTTAAAGATTAGAAAAACCAACAGAGGAATTACAATCCAATGCGCAAAATTGCAGCAAAAGGAAAAGCAAAACTTAAATATAGGAATAAATTAACAAATGAATGAAATAAAATAAAACCCCAAAAGACACAAATGTCTTCGCCAGGAAGGCCCCTCCGTGTAGGGGTGAAAGAGATGTTTCTGGTAGGATAGTAGCAAATAGCTAATAACTATCCTTAGCTCAGAACGTCTTACCAAACAGAAAACCTGTTTGGTGCCGATACATTAACTGAATAGAAATCTCACATATATGATGTAAAAAATTCTAAAAAAAGGCATAAAAATACATCAAACTAATTTATATAAAAAATATAATAATATAAAGTATAAATATAGTAATATAAAGTAAATAAAGTATATGAAATAAACCCTCTACCTGATTAACAAACCCTCTTCGACCGACGGGGCTACTCGTCGGTACTTAAATATCACCCTTAAATGAGAGAATAGAAGAAACCGAAAGAGGAAAACACAGGGAACACTCGATTAAAAGTTGGGACGGGTAAAAGTTAATTTGCAAGGTTTTTCTTAGATCTTCAAGAGCTATATTTAAATCATTATTATTATTGTATATAGTTCGAATTCTTTTAAACTGTGTGACCATAATATTTTTCAAAACTTTTCTACTTATATTTGAAAACCAATTAGTAAGACTGTTTACTTTAAAGTTAAAAAAATTTTTTATCATATAATCCAATAAACCATTTTTTTTTTTCATTTCTCTTTATATTTAGGTCTAGGAATGAAATTTTATGTGTATCTGTACGTTTTAAAATTAAATCTTTGGGATATATTTCTCCAGACATATTTTCGAAGTTATTGCAGTTAAAAACAATCAAATCATCAATATACCTGAAAAAATTAATATTTATAAAAAACAATCGAAAAAGTATAAAATGAAATTTAAGAAAGCACTCGAAAAACTTGTTCCCAATGGAATTCCCGTTGTCTGTAAAAAAGTAACATTTCCCGTTAAACAAAACATTTTCAAAAATGCAGAACTTAATAAGATTAATCCAGTAATTTTTTTCACATTTTAAGTAACTGCCAAATTCGTCATAAATGCTTTCAAATGCCTCTATTACCAAATTGTGCGGAATGCTTCCAATCAAATTTTCAAATTAATAAGTACTTACTGAAGTAATGCTTTCTGAGTAAACCTCACAGTATACAATAACTTTCAGGTTATTGCTTATAATGTACAATTACTATTAGAATTTCTCGCTTTTAAGACTGGATTTAGATATATAAACAACATTTTACTAGCTTTATCATTATAACTATCTTGGTACTAATTTACTTTCTTGTATACATTCTGCAATTCTTTATATTCTTATATTTTTTATATAAATTAGTTTTATGTATTTGTATGCCATTTTTAGAATTTCTTACATTATATATGTCAGATTTCTATTCAGATAATGGTGGTTTTCTGTTTGGTGAAAAGTTGGGGGCTAAGGATACTTGTTAGCTAACTGCTACTATCCTTTAAGAAACTTCTCTTTCACCCCTACACAAAGGGGTCTTCATAATAAAGACCTCTGCGGCTTTTGGGGTTTTATTTCATAGCATTCATTTGTTAATTTATTCATATATATATGTGTGTGTGTGTATTTAACTTATAGCAACAATAAAAAGTTAATATTTAACCATTACTAAAGGAAATTGTTAATAAAACATGCAAATATGTTATAAAATAAACTGAAATTTTTAGCAATGAAAATTGTACTTAAGATATTATTAATTATAAAATTATAAGTTATTTATGAATTATAAAATTTCATCGCATATCTTATCTAACACGATTAATTTAAATATATATATATATATACGCGTTTTGATTAAAAATGTTTAAGCGAGGTAAGATATTTGCATAAAATTTAAGCGTTTTTTTTTTTTTCTTCTTTTTTTTTTTTTTTTTTTTTTTTTTTTTAATATATATATATTTTAGTTCGTATGCTGTTTAGCATTTTCTTTAATCACAGCTCAATAATTAAGGAGAAATGTTAAAGGAGTAAATCTTTTCCATTTTGCACAGTCAGAAAATATCAATCTATTGCTCTCGAATAAAAAGATATTTTACATGCCATTTTATGTTCCTGTCTTGAAAGCCTAGTAATAAATCTTTCTCATGCAAGAGAAATAACAAAGCAAATTTCCCTGAAGCTGAAAATTACAACTGGCAAAAACTCACTTACAACTCAGACACATTTTTATATCTTATTTATTTATTTATTTTTGTTTTAATGTTTTTACTATACAAAGGCTTAAAATACAAATCGTCTTTAACTATTAATAGGTTTTTAGACAGTTTGAAAATTATAAATTTTAATTTACACGAACAGGTTGTAATAAGATATGCAATAAGGAAAAAAGGTCTAAAATTTATATGAACAAATGTACATATAATATATATTAATAACGTGGCATACGTGATGAGTGTAAAAATTAAAAATTATCTTTTGCTTTCTTGTTGAATTTAAATATTTCTTTTTAAGTAATGCTATAAAATATTTTTGTACATATAATGTGTTATATTATTCGATATGTATCATATGTTGTATATCAAGAAAATTTAAAAAATAAGTAAGTTAGTTTAAAAGTAAAAAAAAAAAAAAAAAAAAAGTATTTATTTACATTTTTCTAAACAGTTACAAAATGAAGAAAAATGTTTGAGTGCAAATATTTATTTTTTTAAAATATCAGAACCAATTATTAAATTTCATAAATTTTAACAGATAAATTAATTATTTTTAATTTTTTCTCAAAAGAACTTTCCAAACACTTTTGATTAATCTCTCAGACATTTTTAACATGATTAAATATATAAAATAATGTAGAACGCCTTCTAGAGTATCTAAAAGGTAAAATAACTTATTTCTTTGTGAACATTCATGAATTTGATTTTTTTTTTTTTTTTTTTATTATAAAAATAAACTAAAGTAGTTTAATGCTAACAGATCTAAAAAAGGGATTCTGTTTGTTTAGTAAAATGGAGTTTACTATATTTTTTTTTTCTTTTATTTGGTTCCAAAATCCTGTCCAAAAAAGTATAAAACTCTTGTAATTTTTCTTTTATTCTTAATTATGCACATTTTAATGCATTAAAGAAAAAAAGATTAAAAGTGATGTTTAGAGTATTGAATGAAATTTTGATGAAACTTTTTTATTATTATCATTATTTTTTTAATTATATTATGGGAAATAAATAAATAAATAAATAAATAAAGTAGTAAAGTGCATTATTTCGTTCCCCTTTTTCAAGTTGCTTGTAACTTTTACATGAGATAAAGACTTTTTTTTTTTTTTTTTTTTTATTACTTTCCTATCAATAAAAAAAAATATTTTTCTGCAAGTTTAACAAAAATTCATTTTAATCCGTATTAGTACTAAATCAAATAAATTAAAACGTACAGAATATATAGTACAGTCGGTAACAAGGTAACAAAAGTGACCGAACACTAGCAAAAATTCCTATGTGAAAAAAGTACACTTCATACGGTTCTGTTAAATAAATCCTTATCGAATCATGTTCTTACACTGACTAAGAACACGATTCGACAAGGATTTATTTAACAAAACCGTATGAAGTGTACTTTTTTTACATAGGAATTTTTGCTAGTGTTCGGACACTTTTGTTACCGACTGTATATATATATATATGAAAAATTCTAAAAATTTTCATGCAATTATATTCTTTTAAAATATTAAAAATGTATATAGAAATATGATATATATATATATATATATATATATATATTTTACATTAACTTTTAATTTAAAATATAAATTTTACTTGGGGAAGATAAGGTACGTTTTACATTTTTAGTATAAACAAAGGTACTTTGTAAATTAATTTATAAATGATAAACATGAGTAAATAATGCTTAGAGTGCCATTCAGACTTTTTCCGCTAACTTCTTTATCGTGTAAAAATTCTTACACATGTATGTACGATAACATGCGACAATACCATTTTATATTTCAGAATGATTAGTTATATTGTTTAAATAATTTCTTTTAAAAACAAATTGCCTATTTAACTTACTTCTTTTTCTTTTACTTCTTATTATTTTGACCTTAGGGAATACAGTCATGCCCGATGTTGAAATGCCTTATCGGGGGATTCTCATGACTGACTAAAAAATCCTAACTGAAAACTCCGGTTCACCGTCTTCGTAACTGGACCGGGAACCGACATGGAAGGCAAATACATTTATGATTTGGGTACATATACAATTTAAATAAGTAAATAAATTAACTGTATTTTCAAATTTGAATTATTCAAATCATAAACACACAATTTCTAGGAATATCCACTATTCGACTTGTTGCATGGTTAATCGTCCTTTACAAGATGGATTTTGATTCTTTGATTTATATTTAGAAATTTATATTCATTCCAATACATATGCAAAGAATTGCGTTATAATAGCAAGATTCTCCTGTGTAGCTGCCTCATTTATAAATACATTATTTTTAAATTTGATGGAATATATCAGAAAAGGAAATAAAATAAAATAAAATAACGTAACGTAACGTTAAACAAAAATAAAATATGTAAATTAGATAAAATAAGAAAAAAAGAGAGAGAGACAGAGAGAGAGAGAGAGAAAATGTTAAACAAAAATAAAATATGCAAATAAAATAAGAAAAGTAAAGGAGAAAAAACGATATTTATAAAATTTAAAAGTAATTAAATCGAACATGGTTTTACACTATCTAACAATAAGTATTTGGAAACTTTCGAATTTTAGATGTTTTGTCAAATATCTAAGAAAGTTCTTTAGGAATCATCTGGAAACATTGGTAATGTAAAGAACATGTAAATTGTATCCTAAATTATAAAGAATTGTACTCGCATTTTTATTTTGATTCAATCATTGTCCAATGGTAATAGGGTGTTCGCTGATCGTTAATAAATATTTATTAAAAAAAAAAAAAAAAAATTTTTTTTTTTTTTAATTTTGCTCGATTCTTTTGGCTATTAAATTATGCAAATGGATTTTTAAAAAAACTAACGCATGCGTAGTTAAAGTTTTTTAGTAATAATGCTCATATTTCGCAAGATATTTAAGATCTTTGCATTTTGATTGCACTATGCTGTGTCTAATGCCGTGTGCCAAATTTCCTGAAAATTACTTTGCACTGGGTCTAATTACAAACGAGTTATAATTTAAAAAGTGGACTTTTTTTTTTTTTTTCAATTAAAAAAAAAAAAAAAAAAAAGTTATATCTCCATGAATATATGTGATAATCTCATAAAAATTTGTATTTGTATAGATAATATGAAAAATCCTCATAATCACATGCTACAGTCAAAACGCATTTAAAGCATTACTCCTTTACAGGGTGATACAAAACATTTTGATATTTGTTTAAATTTTTACTGGTCCCCTTTTCCTCTTCAGGACACACCATTTGCTGAAATATATGAGATATAACATGTTATTTACACTGCTAAAATTTCAAGGTGATTACTAAGGACATTTTTTAGATATTAGACAAAACATCTAAATTCAGAAGTGTCCTAATAGCTCATGGTAGATAGTGTATTTAGATTAGACTTTCAAGTACAGAAACGGTTTGGGAAGGAAGACTCGATGACAGATGAGAACAGATCAAGGCTCTACCAATTGAGCTATCCATGCCGACACCCCGGTCAGCATTACTCACTCAGACAACCTTTAGGCAGAAACATCTCTGGTCTATCATGTAGATAGCTCAACAGAAAATAAGCCGCAGGAAATGGAAAACACCATTAGATAATGGAAGAAAGAAACACAATTTTTATTAAAATCACACAATCAACTGTGGAAGAAAATCATATTCATTGAAATTTTATTTTTCAGACTAACGGACTGAGTGAAAATAATGCCTGGACCGGGACTCGAACCCCGGATCTTTGACTTACAAGGTCAAGGATCAACCAATTGAGCTATCCAGGCCGACACCCCGGTCAGCATTACTCACTCAGACAACCGTAGAGCCTTGACCTTGTAAGTCAAAGATCCGGGGTTCGAGTCCCGTTCCAGGCATTATTTTCACTCAGTCGGAAAAATAAAATTTCAATAAATATGATATTCTTCCACAGTTGATTATGTGATTTTAATAAAAATTGTTAAATGAAGTCTTTGGAAGTTATTTGGCCATTTTTTAGAGAAGAGGAGAAAATTTATTTCTTAACATGAATATTTAATAATTTAATTTTATTATTTTTTTTAAATTTACTTTTTACTTTTTATGAGTTATTTGTTAATGTATAGCATAGAGAAGACGGACTTGTAGTTATGTTACTCTAAAGAAAAAAAAAAATGTGTCTAGCCAAAAACCTTTACTCGAAATTAAATTAAAGTGAATGATTAATAACAATGAATATTTTATTTGAAAAAAAAAAAAAATATATATATATATATATATATGTGTGTGTGTGTGTGTTCATGATGTACATTAAAAATAGCTATTAAAATTAATTATAATGAGAATTGCCCATTTTTAAGCAATAATGCACACTTAATGCTAAAGACCTTTTTCAGATATTTTTTTTTTTTTTTTTTTTTTTTTTTTTAACAAAAACATCGATTTAAGTAGTTATATTTATACAGAGTGTGTGTTACTATTTTTTCTTATGAAATGAGAGACTATGCATTCTGTAAAATATTTTGACAGTTTATTTTCCTTCTACTAGTTAATTTGCAATCCATCTTGTTTTCTCTTCATAAAAATAAGAAGTCAGGTGCTTCTGATGTATGAAATTTATGTTTTGTTGAAAAATAAATATTCAAGAAATATTATCCCGCAAAGAAGATTATATCAAAACAAGTTTCAAAAGCACCTGCTTATTTTCACATCAGAGGTAATTTGAAGAATGGAGAGAAAATTGCATAGTAACATTTATCCCCGTCATAAATTTCTTTTATCATTAGAAGAGGATGAAAGATATTTTAGTTTATACTCATTTATCTAAAAACTGAGAAATATGAACATGAAGTATTAATGATAAATATGAATTTATCATATAAATATTACATAAAAAAATTATATATATACACACACACACACACATATATATATATATATATATATATATCTTTATATATATATTTCTTTTGTGCGTGTGTATGTCACTGAACACCTCCTAAACGGCTGGAAATAGTTTAATGAAATTTTTTGTGTGTCTTCAGGTGAATTCGAGAATGGTTTAGATTTACAAATGAAAGTTGTAACTTAATTAGTTCTTTCGTAATTAATTTTTAAAAAACTCTTTCAACAACTTTTCCACCTAGATGGCGTGAGTTGTCGTAAATACGATGTCAGAATTTATTTAATGTTGAAATGAAAAATGAATTTTTAACCGTATCTTACGAAGTGTTTAAAATATTTTTTCAAAGTTAATATTTTAGAATCGTAAACACGATGTCAGAATTTATTTAATGTTGAAATGAAAAATGAATTTTTAACCGTAAGTGTTTAAAATATTTTTTCAATGTTAATATTGTTAAAATGTTAAAATAAATTAAAATGGTATATTCTTTTAAAAAATTCGTCAATATCCGACGGAGTTATTTTATGTTAAAATGAAAAATGAATTTTTAGGCCATTATTATTTGTGCAGATGGAAAATGTACTAAAAGTTTTCCGAAAAATTTCACGATCACAAATGTTGACGGATATCCAATATATCGTCGAAGAAATCCCGATAATGGCGGACAATCTTATCATCTATGGCGGTCATCTATGTCAACAACATAGATATTGACATTGATAACCGTTGGGTGGTCCCATATTCGCCTCTTCTGAGCAAAATATTCAATGCTCATATTAATAGCAAGAAATTCAAACTTCTTCACACACCATAAATTTTAAATCAGCACAACCGGTTTCGAAAGGACGTAGCCTTTCTTCATCAGGTGCAAACACGTGCAACTGCCTTGGGGGCAAAAGCAAGACTGAAAGCAGGACAAAATCCAGAGGGGGAGGAGCAGCACAAACAACCAATAGGAAGCAACATGCAGGACAGGACCAATCAGAGAGGAACACACGTACACACACAACACAAAATGAGGAGGGAGTAAAGGAGTAAACAATTATTATTATTTTTTTTTTTCAATAATATTAAACTAATAAGTAAATTTAATAAAATTTATCCATTAATTATTATTTTTTTTATTTAAATTAGAATTATTTTATTATAACTAATATGATGTTACAAACATAATGAAGGAAATTATTTAATTGAATTAAACAAATTTTTCCAGGCTGTAGACAGCAAAGTGGAATCAGATTTTTCATTGACAATTTTATCACGATTAAGGTAAATAGCTAAATTTTCTAAAAAATCCAGTTCGGAAACGCGTTTGGCATGGAAGATAATTTTGGCACTCTTAAAATTAAAACTATGATCAAATTCCCAACTGTGCTTCGCAATAGAAGATTAAGAAATTTCTTGATTAACAACATACCGAGAATGTTCACGTAAACGACATTCAAGATTTCTTTTATGTTTGACCAATATCAGATAAATCACAGTTATTACAAGGGACATTATAGAAACCCCATTTTTGAAGCTCAGAAACAGGGGATTTGGTTGAAGTGAATTGGAATTCATAAATAAAATCCAATAAATTCCAATTCCCTTCAACCAAAACTGTAGAAATGGCAGAGATTGATGCTCGCAATGTCCCACTAATGAATGAAGAACAAAGAACCATTTACGACCGCATCATGCTCGCAGTTTTGGCAGGACAAGGTGGATTCTTTTTTTTTTTTTTTTTTTTTTTTGGGGGGGGGGGGGTGCACCAGGTGGAACTGGCAAAACATTCCTTATTTCGCTAATGCTTGCCGAAATACGATAAATAATGGCATCGCATTGGCTGTTGCATCATCTGGCATTGCGGCAACTTTATTGGATGGAGGCAGAACAGCTCATTCATTATTTAAACTGCCACTAAATATTCAAAATAACCCAGACGCAGTGTGCAACATAAAAAAACAATCGTCCATGGCAACAGGGCTGAAATAGTGTAAAATTCTTATCTGGGATGAATGCACTATGGCACACAAACATTCGATTGAGGCGTCGAACAGGACATTGAAAGATAAAAAACAACGACAAACTATTTGGCGGCACTCTGTTACTCTTTTCAGGTGAATTCAGACAAGCACTTCCCGTTATTCTGCGTTCAACATACGCTGATGAGATCAACGCGTGCTTAAAATCATCGTCATTGTGGCGTAATGTTGAAAAAGTACAACTGAAAGTAAATTTGTGCTTTCAAAAGCTTGAAGATCCATCCGCTGAAACATTCTCAAAACAATTGTTAGATATCGACGATGGAAAAGTTACTACAGATGAAACTGGATGCATAAAATTACCGACCGATTTCTGCACAATCATTGATTCTCAAGATGCTCTTATTGACCAGATATTTCCCGATGTACACAGAAGATACACAAATCATGAGTGGCTGGCAGAAAGAGCAATTTTAGCAGCAAAAAATGTGGATGTCAACGAATTGAATCTCAAGATACAACATTTGTTACCAGTAGACTTGGTGTCATACAAATCTAATGATACAGTTTGCGATGCCACCGAAGCTCTAAATTATCCAACAAAGTTTTTAAACTCATTGGATTTACCAGGCATGCCACCGCATATTTTACAACTGAAGGTTGGATCTCCGGTTATTTTGCTTCGTAATTTGAACCCACAACGGTTGTGCAACGGCACGCGATCAGTCATAAAAAAACTAATGAAAAATGTTGAAGCCATCATTTTAAATGACAAATTCCGAGGTGAAAATATATTACTACTGCGAATCCCTATTATACCCACAGATGTGCCAATTCAATTTAAACGCCCTCAATTTCCAATTAGATTGGCATTTGCAATGACTATCAATAAGTCTCAGTGTCAAACGATGTCTGTCTGTGGCTTAGATTTGAGCACATCATGTTTTTCACACGGACAATTATACGTGGCTCTCGAGTGGGCAAACTATCCAGTTTGTTTGTATTGGCGAAAGATGGGATAACAAAAAATATTGTACACTCTGTTGCATTAAGGGATTGATATTGTTTTGTAGTAATACTGTTATAAGTAGCGATATGTATATAATTTTAAAGAATCAATTTTAATATATTAAAAAAATAAATGATTGGTGTTTTGTTATTTTTATATTCTTTCACCGTTCACAGCGCTCCATACATCTTCCACTTATATACCACATCCTTACACACTTACAATAAGTTAGTTATTTTTTGCTAGCAAAATATTCTCTAGAAATAATTTATATGACAAAACAACGTTTGTCGGGTCAGCTAGTATATATATATATATATATATATATATATTCTTAAACTATGTCATTCCATTTTAATATAAGTAAAATTTAATATAAAAAAATAATCTTCTACTTTGACCGTAATTATTAAAACATAACGAAATTAAAACATTACACGAAATTAAAATTGACTTTCGAAGAGGAAATATCACCCTTAATAAAATATTGAGCGGATTACATACTCCTGACACACTTTAAATTTTAATATAAATCAAGTCGGTTAGCGTGCAGACAAATAAGAGTATAGTTTGCACTACAATGTTTCTTGTAAATGTTTTGGATTAAATAAATAAATAATAATAATAATAAATAATTTTAAACGATTTTTCCCTTCCTTCTGTATAAGAATCAAGAATTCCAAAATCGTACATAACGTTTTATTTATACTTAAGTCTAGTTTCCTCATGTGCAATGTCTTCACCATGAAGTAATTTAGGGCTGAGTTATGCCTACAAACTTTTTTTTCTTTTCTTGCCCGCCAGGGGGAAATTTCGATAAATGTCGGATACATATAAACAATTCACACACCAAACTTTGTGACCGCAGCTCTCATAAATTTCCCAGGACAAATTTACTGCTAAAAGTGGTGTCTCGAAGTTACCCTTTGTAACACAAAATGGTAGATCACAAAAAATCAAAAACGTGTTTTAAAAATATTCTAAAGAAGAAGCATGGCTTTTTTCAACATCTTTGTTCCGTTTTTGGTAGAGTTCTACTGAAAAATCCGGAATTTGCAAAATTTCTCGGCCAAAAATTGATTTCCCCCCTCCCTCCTTTTAAATATCGAAATTTCCTAAATCGTATATAATTTATTTATTTATACTCATGTGCAGTCTCCCCATGCTCAATTTCTGCACTGTAAAATAATTTGGAGTCTAGTTATGCTTACAAATGTGTTTTTCCCTACTCTCTACCCCCAAGGTGGGAACGGGGGTAATTTCGATAAATCCCGTTACTTTAGGTGTCGGATACATACGTATAAACAATCCAAGCACCGAGATTCGTGACCGTAGCTCCCATAGGTTTCTCAGGACAAATTTAGCGTTAAAAGGGATGTCTCGATTTTGCCCCCTCGTAACAATCCCTTCACAAAAAAAAAAAAAAAAAAAAAAAAAAAAATAGAAGTATTCTAAGGAAGTCGCATACTTTTTTTCAACATCTTTGTTCCATTTTTGGTAGAGTTCTGCTAAAAAATCTGGAATTTGCGAAATTTCCCGCCAATATTTAATTTCCCTCCTCTCCTTAAAAATCGAAAATTCCTAAATCGCAGATAATATTTTATTTGTACTCATGTCTAGCCTCCCCATTTGAAATTTCTTTACTGTGAAGTAATTTTGACCCGTGTTATGTCTTTGACTTTCGTCTCCCCCCCAGGGTGGGAGCGGAGGGGAATTTATATATATATATATATATATATATATATATAATTATAATTTGGGTAATGATATAAATTCCTGCCAAGCACTGTTCAATTCCGTCCAGCCGTTCTTACGTAATACTCGGACAAAAATCGCGTTAGAGACTTACAGACACGATGACACACACACACACACAGAGAGAGACAGAAAATTTTCTGAAGTCATTTCGACTTTCATGGTATGTGAAAAGTGATGATATCACAAAATTTTTTAATTGTGACAAATTTACAGACAAAGGTCTGATTTTATTAATATAGATGTTCTTAATTTTACGTGTAGACATATTAAACATATGCTATTCACATTTTTTTTTTTTTTTTTTTTTTTTTTTTTTAATAACCGATTAAACTATTTCTCATCGGAAAGCGAAAAGTTATATCCTTCAATTGTTGGTGAGAAATAAACTCAAATGACATTCTTTCAATTATTACAAAAACTTTCTTTTTCATATTATTCGAAAAACATTTCATTTGACTCTTTTTTCTTCTTGCATATATACATCTACATTAGAGCGTCACTGTGACGCATTGGTTGTGATTGGCCGTCTGTATTCTATGCACGTGTAGTGAAGTCTGTTCATTTTTTTTTCTCTCTTCGATGTTTCTGTTTAATAAAAATGTAGTTAAAGAAAACATGTGGGTTCATTTTTTTATTCCAACAATATAATATAATATATAATTATTATTCACAAACCAAGCCAAAGGAGGCAGGTTTAATTCATTTAAAACACTGTTATTTATATATTTAAAATTATCTTTTGAATAATTTAGCTGAAGAGAAATATATTCAGAAACCAAAAGTACTTATTCATTTACGGAATACATCGGTTCCTGAAATCAGAAATAGCAGAGGATACTCATAAACAAGGTGAGTGCATTTTACTTACCTTATAAACTTTGTTGAACTATTTTATAAGATATATTTCAAATATCAAAATAAGTCAATAAAATATTTGATATATGATTTAAATTCTTTTGTCATTATGAACAGATTATAATTACTGATGCGCTGAATTGAAATTTTAAATTTATTCTTAATAAAAGTTTTTTTCTTGCATATTTCGTAAAAGTTCTACATTTAAATTAATAAAATTAAAAAAAAATAAAATGTAAGCGAAAGTAAATATTTTTGTTTCTTCAAAACGTAAGTGAACATCAAAACGAAAGTGAAGAAACGTAAGTAAACATTAAAAACAAAAGAAGTGAAAGTGACTAAAATAAACATTTAAATGATTAAAAATAAAATTTCAGTTATTATATTTGAGAAATAAATAAAATTGAAATATTAAAATGAGTATCCTCAAAGGCAATATTATTGAAAAATTGAACTCACAAAACTATGATTTTTGGAAGTTTAAACTGGAGATGTTTCTCCAAAACAGAAAATTTATACTCAGTACTGATAAATGATCCTCCAAATCCGATAAATGACACATGGAATAACAAAAATAGAAAGACTCGTGCTATTATAAACCTCTTAATAGAGGATAACCAGATAATCCATGTTAAAAACCTTCAAACCACTAAAGAATGTTGGAATGCTTTAAAAGCTGTACACGAACGCGCAACCCTCAGCAGTAAACTATTTTTGATGAGAAAGCTTTAATCTACGAAATTAATTGAGGGTGGAGATATTATTGAACATTTAACTCATATTTATCAGTTACGTGATAAACTAGTATCAATTGGTAAAGAAATAAATAACAGACACCCTT
Source organism: Salticus scenicus (assembly GCA_963930645.1). Classification (NCBI taxonomy): domain Eukaryota; kingdom Metazoa; phylum Arthropoda; class Arachnida; order Araneae; family Salticidae; genus Salticus; species Salticus scenicus. Next base: position 150,183,978 of record OZ005649.1, read on the forward strand.
CGGCACTAATGCTCTGTTCATTACCTCCAAGTTATGATGTTCTTATCACCGCCTTAGAATCTAGAGATGAAAATGATTTGATACCAGATTTTATACGCTCCAAACTAAGTGATGAGTATTGTAAAAGAAAAGAAAACAAATCTGAAAATAATTCAGCGTTAAAGGTTAAATTTAAACCAAAACCAGAAAATTCAAAGTTCTGCCGCTATTACAAACGAAAATCTCATAACATTGAAATATGCTGGCATCTTAAAAATAAAAATAAAGAAAAAACTTCGAAACAAATAAAAACCAACAATGCCAGATCAACTTTCAAATCTGGTATGTACTTTCAAGACAGACATAACGCAGATAGGGCTCTTAATACTGAGAGTGAAAATAAAAAATCTAACAATAAAATATTTACTTTATTTATCGGTGAGAAATCTAGCAATTGGTATGTAGACTCGGGTTGTTCAACGCATGTTTGCAATGATAGGAGTAAATTTCATGAATTTAATTATAATAATTCACGCGTAACAATCGCAAATGGGCAGGAGATAAAATCCCTGGGTCATGGGTCTGTGATATTAAACACCATAAATTCCAATAACACACATGATACTATAATATTAAAAAAAAAAAAAAAAAAAAAAAAAAAAAAAAAAAAACGTTTTGCATGTACTAGAAATAGAGACAAACCTCATATCTGTAAAAGAGGCTACTGGAAATGGTTGTGTAGCAATATATGAAAACAAATCATGCAAATTAATGCATGAAGGAGAAACATGCATTGAAGGTTATATTAATAACAAACTATATGAATGCAAAGTTAACTATGATGCAACACACACTATAAACATGGTAAAAACATATGAAAATAAAAATTGTATTGATAAATGGCACATTAAATTAGGCCATAGAAACATTAGTCACATAAAACAATTAGTAAACAGTAACATGGCAGTTGGGATAAAACTAGAGAACTGCAAACATGATAATGCATGCGAAACATGCATATTAACTAAATTAACGGACAATCCTTATCCCAAAAAGGCTCAATTTAGGGCAACAAAAGCACTAGAGTTGGTACACGCTGACTTGTGTGGGCCAATGACAACCCCCACGGTCGGTGGAAAATACTATTTTTTAAACTTCATAGATGACTTTAGTAGATTTACAGTTATATACCTACTGACAAATAAGGATGAATTTTTTATAAAATTGAGGGAATACATCGCAATGACATCAAATAAGTTCGGACGAACTTTGCATGCAATGCGCTCTGACAACGGAGGAGAGTATACCGGAAGAGAATTAAATGAATACTTAACAAAATTAGGTATAGACCATTAATTCACTGTTCCCTATTCAGCTTGTCAAAATCGAACTGCTGAACGTAAAAATCGAACTTTAGTTGAAATGGCTCGTTGTTTATTAAAGAATGGCAATTTACCAAATTCTTTCTGTGGGGAGGCAAAATTTACCGTAGTTTACTTGCAAAATAGACTCCCAAAATTTTTGTGTGGGTTGACACCTTATGAATTATGGATAGGTCGAAAACCTGACCTATCGATGTTAAAACCATTTGGTTATCGTGCCTATGCATACGTACAGAAGGTACACAGGGGAAAATTAGATAATACAGCACAGGAAGGTATATTCGTAGGGTACGATAATAGAAGTAAAGGATATAGGATTTGCACAAATGGCAAAAACATAATTATTAGTTGAACCGTAAAATTTGTAGAAAATTAAAAACAAGCGATACTTAAATATGAAACATCACAAAACAATGATGAGAAATGTGATAATAAAAATCCATCCCAAATTTACAAATAATGGACTCAGAGATAGATGAAACTAATGATAGTGTTGTGTCAGATAATTCACAAAATATTCCACGTAGATCACAAATATCTAATAAAGGGGTACCACCAGATAGATTCGCATTCACAATACACAATACACAATGAAAGAATAAGTGAACCAAAATGCTGGGACGACATAATAAGTATGGAAAGCCCTGTAGAAAAGGAAAATTGGATCAATGCTACAATAGATGAAATAAATTCCCTCAAGCAGAATGACACCTGGGATTTAGTTGAGGTTTCACCACGGATGAAAATAGTAGGATGCAAATGGGCATTCAAAGCGAAATATAACAGTCGGGGACATGTTGAAAAATACAAAGCTAGGCTGGTTGCAAAGGACTTTTCACAGAAGTATGGAATAGACTACGATGAGACTTTCGCCCCAGTGGCAGATCACACAACTTTGAGATTTGTTTTGGCAATAAGTATTTATAAGACTAAGTCTTAGACATATTGATATCAAGACTGCATTTTTACACGGTAAATTGAGTGAAAATGTTTATATGCATCAGCCAGAAGGTTACGTGGTATCCGGAGAAGAACATTAGGTGTGCAAATTAAAAAAGGCAATGTATGGGCTGAAGCAGGCAGCGAGAGCATGGAATTCAAAATTGAATGAGTCATTACTTAACTTAGGTTTTAATCAAAGTCAATTCGACAAATGTCTTTATAAACGTAAACAAAACGATGTAACTACTTACGTACTTGTGTATGTCGATGATTTGTTAATAGCGGGGAATGATCAATAAAAAATAAAATTATAAACAAACTAAAACAAGAATACCCGTTAACAGACTTGGGAGAAGCAAAACAATATCTTGAGATAAATATTAATCGTCCCAATGAAAATAAAATGACTCTTGATCAAACACACAAAATACAAGAACTTATAGTCAAATACGGTTCAGAAAATTCAAAACCTACAGACACTCCTATGGAGACAGGTTACATAAAATTAAATGACGAAGAAAACCTTTTACCGGAAAATACACAATATAGACAGGCTGTAGGCGCATTTTTATATATTTCAATCCTGTCACGTTCAGATACTAGGCCGCGGTTAATATTTTGAGTAGAAAAATTGAGCGACCAAGAGCAAAAGATTGGGAAGCGGTAAAAAGGCTAATTAGATATTTAAAAAGAAAAATTAATCTTAAATTGACATATAATAATATTGAAGAACCTGTCTTGAAGATATATGCAGATTCCGATTGGGGAAACGATCTCAGTGATCGTAAGTCTACAACAGGAAATTTATTCTGTATAGGAATAAATACTATATATTGGTCCAGTAAAAAGCAAAAATCTGTATCGATGTCGTCAGCAGAAGCGGAATATATTTCCGCAGCAAGTGCCGCACAGGAAGTTAATTGGCTTATAAACCTTTTTGAAGAACTTGACATGCAGCAAAAATGTCCTATTACAATTTATGAAGACAATCTTTCTTGCATCAAATTGGCTGAAAATGACAAGTTTCGACAAAAAACAAGACATATAGAATTAAGGTACCATCTGATTCGAGACCTTGAACAGGGCATAATAAAGATTAAATATGTCAGTACGGAAAATATGATCGCCGACATACTCACCAAACCTTTGCCGAGGCATTCCTTTCGAAAATTGCGAATTTCTTGGTTGAAGTGTGATTAAATATCATCGAGTTTACGCAGGGGTGTTGGTGAGAAATAAACTCAAATGTCATTCTGTACGTGTAGTGAAGTCTTTTCGTTTTTTTTTTTTTTCTCTCTTCGATGTTTCTGTTTAATAAAAATGTAGTTAATAAAACATGTGGGTTCATCTTTTTATTCCTACAATATAATATAATATATAATTATTATTCACAAACCAAGCCAAAAGAGGCTGGTTTAATTCATTTAAAACATTGTTATTTATAAATTTAAAATTATCTTTTGAATAGTTTAGCTGAAAAGAAATATATTCAGAAACCAAAAGTACTTATTCATTTACGGAATACATCGGTTCCTGAAATCAGAAATAGCAGAGGATACTCATAAACAAGGTGAGTGCATTTTACTTACCTTATAAACTTTATTGAACTATTTTATAAGATATATTACAAATATCAAAAAAAGTCAATTAAATATTTGATATATGATTTAAATAATTCTTTTCTCATTATCAACACCAATCCCTTGTTTATATCCCACCGACATTTTAAGATTAAAAATATTTTTAATGCTGCATAAGATCATTAAATCCTATTCGAATTTGATGTGTCATTCAAATATTTATTTTTAAATTTAAATTTAAATTCAAGGAGATAGTCAAAATCGTTACAAAAATGTATGAGCACCCTCTGTAATATTGTACTAGAGAAAATAAAGAAATGAATAGTACACTTGGAGAAATTAAAAAAATGAGAAAAGCAACTTACATCTAGAAATCTTGCATTAATAATAATCTATAAATGTAGTAAAAAAAAAAAAAAAAAAATCGTGCAATATCATTGAATACAGTGGGAAAACAAATAAAAGAAACTGGAAACTCATTTTAAAAGTAGTTTAAATATCGATTAATCATTTACGAGAGTAAATTACACACGTTTTGATTCTGATTAACTATTATGACAAGATTATTTAATTTTATCTATTCTAGTTAGACTCTTCACATCATTGATTTCATATTGATGTTTCGTTATTAACTTAATGGTCTCAAACTGGCTTTGGGTCTGGCGCTTGGATCAAATTTACTTTATATTTTCTAGCATATTGAATGCAGCAGCCCGTATTCCTAGAAAGACGTCGCCCATATAGTGTGACTTGCAATGCATAGGGTTACTGCCATAAAGACACTGCATTTCCGATCGGGGATCATTTAACGCTAGATCGAATGAGCTCTTGAATGCTTATTGCAATTGTTAGTATATCCACTATCCATAAAAATCATGGTAATTAATTAGTATCGAATACTACTAAATAAATTTCTTTTAATAGCATCATAGGAACAATATTTTAATGAATACTGATATGTTAGATTAAACATTAATCTATATTAATAAAATCAGAGTTTTGTCTGTAAATTTGTCGGAATCGAAAAATTTTGCGATATCTTCACGTTTTAAACCCCATGAAAGCCGAAAATGACTTCAGAGAATTTTGCCTGTGTGTGTGTGTGTGTGTGTCTGTGTGTGTGTCATCGTGTCCGAATGTCGCTTTTTTTGTCCGGGCATCACTTGAGAACGGCTGGACGGAATTCAACGATGCTTGGCAGGAATTTAGGTCTTCACCCAACTTAAAATTATATCTATCAACTTTTCAGAAATTCCCCCCCGTTCTCCCCCTAGGGGGTAAAAGACTAAAACACGTTTGTCCGGGTATCACTCGAGAACGGCTGAACGGAATTCAACGGCGCTTGGCAGGGATTTAGGTATTCACCCAACTTAAAATTATATCCATCAACTTTTCAGAAATTCTCCCCCGTTCCCCCCTGGGGGGGTAAAAGACTAAAACACGTTTGTCCGGGCATCACTCGAGAACGGCTGGACGGAATTCAACGGCGCTTGGCAGAAACTTAGGTCTTCACCCAACTTAAAATTATATCTATAGAAATTTTCAAAATTCTGATTAGTGTTTAAATTGTGGGTAAAAAACGCCTGCGCATGCGCCATAAATATTTTTTCACTAAAACGCTTTGAATGGAAAAATAAAATGCAAAAATAAATTTTTAAGATAAAGACTTTTTTCATTCGCGTGAATCGCACTACAAATTATGAAAAGATTTAAATGACGTTTTGCCATCTGAGTTTCATACTTTAGTTAATTTTAAAACATCTAATTGTCGTATCGAAAAACTGTTTACACCCCAGGATTCAGAAAAATCATCTCTTTAATTTGGTACTGAATTTGTAACGATAGGTCTGATACTTCTAATTTATTTTCCCCTTTTTCCGTTTTTCCGTTGCCACTTAAATTTCATACTTTAGTTATTTTTTTAATATCTAATTGTCGCATCGAAAAACTGTTTGCACCCCTGGATTCAGAAAAATCGCCTCTTTCATTTGGTACCAAATTTATAAATATAGGTCTGATATTTCTAATTTATTTTACCCTTTTTCCGTTTTCAACCTAGATTCGATATGGAACAGCTTTAGTATTGGATCCCTTTGGCAAAATTTGAAATTCGGAACCGAAGTAGCTCGGACGTTTCTCGCCAAGATCTTTGATTGCACAATTGAGATAGCCAATTCAGTTCATCGCAAAAATGGCTTAAAATATTTAAAGTCACCAAAGGGTTCCCATACTAAAGCTGTGCATTTTGTACTTATTTATTTATATTTTCTATTAAAAACTTCTGTGGTCACGAAATTTTGTGCGTAAATTGTTTGTTTGCATCCGGCACTTATTGTAACTGGATTTCACGAAATTCGAAATCTCCCCCCCCTTCTCGGAGTCGGAGGGCAATAAACGGTATAACTTCTGTATAACCCCACAGCTGAATTTGGCGATTTTTCTTTGGCGTTGTTTTGAAGGATAACGATGTCGTTCTGGACTGTTTGCGATATAATATGGCAGCCTAATATTTTGTTTATTTTGGTTTTATGATTTAGATTATGATTTTATCATTTATCATATATGATTTATGATTTTTAGATTTAGGATTTAGCCATAATCGCCAACAAAAAAAATCGCCAAATATCGTTGTGGGTTTATACTGAAGTCGTTCTCAATAAACATGTGTAAAAACATGTTTTTTCGTTTGAATTCGCTTTGAATTATCTTAGAATGGCGAATTTTGGTGTGCGGATATTGATTAAGTGTACGCATTATGTACGTTAGTGGGATTTTGCAAAACTTCGAACTCACCCACTGAGGAAGGGGAAGTAACAAGTGGGTAAGTTGTGCCTAAGGCAGTGGGGACCCAGACTGTATATTGATTAAGTGTACGCCTTATGTACATTAGTGTGATTTTGCAAAACTTCGAACTCACCCGCTGAGGAAGGGGAAGTAAGAAGTGGGTAAGTTGTGCCGAAGACAGTGGAGACCTAGACTCCTCACTTTGCGAGCGAGAAAACCTCTACCAATCACAGCGAGAACTTGGGTTATTAATAAAGATATGGGATTTTGACAACTCATTTAAGTTTAATGTCCAGCGAAGCGTGCAAAGCCTGCTAGTTCTAAAATAATTATGAAGTGAAAGTGAATGAACTACAAGAAATAGTACTTTATTTTATTATATAAAGAATATTAATGTAGTTCAGTTTACTTAATGCACAGTAAGATGTTGAGGGAGGGGGAGGTTATAGTAATTATTCATTGTTTAATTAAAGATAATCGTTTTTTAAAAAAATAACTCTATTTTTATACCCAATGAAAATAAATAATATTAAATTTTATCCAAACGTATATTTTCGCTATGCTGTCTCAGCGAGTGGGAGTGCATTGTTTTTAAGACAGCTTACTTGAGTCCCCTCCCACCTCGGCTATGGAAAAAGAAAGAGACATCATTTTATCATGAAAATTTTCATATTTTATTCTTATTTTTCTAGAGGAATCCTATAAGAAAAAGATTGAACTGTATTATAATGTATTTTAAAGAAAATCATTTCAACGTACTTATTTTGTTTTAATATGTACGTAGTAACTGTTAAAAAATGTGAAAATATTATTATAAGATAACTTTTATTTTCTGTGAAATAAGCTGTAAGATTCTCGGATGGTATATATTATTAGTATTATTACATTACTATTAAAAAGAGACAGACATGTAGATACACATATAAGTAGATTAAAAGATTAAAAGGTATAGGTATCACATTTACACATACATGTATTTCTCTGAAAATGTAAGGGTTTTATTTTCCCTTATAATCTCATAATTGCACGATAAGCATCTGTTTCAATCTAGGATGATCTAATTTTGTAATCATTTTATAAATGTTGTCAGCGATTGTTTATAACAGATTGTTTATAGAGCGATTGTTTATAGAGCGTTTTTTCACATCTTTGAATTTCTTATAGGCAGTTTCGACTGTAATTTTCTTGAAAATATTGAACAGAAAATTTCCTTATTAGTCACTAAAAATTCCTTACTCCGTGAGAAAAATTAAAATAAAATAAGATAAAGTAAAATAGACAGTTTTCAAAAAAAAAAAAAAAAAAAAAAAAAAAAAATGTATATAAGAGAAATTTTGAAAAAGAATGATTGCTTAGTATATTGACACTGATTAAACTTTTTATAAGAAATATGTAAAACATAATATTGCAAGATTTTAAGTTTTTTTTTTTTTTTTTTTTTTTTTTTTTCCAAAAGTGTACATTTGATCAGATTTATCTAAAATTTGATTTAACAAAATTCAATTATTTTCAAATAGAACGTCAAAACTGATATATTTTAATATATAATTCGATTTTTTTATTTATATTTCTTTAATCAGACATTTTTGTCATGTTTATGTTAAGAAAAATAGACTAAGAACTATTTTAAAGAAATTATTGATGTTTAAGATCTATGAAAAAGAATATATGTGTATATATATATATATATTTAAAGAAACCAGGGTGCTCTGTCACCTGTTCGCTCCGCTCACCCACTCTTGAAGAAAGTTTCACCTTCTCCCGACTTGCTTCACTTATTAACCACTGCGAGTCTCTGTACGCCTAACCGCTGCTTTGACTTTCACTGAAAATGAATATTAATAGTGCATAACACACAATAAAAGCAGAAAATGTTACAGAAATTCCCATATTCAATGTCAAACTGAAGTTCTTAATATTTAATACCACATTTATTTAGAATGAAATATTATACATAAAATTAGTATTTATTAATTTTTTTCTTTTTTAGAATATAAAGATATTCTAGAAACCTAATATATAGACCTTTTTGCGTTACAGGTTTAGTATAAGAACCCTCTTGGAGACTTAAATTTCTGTCATTTTTTTGCGAGGAAATCTTTGGTATTATTGCTTGTTAAAAAAAAAAAAAGGAAAATGTTAATCTAGTACATATTTTTTCTTAAACCTATACTTTCTACTATTGAATTTTTTAGTTAATTTAGGGCAGTATAATAGTCTATATGTATTTCTAATGTACATCTAGGTTGTAATTTTACACATCCGAAAATATCTGAAAGGAAAAATGTTTATTAGGTACTTTTCCATTTCGCTGGTGCAGGCGATAAAGTCTCCAAAAATGATACGACCAACGCCAAACAGAATATTCAAACTGGTAACCTTTTACCGTCTCATTTACAAAACAAGTCGCGGTCATTTCTTATCAGTCACATATGTTTTCTTAATACGTCAAAAATGGAGGAAAAACCAATGAAAGAGGAAACTTTCAAACATTCCAAAGTTAACTTACTATAAATACAATTTTGCCGATCCGGAAACTGGAACACACACGCAAAAAAAAAAAAAAAAAAGAAGAAGAAGACTATGAGGTCTCCAAACAGTGAAATAAGAAACACAGAGGAACGATACATCAACATCTGGAATGTTATCTCCCAGAATTTATTCAGAGAAGGGAAATGAAAGACCTATTTGAAAAAAAAAAATAAATAAATTAAATAAATAAATTAAAATAAAAAAATAAACGATATTAAACTGTTTATGTCACCAAAGTAAAAAATTCTTGAAACTAACGTTTACTATTTTATTTATTTATTTATTTATTTAATGTGTATACTGTGTTGTCGTTAATAAAATCTGTAAGCGAGATTTGCAGCATCATTAACATTCTTTTTTTCATGTTACAATGTTTTTATCAACTTCTATTCTTGTTTGTTTGTTTGTTTGTTTTTCCGGTACAAATCTTGCAATTGAATTTTAACTAACTTCCTTACTTGCTAGACATTTGAAACTTTCACAGTAGCTCAGAACCCGGTGACAACACAATATTCCGATGTCCGATTTTGGAATTTTTAATTAGTTTTCTTATAATTAATTAAAATATGAAAATAATGACATCCTAATAGCGTTAAAATAGCCATTAAAATATTAGCTATAATTTAATTGTTGCCAAAAAAAAATTTACGAGTTCCTTTTCTTTCGACATAAAAATAAAAACATTTAATTAAACGTGAATGTTAAAAAATTATAAAAAGTTGTGCTCTATGATTCATCAGAAAATTTAAAACATGGTATGTAAAAAGTTTTTTTTCCTTTTTTAATCTTATAATTATTTTTATTAACTTCGATTCTTGTTTCTTTGTCCGGTACAAATGTTGTAATCTACTTTTAACTTCCCTTCTAGCTAGACATTTGAAACTTTCACAGTAGCTCAGAACCCGGTGACAACACAATACTTCGAAGTCAGATTTTCGAATTATTTCTTAGTCTTCTTTTAATTAATTAAAATATGAAAATAAAAATCTTAATCCGCGTATGTAATGATCGTTAGATGGTGCTTTCTCAACTGGAGCTGTTAGTAAATATAATATACACGTGTATTTATTATTGTTCTTTCTCCGCCATTACATCATGGAAAATTCATTGCATAATAGGATGCAATGAAAATTATTGCGTTTTATTATTTAGTAGTTCCAGTGTATTTTAACTGCATCTATATGTTATCTTACAACAAAGGTACATTTAGAAAATAATAATAATAAAAATAAAGGTACAACTATAGAGTTGGTCAATAACTGGGTTTGGCGATTTTTCTTTGGCACCTTTTTGAACGATAACGATGCCTTTCTGGATTCTTTGCGATAAAATACGCTTTTGTTTACGCTTGGAATCCATCGCAACCATTTGTAAAAACGACATTTCCCCATAATCACCAAATGCACTTGTGGACCAAAACTATAGTTGTTCCACGACATCCATGAAATGTGATCGTTTTGCTTTTGCTCGTTAGCGAAGGAAACGATCAGCTTTATCTAAAATATTTTATAATTAAAACAAAATTAAACGCATTATTACTTGTGAAATCCTCAGGTGCGAAATGTTTCGAATAAACAGTCATACTTGACGATACTTCTTTCCCAATTCTTAAACGTCTAATCCATTCAGACTTTCTACTAACTGAAGCTTTTTTTTTCATTAGCGGAGGCAATAGGAATTTTAAATTTGTCATTTGGAAATGAATGGAAGCTTAATTCCGGATTTCTTGACCCATTGGAGATAACACTGTAGCACACAACAGCATCTGTTATCGTTTTTGCCGGATTTATTCATCGTATCGAATATACAGCAGCAGCGAGAAATAGTGTCTCGACGAAAGCGTGAAAGCTATCAGTCCAGTTTTATTGTTAATTACACCTTAGCCAACCAGAGGGCGAGCATTTCATTACAATCGTGGATAACATATAAATAGCCATTAAAATATTAGCTATCATTTAATTGTTGCCCCCCCCCCCCCCAAAAAAAAAAAAAAAAAAAAAAAGAATCATTTTTTTTTTTTTTTTTTTTTTTGGCATAAAAATAAATACATTTAATTAAACGTGAATATTAAAAAAATTGCTGTAAACCTGATAAAATGTTTATTTTAACTTTCAAAACTGTCATGTAAACATAAACATTTCATTTAAAAAGTTATATATTTACACAATAAATATCCAACTGATATGCTAATTAAAAGGAAAATAATAAATATTCTATCGTAATTTGAAGTCAAATTTGTTTTCAAATGTCTAAATAAAGCATCTGATATAAGATATTAATATTTTGCCGCGGAATATTTGATATCTGTCGCCCTTGGCAGAAAAAAAAAAAAAAAAAAAACAGATTGCCAAATTATTTGGCAAACATATTTAGTTCCTTTAAAAAATCATGGTTATTTCAACAACGTATATTAAGAGAACAATGAATAATATGAAACAATCTATCGTACAATGCATATTACAAAAATATACATCTGGTATGTATATTTTCGTATAACGTTTTTGATAGCCAAATACAAAAATCGCCAAGGACGACACAATTTTGAAATTAAAAATAAAGCTTATCAATCACTTCGATGTCTTGAAAAAATTATTCCTCATTTTTCTTATTGTTCTGCTTGTGTTTTTATACAAAGATATCACCACGTCAATATCGGATAATAGTTTAGTCTAGACAAAACTTACAGACTCGGACGAAATTTCTCAAAGAAAAAATAAATGAATAAATAATAATAATAATAATAATAATAATAATAATAAAACAGTTTCTAGACTTATAATTTTATATTTAAAAAAAGTAAATTCTTTTATATAATGCTTGAAATATCTCACAATAGTTTTTATTTATATTTTAACAAACGTAAATTACAAAACATGCGATCTTTAAAGCCACCTTTGAAAAGAGCAAAAACCTCCTGTTGTTTTTATTGCACTGTTTTATAGTGTACTAAAACAAATGTTATATCATCTCAGGATTTAAGAAAACGACCACATACTAGAAGATAACCCTTTTGAGTATTAAATATAACGTTCACACCTTTATACAAACAAAAAATAATATAAATATGTAATTTTAAATAATCGGTATATTGCAGAAAAAACAAAAGCTTAGTGAATGTATATATCAGAATAGAGCGGACAGAAAGTTAGAATAAATATTAATCCAAAACATTTAATGTGGTGCGTAGGTTTCATGTGCAATATATTTTAAACATAAAAATTTATACCTTAATTTTATGAAAAATTAATACAAACAAAAAAATAAACATTAAATAAACATTAAATAATAAATAAGCATTTTATAATGTAAGATAATACCAAATTATTCCTTGATAAAATATATAAAAAATTGTTACGTATTTTGCAAAAATTACTCTTCCATTTCATAGCATACAAAAAATACTGCTAACAATTAATATGGTGTTTTAATAGTATAATATTATCCATAAACTTAAAATATTTATTTGTTCATTTTATTGTATTCAATGAATTAGTTTTATAGGGCATAAGAAAAATCAATTAAATCAATCACGTGTCAATGTTTGCATCAATACTTTTATAGCGAGTTTTCATTGGAAGTATCACAATTCTCTAAAGATAAAAAATAATTGAGTTAAAAACTTATTTGCAATCGTAGAGAATATTATTTACTTTTATTTAAAAATATATGTTATAGTATTTTTGCGAGTATTTAACACTTTGTTTGGCGATCACGAAAAATTACTTTTTTCATAAAAAAACGAGCCCCACTTTCAGGCGTTCCTCTAAAAAAAAATACTTTACTTTAAAAAAATGATGTTACGTGTTCGTATTTAACACTTTATATATTCTGCTGTTATATATATATATATGGCAGTGCCATTTACGGAATAAATTACGAGGAATAAAAATTAAATAATTTAATCATCAATGCGTAAAATTATTTTAATAAATAATATAACGTTTTAGAGGAACACCAAAAGGCGGGGCTTACTGTTTAAAATAAAAAATACTTCGACGACAATGTGTTAACAGCATTGAATTTACATTAACTAAAAAAACCCTGTTATATAAGTTTTCAACCGGTTGCCTAAACATTCTGCGAAGTACATAAAAAAAAGAGAGAGAGAGAGAGAGAGAGAGAGAGAGAGAGAGAGAGAATAAGATTTGTAATGCGTAACAGATATATTCTTTGATTAAAGTAAAAATTACATATTTAGAAACAATTGTAATATTACAGTGTGTTTACTCATTATTTACTTATTTGTATGGTGTTTTCTGAATGTATTTATCGTAAAAAATGTAAAAGAAATGTCAATTCTAAATATTTAAGTATGAAAAAAAAAATAAACATAAGAGTATGTGTAAAAAGGCGTACTATTTTTTTTTTTTTTTTTTTTTTTTTTAATAAACTGAAAACATAATTTAAAAAATAAACCAAAATGAAAATATTGTACATCTATTATTTTAAATTTCCTTTCACTTTCACTTTTACTTTCAATTTCAATTTCACTGTTTTTCTTTTTTTTTTTTTTTCAAATTAGAGATCACAACAAAAATCCAAAACATATTTTCTTGACATTACATTAATAAAAACATTAAATGGGAGGCACTTTTACGCATGAAAAAGGATTTAGATGCTTTGATAATAGAACGTACATATATTTTATAAAAATGAAAACAACATAAAAAGTGTTTTTATAAACATTCTTGAATTAATCATTTTTTTATTTCTTTAGTTAAATTAAATGTGTATTACTGTATTAAGTTGTTTGTGAGAAACTATATGCCAATAAAATTGAGACCAGTATTTCTAATGGAATACAATCCTTTATTTTAATTCTTTAGTAAGAATTCAAAATAAATCAAAATATAAATATTATAAAGGCGTATGCAATTCGTATATTGCTTAAACTTCTGAAAATAAATAGCTACAAAATAAATAAATAAATAAATAAAATTCTACAGCATTACATGAACTAATGTAATATAAGGTTTTATGTTATGCTCCTGGAATCTTTTTTTTTTTCTTTAATGTGTGTGGATGCAGCGTTTCCAACTTTTATAATTTATTCGCAATCATTTTTAGCCCTGCCTCTTTTTCATACTGGAAATTTTATAAATGATTTTCTTCTTATTTAATCGTTGTCACATATTAAAGAGAAATGATCTACTAAATTTCTCGTGCGAAAAGAAGGCGGGGCTAAAAATGATTGTAAATAAATTATAAAAGTTGGGAATGCTGTGTGTATGTATGTGTATTAACCCGTTAGTAGTCGCTATAGACAGCGCCACCTATTATAGATTGGGTACTTTTTATTTAACTCTCCCCAAAAATTTTAAGAAGTGATGTGATCGACGTTCCTTTGATTTTATTCGCGATTTATGTATATCAAATGCCACTTCTAAAAAATTTTGGTGGCTATTGAATAAAAAAGTCTGGCAACACTGAAGGATGGGCGGCAAATCGACCAAGTAGCGACTACTGACGGGTTAATATCATGATATTCTTAATCTCTTAAAATATAACCTCTAAAAATTCCTGTTACTTAATTTTTTTAAATAAATACAAAATTCCTGATAGAAAATCCATTTTCTCTGAGATTGCACAGTTTAATCGTGATATAAATACAAGGAATCATATTACGAATAGTTCCTGAATCATTTAAATTTTGCAGTTATTTGGGTTACACAGACTATTTAGTATTTTTAGGAATTGGAAATATATATATATATATATATATATATATATATATATATGTATATAATGCTAAACTAACATAATATTATTCTGGATTTTAAGAAATTTTATTTTATTATTGATTTATTCGATGTCCGGCTAATGTGCTAAGAATTTGTAATTCATGATTTGTCTAGGAATTTATTCTCTTATTATTACGCATCTATTATTCATCCTTTATTTTAAATGAATTATACTAAAACTTTTAAATTTGATAACTTTGTAGTAGTTTAAATTTATCTTCAGTTTTATTATGATTGTTGCATGGTATCACACATGAAACTGGGATTTAAAATATAATATATCTATATATACCGTATAGTTAATTTGTCTTACAATTTTAACAATATTGCATTACAGCAGTAATTTAAGAAATATTCTGTTTAAAGAAATAGTCAAAAATTTTTAATACGCGATGGCACTAATGCGCTATTATGCATTGCTATGCTATGCATATTAAGCATTATTTCTTCTTCTTTTTTCTATTAATATTGGTTATGCAAAGTATACATGAACTTAATAATTAGCATTTTAGGTTTCATAAAGCGCTTTGAAAATGGTTTTAATGTAATATTTACCGAGCACATGAAGTAATTTGATGGAATATAGTTGATAATTATTTATTGGTCTGCAAAAAAACAGTCTCTTTTGATGGCAGATATTTTTGGCATTTCACATGTTAAAATACTGCTTAAAATTTACAGAAATAATAATAACTTTTTACTAGTATAAGCATACATAACATAACTTCTGCAATTGTGGTTAAACGTTCTAATTATTTATTTTTCTTATTAAAAAAAAAAAAAAAAAAAAAAAAAAAAAAAATCCTCTCTATAATAATAATATAATATTAAACTATCCTAACAAATAATAATATGATTTTTTTTTCCATGCTGTCTAAAATATTTATTAATTCTAAACTTATTTGATTTATTTAGATTTTTTAAAATGCTTTACTGGAAACGTCCAGTTTCATTGAATAATTAGAATAATTTTGGAAGAATTTCTTAGTTAAAATTACTCTACTAAGCATAGATTTATACGGAATAAAGTATAAAAAATTACAAAATTAGTATTTCTTTTTTTTTTTTTTTTTTTTTTTTTTAATTAAGATTTTTTGCTTAAAAAATGCGAAAATGAAAGAATACTTGTAAACTAAATTTAAAAACATAAATGAAAAATGTTTTTACGAATAAAATTCCCGCCGCTTATTAAAATCACATTCGTCCTGAGGCAAAGTGATTTTATTAAGCGGCTGATTTTTATGTCCGGCGAACGTTCCAGCACTCTAGGAAAAGGTTTTACTTCCTAAATTTGGAAAGAAATTTCAAAAGGTTACGAATATTGGAATTAATAAACAATATTAATTAATTTTTGATAATAAATTATTCTTCCGATATAAGTAAATTAAACGCATTCCAAATTTCTATGCGCTTTCCTTCGATGAAAATTATCATTATTTTACCAAAAGTTCACGCCTTTCTTATAAATTTAAAATATTTCCATATGAATCTCTTCATTTATAGCTATTTCAAAGTAAGAACTAGAAATTGTCTTTTAATAAGTAAAAATTAAAAAGATATACATATCATTTACAAACCAAATCAAATCAAATTTGTAACAAATTACTGCGCTTTGAAAAATACGTTCCTTGACATTGTTACAGAGATAAGTTATGGGGCATGTTTAATTTGTAACTCTGCTGCAAGTGTAACATTTTCAACAATGAGCGATAACGGGTCCTTTAATTTCTTATTTAAAAAAAAAAAAAAATCATAATGAAATTAAAAAAAAAAAAATAAAAAAAAAAAAATAAAAAAAAAACATTAATGTGCATAAATGATAATTTTGGCTGCTGAGGAGATTTTTTTGAGTTTCTTAACCGTCGATGCTGATTTTATTAAGCGGCGGTTTCAGCAATAGTTTGTGTTGATTTGGTTCCGGCCCTGGCAACTTGATCAGATTAAGCGACTGATTTTATTAACCAGTGATTTTATTAAGCGGCGGTTACTGTATATTAATAAATCCAAAGATTTTATTTAAAAAAGTATATTTAAATAATTCTTAATTATTTTAATATACTGTATTATGCAGTTTTAAACACGTTCCATTTTAATGTATAAACAATTGTCAAAAACACACAAAGGTATAATTATCTTGCAAATTAATCTTTTCATAAACAAGCACAATATACACAGAAGATTATATGAATGAACTATATGCCGAAAGATTCTGAATAACGCAATTAATTCATTAAGAAAAATTCTTCCAATTAATTTCTCTGTAGGAAGATTGTATCAGATAAAAATTCAGATATGTATCTCTACCAGCATAAATTTTTTTATTTGATTTTAATTAATATTTTGCTTAGCTTTATTTTATTTTATTTTATATTTTTATATTTTATATTGTAATAAACAGTTTAACTAAAAAAAAAAAAAAAAAAAAAAAAAAAGAAGAAGAAGAAGAAGATTCCTTTTTAATGAGTTATTATTTAATTTTTTACAGAGATAAATAGGGAATAAATGGAGATAATTTTTTTAATTATAAATATATAAAAATACGCTATTTAATAGAAGTTATATGTATATAATACATAAGAGCCTTTTCCTAAAATTGCTACATAAAAATAGCAAAAGAATTGCGATTAAAATAATCTTAGTTTTAAATTATCAATCTCGCATACACAAAACTTGCTCGGAAAAATTCCATAATTTTTTGCATAGATAGAAAATCACTGAAATTATTATAGCTCAATACTTATAATTTATTTTTATTTATAAATTAATTAATTTTTTCAAGTTCAAAATTATTCTTTATAACACGTTTCAGCTTCTAATTAGTAAAGAATGTTTAAAATTTAAACCTAATTTATCTTTGTATAAGGTTGAGCAATAATTCTTGAGCGTTTTTCACATCTAAAATTTTGGAGGAAAGAAATCGAATTGGTAATGGATGTTTCATATAGCTTTCTATAGTCGACAAGATAATGCGAGTTTTTAATATCACATTTGTCACATCATTAGAATGAAAAGTAAAGTGGGAAAAAAATAATACTTTTGATAATTTTCGATTTTTGATTTTAAACGAGAAGTCCCGCCACCGAATGTGCAGTTGAGTTTTGTACTGTGTGTATGAAAAAAAAAAAAAAAAAAAGCAATATCTGAAAAGTAGCTTCCGCCACCAGGTAGCTGAAAAGTTTCTGCTTTTATGACATATCATTTTTAATTATTTAATTTGTTAAAAACTATGTAATTTATTTAATTTTTAATTTTTTTTTTCTTTTTAATACTTTAAAAAACATTTTTCAAACTTCCAGATAAATATTAGTAAAATTTTAATTTTATAGCACTTTAAATACAAAGCATAAGTGTGTAATTTTAATTTTTCCTTAACTTAAATTTTCTCTTGTAGTGTCTTTTACGTTGATTTATTAATAAAATGGTCACATTAAAATGCATTTCACTTCAGTCTGCTCTAAAACTCTTGATGTATGCACAAATATACGCTTCCTGGAATACCACATTTCAAAACACTTGTCACTTTATTTGAAAATTGAACTGCTAGAACTTCATCTATTCCATAATTCTGTCGATATTAAACAACTTTTATGTAGAACTTCTGAATATGGAAAAGTTTAGGAAGTTTATTTTAGAAGACTCAGTCATGTTTAAAGAGTTTTACAGGTATACTAAGTAATACTTTGAATGAAATTCGTTTCTTGCAAATGTAGATTATTAATAATATAATTTAAAAAATGTTTTTCACATTTAAAAGAAAAACAGTTTAAATTTTTGCTCTTCCTTTTTAAGTTTTTTTTTTTTTTTTTTTTTTTTTTTTTTTTAATGATCATTACATTTAAAAACTATTTGTTTTCTTGTTTCTTTAATTTCCTCTTTAACTGATTTGCTCAAATTACGAAATAATGTACAAGAAATATTATTTCTGACAGTTTTTTATACAATGCGTACAATTTATCTTATATACATACCTTATATACCTTATATACCTAACATATTTCATGTTTTTATCGGTTGTTTGTAAGGTAGGAGTGGCATCGAGTTAGGGAAGTAAAGGTCGCCAAGGGAATTCAGTATTGAAGTAGTGTAAAGTGATACCGTCGAATTGGGATAGAATCTTTAGTTGAGAGTGGAAAAATTTCTGGTTGGATCTAGCATATTTTGATGATGTTGAGGGTGAGATAGCTAGTTGAAGGTGTCTAACAGAGGTGAATTTGGGTTAGTGTAGAGTCTAGTTATTCAATAGTCAGTTGGATAATTTGAAAACAGGAGCTACGTATATTGTGAAAGGTGTTTAGAAATTGAATGCGTATAGTCTTTAAAGAAGTAGTTTGGTAAAATGAAGTGAATCGTATTTTCTGTTATTGAGGGCTTTAAATAAAGCACTTAATGGAAACATGGGACGTTGTTGGTGGTGGTTGTGTATTATGTTAACAGTTGTGCCGTTGGAGGTAGAGGTATTGTGATTTGATAGTCGTGTTGCTAGTGATATAAAGTGGTTTCCTTCGCTTTCCAAAAAATTCCTCAGTCATTTCGACTATTACCTTGTGGTGTACTATTTTTCATTATAGTTTAAATTACTTAAAGTTATTTGGTGAGTTCTTTCATATTCGAAAGCCTCTCTTCACATTAAAGTTAAAATAAAGATTGCTGTATCCTTAATTTAAGTCTCCTGATTTTATTTTACACTAAGTTAAGCACAATAAATCAAGTAGAAGTCGAAACGGAGACTTAGATTAAGGAGACTGCTATCTTTATTTTAACTTTAAAATGAAGAAAGGAGTAGGACTATGAAAGAACTCACAAAAGAACTTAAACTAAGTAATTTAAACTATCCTAAAAAATAGCTCACCACTTGCAGCTTGCAAAGGTAACAGTCGAATTGGCCGACGACTTTTTCGGAGAGCGAAGAAAAACACTTTATATTAACAGCAAAACGACTATAAAATCACAATACCTCTATAGTGCGACCACGTTTCCTACGACTAGCAGTGAGGTCGAGTCCAAAAGTTTGGAGGGATGCAAAATTGGCCGAGAGATAGTTATTTGGCAAACATCCAGTTTTTCGGTGTTCCCTTATTGCTTGTTTTCTCTCAGTCACCCCTATTTTAACACTGGACTCGTTCAATCCGCACTTGCGCAGAGGCTTCCATGATCGCAAGAAATGTGGTTAAAGAATACCTCCGACGGAACAACTGTCAACACAGCACACAACCAACACCAACAACGCCCCATGTTTCCATTAAGTACTCTATTTAAAGTCCACAAAAATAGAAAATGCGATTCACTTCATTTTACCAAACTACTTCGTTAAATACTATCCGCTTTCAATTTCTATACACCTTTCACAATTTACGTTATCCAATAACTAGATACTCCATACTAACCCAAATTCACCTCTGCTCGACACCTTCAACAAGCTATCTCACCCACAACATCGTCAAAATATGCTGGATCCAGCTACAAATTTTCCCACTCTCAAACAAACATTCTATCCCAACTCGACGCTATCATCTTTACACTATTTTCAATACTGAAATCCCTTGGCGATCTTTACATCCCTAACTCAACGCCAATCCTAACTTAGATGCTAATTGTTTCTATTCAGATACTTTTAGTAATATATCAGGCAATCGAAACGTCTTTTATTTTTATTTATTTATTTATTTATTTAAAACAGTACATAAAACTGCATTAGAAGTCACATTTTATTATTTTTGTTAGAAAATGAGACATTTATAAGAAGTTATAATGCAACAACAAATTCACAGAATACTACAATCAGGCTTCGCGGCTTTCCTAAAATTTTACGCTCCTTTTATTATATTATCACCACTACTTTAAAACAAAACTTTTTTACTTAATGTTTACTCATTCGTTAGCACTAAAACCTTCAAGAAATTTTTCTCATTCACGATAGTGGTGACAAACGATAATAAAGCATAAGTAAAATTTTTGGAACGCTACAATTGCTGTGCAATATATAAATCCAGTACATCATTATAACCCAAACACAGAGCTAAACACAAGCTAATCAGCAACGAAGTTGATTTATTAATATTGTTTAAAATATTTAACTTGTGTCGAAAATCACGAAATTACCAAAATTTTTAAAAATACATAGCCGTTCAGATCAGCGTTGCCAAACTGCCGACTTTTTGTATTCAATAGCCACCAATAATTTTTAGAAGTAGTATTTGATATACATAAAAGGCGAATTGAATCGAAGAATCGTCGATTATGAATATCAAATATTACTTCTCAAAATCCTTGGTGACTATTGAATACAAAAAATCGCAAAGTCTGGCAACACTGGTTCAGATACAGTCGTGACACGTGAATATATAAATCTGAATTAATAATAAGAACCCTATAAATATAAATCATGAAATTTATATTTTATATATTAAATTTTACATAAAATTTACATTTACAAACAAAAAGAGTATATATATATATATATATATATATATATATATATATGTTATAGAAAAAAAATTAGATGTTTTATTATCATTTTATTATCATATTTTTCGGCCTATGTGGTATCGTACACACCCACTTTACAGTCATTGTAAGCAATTTCAAATTGGTTTTCAATTGAGAATCTTATGTCTTCTTAATTTTAATAACAAGATTTTAAAGACAATTTAAATGTACCGTATTTTATTAAATACTCTTAAATTAATTTTTAAATTATAAATTCTGAATTCTAATACGAGATAAGTGTCAAAATATTACTATAACAAGATTCGAAATTAATAGGTATCTTGACCTTACATACCAAAACGTTATTATTAAAGATTAACGCATTTCTCGCCAAATCTTTTGCAATGAATATTAATGAAACATACTGATAATAAATTACACGGGTCAATGAGTATGCATATTTTAATATATGAACTATTACAATATCTCACTCCATTATCATATTTTACAGTAATTACATGAACGAATACTTTATATTGGTATTACTAAATATTATAGGGATAGGCATGACTAATATAAAACATAGTCTATTTCCCGAGTAAACATTATGTAATTTAAATTTATACAAAATAATGCCTCATCCTGGTATATTCATGAAATGATTTTCTTTCGGTATTTCATTATTATAAAATTTTAAACTTTATGCATGGGCTGTGACAGCAGTATTCACGGTTTATTATAGAATTTTAACCCCCCCCCCCCACCCCTTTGTAAAAATAAACCTTTTAAAAAGTAAACTTTTATTCGATTGCACTAAGCAAAAGCTGTTTTTAAATAAATTTGAAATCTTGATTTAGAAATAAACCGCATCCACATTGACTTCTGTAATTTTTTTTTTACCTAACTTACAACATTCATAAAAAGTTTATTTTCGCAATATTTGAAACATATTGCATGTTAAATAACCGGAAAACATGTTTAAAATTCTATATAATTTTATGCAGTATAAACCAAAAGCAAAACTTTTTTCCAAATCGTTTGAACTGTCGAGTTGAAAAAAAAAATTATAACCTGCGTAAAATCTATATATAATATCATTCATGTTTAAATAACTATATAATTTAAGGGAAAATATTACACGTAAAGAAGAACATGTACATTTTAGATCAATACACTCTTTTATTTTACATATATATATCAGAAATATTAAAATTTGGTATATTGTTAAAAAATAACAATAAATAATAATAATAATAAAAAGATACTTTTACATCGGAAAACATTATTTGATAGAGTACTATGTTAATTTTTTACTAAACTATTTATTTAATTTTACTTATTGTTACTAATTTAGTTAATTAAGAATTGAGAAATATAAAGGAACCCCAAATCTTAATTCTAAATATAGCGCTAATTATAAATTTAGTTATATTTCCAAAAATAACTTCCAAAGTCTTAGCAACTTTCATTTAAATAATTGTGTAACTTTTTTTTTTTTTTTGTAACAGTTTGTATTATATTTTCAGCAACCTCTTTACCATTCACTTTTAGAAGGGGTCGTACTCTCCGCCCATTTTTCAATACACTCTTAGCGATAAGAAATTACCATCTTTTTCGCCACCACTTATTTCTCGAAGAAATACTTCTGCAATATTTGTAATAAAGCGCTATGATTGCGTTTGGAAGAGATTATTGTGTAAAAATAGTGGCAACGTTAAATTTCAAAAAATTCTCATCCTTGAGAGTGTCCTGAAAAAAAAAGTGAGAAGAGTACGACCCCTGTTTTTACCTGTTGAAAGAGTAAGAATGTGTACTTGTTTCTTCAACAAGTATCAAACTCAATCATTTATTGAGTCCTTTAAGAGGAGGAATTAACTGTCTACTTGTAATCTAATTTATTATTACATGAAATGCAAATGTGTAATGAGTTCTGTAATAACTGATTAACTCACAATAATTGAAAGAAGTGGACCAAAGCGTCTTGACATAAAAAACTTCTTACACAAAATCTCGAAACTTTTTAGAATCTCTCAAAGCATTCCAAAACATTATAGGGGTTTAACTTAAATGAGTTTTGAATGTAGAACACTTTCTCTACTTTTACCGGAAAAATCTTTACCAAAAAAATACTGACATACAAGGCAGACTGCTGTACTTCGAAACTAAAGGGGAAAAAAAATCTTTCCTCGAAGTGCTTTCAAATCCGCATCGCCATCTGAACGAAATATCCCTGGGTAACTATCATTGACTGACCAAAACTTCCACGGACAACTATTGCTTAAAGATGCAAGTCAGTAAGTTTCACTCTTCTTTTTCTCCAATGTTACACAATGAAATTTTCATTGCTTCGTTTCATAAGAAGAACTCATTCAAAAATGAAATTTTCCGAATTCAATTTTTTGAATATTGCTTTTTGAATACGTTGTCTTTTAGCTTAGGGAGCACTTTTTTTTTTTTTTTTTTTTTTTTTGAAAATATAAATTTAAATAGTTTGTTTAGATATTCAAACTTAAAATCATAAATTTACTTAATAAGAAACGTATGTAAATTGATTTTTTTCAAATAATTGCTCGCTAAGATAAAAGGCGACATATTCAAAGAACAATAGGAAAAAAAAAAAAAAAGAGAGGGAGAGAATTCGGAAAACTTAACTTTTTAATACGATATCCTTATAAAACGAACCAACAAAATCCCGTAGGATGAGTTGGGAAAGGAGAAAGGGTGCTGCCTAACTAATGTACTGCTTTAATATCTCAGCGCGAATTCGAGATTTTGTTCGCTTGAGTCCTCACATCCTCACATCCTTACAATTTTATAATGTATTATAATATTTTAAAAGAAATAGCTATTTATGAAAAAACAAATACTTTAACCCTTTGTGCAAACACGCGCTTACCGCTCAAGCCGGATCTCTCTTTCGCGAGCATCTGTCCAGGTCCGAGAAGTTTCGAAATGTGAACGCTCTGTTTAATAACGTTCTGTAGAGTATATAAACGGCATATTCCTTCATATTTTTAATTACATGCCTTATTTACTTAAGATATTTCTTGCTAAAATACATTTTTTTTTTCAATATTTACTTACCGTTTAATGACTTTTGACATTATTCATTTGACAACTATATATTTTTCATAAAATTATTTTTTAGAATGAACATTTTGAAAACAGGCATCTACACACAGTTCTACGTCCCACTCATTGCACTCGTCTCTTTTGCCGTTTTGGAAGATTTTTGTGACACACGAAGATTGAAATGTGAACAAACAAAGCATCGTCGTATTACTTTCTTAGCAGTTTCTTTTCAACAAATATAAAAATGTCACAATCACTGCACTCAGAGTCTGTATCAGAGTCAATATCTGAAAAATTTTGCATAATTTCTGCTGTTGCAAGTTCAGTTATACATTTTCGACGCTCAGCATTGTAACAATAAAAACAGAAAATTTTCATGTCTACAGGGTCTAATTATCGATTAAAAACTACACTGAAAATCCAAATTCCCAATGTTCTAGCGAAAATAAATTTCCCCTACTTTTCGTAAACAATAAACTACGAGCTCATTTAAACATCCATCACAAAGTATGGGATTTGGAAAAATTTTTTTTCCTCTTATGTTTATACAGGGTGGGGCATAAAGATCTCCCCATTTTAAGAGGTCAGTAAAAATATATAGGACATTGAAAACAAATATTTTATGTTTACATTCGGAAAGAATAAAGTTTGCCATTAATTAATTTTTACAATCTGTAACAATTTTTGCTATTTACGAAAAAGGATATCGTCTAAACGTTTTGAGTTACAGCATCTCTTACTGCTGCCACGTGCTCCGGAGTTCGAACATGACGTGGTCTATCGGGCGACTTTCGTTTTAAACACGAACCTGTTTCATTTAAATTGGCAATCCATAAGGATATTGTCTTTCTGTCGGGTATTTTTCCATGCCAGCTTACTCCAAAGTGCCTACGAAATAATCGTTGCGTTTGAATGATGGAATCCGCATTTTTAAAATAAGTTTCAACAACGAACGCACGATGTTCACTAGTCCAAGACATACTGTCAACTGAAATAGCGTAACCAGGGAAATACAACAGCGCTACTTCGGACAAGCCCTCTACACTAGCGCCGCCGCAGCGACAGCGGCAAATTAGGGAGATCTTTATGTCCCACCCTGTACAATCAAAATACTCATGCATATGTGGCATGTTACTCTCATTTCGAGTAGAAGGTCAAAACTACATGTATCTCAAATCCTATGAACATACAAAGTCATCTTCTACTAAATATTATAGTTTTCCAAACGTTCCAGAACGCTGACACAAATATGTGACGGCCGGGGGAGGGGGGGGGGGGGCGAGAAAACGCTTTGGCATGCTGACGTGAAGGCCAGGGGGGAAAATGTGTGCGTTTTTCCTTGCACTTATGCGTGACAGTCGGCGCGAAAGGGTTAAAAATATAAATAAGTTATAATTTTTCATACTAGAGCATATTTGACCATAAAACCACAATAACATCAACTAAAATTTTTATACGTAAAAAGAATATACATGCAGTTAAAAGAACAAAAAATATTTATAAAAATAAAGATAGAACGATTTAATTCGTAAATCAACATTTTACTTGAAAGTAAGAACAATTAAGAAAGTATAAAAAATTTAAAAAGTGATAATAATTACTGTTTATGAAACAATTTTAAATGGAAAAATGCATTTTTCTAAATACTCCATCTCAAATTTCTGCTTAAGAGATAAAGATGAAATACATTTTGACAAGAAAATTCTGCTGAAAATCATTTCAACACCATTAGTATATTGATGATAAATACATCGAAATAATATTATGATAAATGCATTTAAATTACTGTAATTTTGTGTGCGGCTCATTAGGCAGTGAAATTAGACTTTAAAGGAATTCTAATTAAAAGCTCTTTTATTAGTATATCTGTATGTTTAGTTGTAATTATAGGTTTAATGAACTCATCTTAATTAACTTGCCTCTTTGGCTTTTAAATTAAACTCTAATTAAAGAGTTTCAAAAATTACTGAAATATATAAGCATAGACTGAAAAATCTTAAGTTTTGTTTTCTCAAATAATAATTTAAGAATACATAACTAATAATTTGTGTTTGGTAATTTCACACACATGAAAGTATAATTTGGTAATTTCATGCATATGACGTGATGATAAAAGAAAGTAATATATATATCAGGAATTTAAGTTCATTTTGAAATTATTGATACAATTTTGGATAAAAAAAAGAGTATAAATATTTTTTCTTTAAAAGTTCATTTTATTTTTTTAACTGAAACACAACTTTACATTTTGATTTAAATAAGCGTAGTTTACTTACAAACGTAGTTTATTTACGCTTATTTACAACTTTTTTAGTAAAATGTTAAATACACGAAATTTTTTATTAAAATCAGAATCAACTGATTGGAAGAAAATCATATTTAAATATGTTAAATACACGGTCGTTATAATTATTATTCCATTATAAATGGTCTACTGTATCAAAAAGAGTGGGAATATTGCCATCAACATTACTATTTACTCGATGCGGGGCATGCATTCAATGAATTAAATAATATATATATATATATATATATATAATTAAAAAACGCCAGACAGTTGATTATTTCTACGGAAAAACCGAACTATAATAAAGTAAATAAATCTTATGAAATAAAACATTTAAACATGCATTCTTTAAATTTTAAGTGCTTGTGAGTTTGCAAAATTTTGGGGGTTTAATGTACTAGGGACTATATTAATGTTAAAGTTGAAAGTTTTTACTAAATAATAGCGTTAATAAATTTTAAGATATTCATTGTTTTGCATTTATGTATATTTATAAAACTTAAAATATTTTATTTAGCGAAATTCTGTTTAAAGAAAATAAAAAATAAGGTTCAAACGTAAAAATAATCCTGAATGAAAACTAAATTAAATAGGTTAAAGATATATTTGATTAATCTAACAAAATTTTAAGATATATGTTCCAAATATTTTTTACTTATATAAATATATTTTAGAATAACGTATGTAGACAATGTAGAAGTAAATGTAATTATTTTCTAAAACAAATGTGCAATCATGCATCATTTTCAGTGAAATTTATAAACAGAATTTTCAAATTTCAATTTCCAGTTTCATGAATAATGATATTTCTAAAAGCTTGGAATTCGTTTATTTGTTTACACTTCCCATAAAATACTGCGAATTTAGAAAGTTCGTAATATAAGAATATTTATAAGGTTTCCCATAGCTCTGCAAGATGAGTAAGTTCAGATATACTGTAAAATGTAAATTATTCGATCGTAAACACTCATGGAATAATTTTCTTTCAAAATAAACTGCGAGAAAATTTATCAAATAATAATCAATGGTAATATCTACTGCCAAAGTTTGACAAATAATTACGTTTGCATTTATTAAAATAGGGTTTCCAAATTGCTAGATATTGCTTAAGAAATCTCATCGTGTATTTATATGTTTAATTATGACCCATGTATAAGTTATAAGCACGGAAAAAAATAGCAAAAATAATTTACGTTTCTAGAAAAAAAAAAAAAAAAAATAATAAAATTAAATTTCTGAACACTATCTCCATCTAAAACTATTTTAAATTATTATCATACCCTATTGCTCCATTCTTTTATTTTTAAATATTCCCTTTTCCTTAATTGTGTTCAAACATAAGGTAATAAAAATAACGAAAAAATTAATTAAGTGTAAAGTAAATAAAACATTTTTTAAAGCTCAGAAATATATTGTATTGAACAAATGACTGAATGGAGCAAAAATATTAAACACTACAGACAATAATAATTTTTTATTTTTAATTGGTGTCAGAAAAAAAATCAGATTAAAAATATTTTTTTAACTGTTTTAAATATTAGTTACACATTATTTAAACATTTAAAGCATGAAAAAAAAAAAAAAGCAAGAAAGTAAAAGAAAAACAATCTGTGGTTATATATATATATGCATACAATCTTGATGAATTTCTTATTATTATTGAGAAAGGTTTATTTTGTTGATTTATGTTGTAATAAAGAGTTTAATAAATTAAAATTAATAAAATTAATCAATTTGAAATAACTCACAGTGTAATATTTCGAAATTGAAATTTATATGTTTAATATGTGTTGATAAATGTAAAATATTCTTCTTATTAATTTCGTTATATAGGAATATTTTGTCCATTTCGCATTTTTAGTCTTGTATTGTGGGCTTCCTTAGCATATCAAACACACAGTGGTACTAGAATTATTTAATAAAGCAAGTTTTAGGAAAAGCAATAGGAATTTATAGGAAAATGAATAAAAATTCTGCTCTGAGAATTTATAAAAACATCGTCTGCAGTTTATTTGTAAGTTATGAAGTTTTTTTTTTTTTCCATGCAGGTGTTT
The DNA here is from genome assembly GCA_963930645.1 of Salticus scenicus. Lineage (NCBI taxonomy): Eukaryota > Metazoa > Arthropoda > Arachnida > Araneae > Salticidae > Salticus > Salticus scenicus. The sequence goes on from OZ005649.1 coordinate 150,212,757, forward strand.
TCCCGATGACCCATACTGCTAACTAAAAAATTACAGGAGTCACATCAATGAAAAAAAATCCCTTTTCGGCAAGCTTAAAGGCAAAGGTAGATTCCTTTGCGTTAATGTTACAATTGTAAAAAAAAATTTACATATGCATTAATACTTAGCCAATGGCTTTGTTCCCACACATTGCATTATTTACGTCGCTATTCTGTTTTCAAGAAATTTAATTTTCAACTACAAAAGGGTTTTATTCATTCTACTTAAAATTTTAGGCTAAATTTATTGGTTTGTAAACGTTTCAATTTTTTAAAATTTAAGCTCATAATCATTCAACAAATAAAAGCCTTAAAGATATACAATCCCAGCAATGGTGAATCCCGGAGGGGGCTATTGGGCTACACCCCCCTCCCCACCCAAGCTCAATCAAAATTATATTTTTTATTTAAAATCTATATAACTGTTGTTCAATATCTTTCTTTTAAAAGAAAAAAGTAATAGAAACGTGAAAATGCACTTGTGATCTTACTAGTTCTGGTAAGCCTGGCGTTGCTATGGTCAAGTCAAATACAGATAAGTGGTAGCGGTTTTTGGATAGTCATTTCATTGTAATTTTTATTGAATTATTGAAAGTTTTGTATTGTGTTTTTGTGATTCTTATTGTCAGATGAGTAAAAATTGTAAAGTGAAACTGTTTTGGTTCACATAAGCTGGAACATTAACATTAACATTAGTTAACATTTGATCATTTGGCACCGCTGAATTTCAATGTTAATTGTTATGAATTAAGTAAATTGTATGATTTGGCGAGATTTTAGTGGCAAAACTTGCGACTTAGCAATGAAATTTGTGATTTGGAGGCAAAAGTTGATAGTTGACGACGAAATTTTGACTTGGCGACAAAATTTGGCGAGCTTGGAGATGGAGAAAGGCAGCTTTGGCGTCATTAGATTTTCTTTCCACGCGAAAACCTCATATCTCTTCACAGACCAATAAACGATATTTGTATTAAGATTGACGTATTATTTTAATTTTATATTTTTAAATGATTAATTAAAGCGTTTAACAAGGTTTTTAATTAACACACTTTTATTAACTTGATATGATGCAATTATTAATGTATGTAACGGAATTTTGCAATTCAATTTTCGGCAACTTCTTGTCGTCCAAAGGACCTGAAATTTTGCACACGACTTCATAATCAATGACAATACTAGATATAAGTGTTTCCAGGCATTTTTCCTATCAGGGGCAGGTTCCAAGGGCAAACAAAAAATCTATACTTATACAAAACAATCGTATGTGACACAGGATTTGGATGTATTTGTATAATGTCGAGTGGCAACAATTAATTTTTTTTAATAAAGATTTAAAAGTATGTAATAGTTTTCTAAAACCTTTATTAGTTCATTTTTCAATAAAAGAGTGTTCTTTATTTTTTTTAAAAAATGGTATAATTTTATTTATCAAAATATGGGAATACGAGTAATGAAATACTTTAATTTAAACTTAAATTTTCATGAAAAAAAACTTCAACGGAAAATTCAATAAAATCGTACCTAGTTCATTTGTTAAAGGCGTTAAAGGGACACCTAAATGTCCCCAAATTTATTACCTTTTCTACCATGCCAGTTTAATTCGTTTAGCATAGATTTACAAGTTTTTTTTTTTTTTTTTTTTTTTTTTTTTTTTATACGATGACATTTATCTTTTACATTATAGCATCTCTGTCATAAAGCTAAGTCTAAATCTGCTTAGCCCTAAGATATGTTGATTTTATTTACTTATTTTTTTATTAACTTTTATTTTATTTGTTTAAAATCACGGATAAAATTTTATTTCATTTTTCTCAGTACATTATTGTAAATGTGACGTCATATTTTCTGTTAAACTTTTTTTTTTTTAAATCAGATTATTATATTGTTTAAAAACATGATTAAAATTTTATTATATTTTCAGTGATCTTTTTTATTATCATTTGCATGTGACATAAGCATCAGATTATAAATTTTTGCAATGAAAGCTATAGAAAATGTCAGCTTCATCACAAGAAAAATCACTTTTTTAACTTGTAACTTTTAAGTAATTGAAGTTATCGAAAAAGTTTAAATACAAAAGTTGTTCTTTAGGGTAAGGCGGTAATTCGCCTGATTTGAAGTATTTTCCTATTTTCAATATTAAAGAAATTATGGGCAAATGAAAATTTCCACCCCCCCCACCATTTCCACCCCCTTTGAGCAGGATACCCCATCTACGAACTCGACCGAGATTTTTACTGTCCTGACAAATATCCCGAGCTGGTTAAATTTAAATAAAAATTACTCCAGTTATCGTGTTCACAACTTAACATGGGAAAAAGCGTTATACATATATATATATATATACCTATATATATATATATAAACTTTTGAACGGAGGGTGGTTTTGGGTTCTAGGGGTCATGATCGGTGAAGATATGAAGAAATTTTCCAGAAGTCGTGTCATGAGAACCATTGCAATAGGTAGATCTCCTATAAGGAATCTACCTAACATAATATATTATGAGGTGCTGCTAATGTTTCCTTTTATTACGATGCGTTCGGTTTGGGCTAAACCTTAGAAGAATTTGGCAGCATTCTCCTTCGCTAAAAGTGTAAAAGATGTATTAGAGTAGAAACAGCTGTAAAGTTTTATTGTACACTGATGAAAAAAAAAATCCCAACACCAAGAAAAAATTATTGTACAGTAATGAAATTTCAGCAATACATTTGTGTAGGTAACATATTTGATTGATTAAAGTTTCAAGATCACAGGTAGAGTCATTGGAGAGAAGAGCCATTTCAAATGTGAAATGTTGTTACATTAGTAAGCGGTGTAACCGCCAGAATTTTAAATGCAAGCATGCAAACGTGCATGCATTGTGTCGTACAGGTGTCGGATATCAGTTTGTGGGATGGAGTTCCATGCCTGTTGCATTTGGGCGGTCAATGCAGGGACGGTTAATGCTGGTTGTGGATGACGCTGAAGTTGTCGTCCAATGATGTCCCATACGTGCTCGATTGGAGAAAGATCTGGTGATCTAGCAGGCCAAGGCAACATATCGACACTCTGTAGAGCATGTTGGGTTACAACAGCGGTATGAGGGAGAGCGTTATCCTGTTGGAAAACACCCCCTTGAATGCTGTTCATGAATGGCAGCACAACGTATCACTAGACTGACGTACAAATTTGCAGTCAGGGTGTGTGGGATAACCACGAGAGTGCTCCTGCTGTCATACGAAATTGCTCCCCAAACCATAACTCCAGGAGTAGGCCCTGTGTGTCTAGGCCGCAGACAGGTCGCTAGCAGGCGTTCACCTGGCCTCCTTCTAACCAACACACGGCTATCACTGCGACCAAGGCAGAACCGGCTTTCATCAGAAAACACAACAGATCTCCACTCCGTCCTCCAATGAGCTCTAGCTTGACGCCACTCACGTCGCAAACGGCAGTGGTTTGGAGTCAGTGGAATGCACGCTATAGGGCGTCCGGCTCGGAGCTGTCCTTGAAGTAACCGATTTGTAACAGCTCGTTGTGTCACTCTGGTGCCAACTGCAGCTCGAATTTCAGCTGCAGACGCAGTACGATTAGCCACAGTCATTCGCCGAACAAGGCGGTCTTCCCTCTCAGTAATGCCCTTGGCCGCCCGGAACCCGGTCTTCTTGAGGCAGTACCTTCCCTTGACCACTGCTGCCAACACTCATGCACAGTGGATACATCCCTGCCAAGTCTTTCTGCAATATCGCGGAAAGAAAACCCACCTTCTCGTAGCCCTACTACACGACCTCGTTCAAACTCAGTGAGCTGTTGATAATGGCTTCTTCGTCTTCTCAGAGGCATCCATGACTAACATTAACCCACTACGTCGAATCTCAACTGTAAATAACGATCACGAACCTTACAGCGCTTATTTAAAGCAAACCCCATTTGCATGTTCATAGTGTCGCTACAAGCGCCACACTTATGCGCGTAGCTCGAAATTTGAATCGACGTCATCTTTCAGATGTATAAACACGCCTACCAAATTTCGTTTATCTAGCACAGTTCTTTCCTGGTGTTGGGATTTTTTTTTTCCATCAGTGTATTACTCAAATAAACAAATGATAAAAATCGCAATTTTCGAAAAGTTTGTTGAGTTTCTCTGTAAATTTCTGATCGAAAACGCGTAATTTTAGAGAAACTGCTGCAGCTTAGTAAGTGAAGGCACAAAAAGACAAAAAAAAAAAAAGAGTGCTGCCAGTTTTTTTTTTTTTTTTTTTTTTTTTTTAAGAAGCACCCACTAAATGAGACTTTTTTTTTTTCAATGAAATTAAAGAAAAATGAATGTTTGATACTTAAAATATGGATTACGGTCGAATGATCTAAGGATAAATAAGATAAGGCTAAGTAATAATGAATATACTGAAGAGCAGGTAAATATTCAGATTACTCGTAAAACAAAATGATCTCAGGAGCGAAAGAACGAAGCTTTTTCAAGGGAAAGGGAAAATAATAATATTTAAAGCTCCTGCAAACACACACACACAAATCACACAAAACGAACATGGAAATAAAAAACAGGGGTCGTACTTTCCGCTCTTTTTTCAGGATACTCTCAGAGATAAGAAATTTCCGCCTTTTTTTTTGCCACCACTAATTTTCTACAGAAATATTTCTGGTATATTTACAATAATGTGCCTTGATTACACAGGGTAGAGATTACTTTATAAAAATAGTGGTAGCAATAAATTAAAAAAATTCTCATTCATGAGAGTGTCCTGAAAAAAGGGCGGAGTGTATGACCCCTGTAAACGTAGTCTTGTAGATATGTAAAACAGTAAAGAAGGGATGATTATTATAGTAACTTCATCTTTTGTTACTTTAAATGAAAAGATTAAGATGCAAATTGTAAATAAGTTCATGTATAAGAATTTTTAAGTTTAGTTGCAATATTTCCTTTAGTTCACCTTTATACTGCAAAGTTTAAAATTGATCATAGTATCAGATTTGATTTTACTCTTAACTTTTGTACAAATGATGGTATGAATCTTTCAGAAATAACAATTTGAAACACATCTAATAGGCACATACTATGGTAATTTCTCTGTGTTATATGTATATCACAAATTAGTGAGTTATATTAAACATAGTGCATTAGAAGTTAAATACTTTTATCATAATTTATTCCTGGTTATGAAGTTCCGGTAGATTGGAATTCAAAATTAAAATCACATACAACAATCACAGGTTTTTGAGATTTTATCTTATTTTATAAAAATAGCAGAAAAAGAATAAAGCGTTGTTCATCTTGTAGACACTCCTCTTGTAATCAGCCTTAAGAATATTACAGAGAAAGAAAGTTAAATATTTACCATATATATATATATATATACATAAACATATATACAACCAAATACGAATTGTTCATATTTATTTGTAATTAAATTTGGGTAACATGTTACATTAGATTAAAATTAACCAAAATTAATGAATTATAGTTTAATAGAAATCAAAGTAAATCAAAAGCCCCGATCACATGTTTATGTAACAATTCATTGACATGGTTATTTAGAATGAAAGGTAATTTAAAATTTATTTCTAGTATTATGGACTAAAATAAAATCTAAAAGTAAAGATGTCAGTGTTTCATTTAATAATAATAATAATAATAAAAGAAAAGCTGATAGGTTGTTGTTCTTGAACAACCCATCAGTAGGAATTTTAGCAAGTAAAAGTATATGTATATATATATATATAAATATATATATATATATATATGCATGTATGTATATATGTATGTATGTATGTATGTATGTATATGTATTGAATTAAAAATGCATGAAAATATCACAAAGGGACATTGTATATATATAAATTTCCTTTCTTTGAAAGCTTTCTCTTAGATTTAATACAGTACGATAGGAATCATTTGAATTTTCTACAAACTTGAAATTTTAAAGCATCCAAATCGTAGATTACATAGCATACGGATCAAAGAACAATAGGACAGTAATCAAAATTTATTACGTTGCAGATATTGCGCCTTGACTCATACTCCCCAGCATTCGGAGAATTCATGCATGAAATATGTTAGGGATTTTTTTCTTTTTCTTTTTTTCTCTCTTTTAACTTAAATATAATAAAAAAAACCGACTTTTCAAAAGTAATACTTCCAAGTGTAATATTAATAGAGCTTTTGTACAAATAGTAACCTGTGCTAAAATATTAAAATGTATTCTATATGTAACATTAGGGTTTCGAAAAAAATTGGATTTTATTAAGTACATGCGTTGATTGTATGTGTGTATAATTTTTTCTGTCATATGTTTAATGATGCATATAAAAGTAAAATATGTTGTTTTATAGTTAAATAATATAATATAAAATTTTAAACAATACTTTAAAATTAAATAAGTTTGCTTTTTTCTATATTTATTTTATTCCTTATAAATAAAAGAAAAAACATTGCTTCAAAATTTCGATTTATTTACTATTCAAATTTGATTATAAAAAAAAAAAAAAAGAATAACCTTACATAATGTATAGATAGAATACACTTTTTTTTTTCTTTTTATGTGACCCACTATACAAAAAAGAATTACGATAGTGTATGTTTATACACACACACACACACACACACACATATATATATATATATATATATGTGACATGAAAGTATTTTAGAAATGCTAAAATTTCGAATTTTTGCTTATATTTATTTCATTGATTTATCATACTTTTATTTCCGTACTATATTGTAAATTATGTAGCATAAAAACTTCGTAATCAACGTATTTCTGTTAAAGCATTTTACAAATATTTTTAAAAAGTATAAAGATTTAATTTTTTTTTAAAGTGTGGAGGAAAAATAACAATATCATCTAATTAATTGGTAATTAATTATAACTGATGTATAGCTTTACTTAGCATTATGGTAAGCCTCTTTCATATTGTTTTCTTTTTCAAAATTCGTCTGTAATATTAACGTGATGGTTAAAATAAAATGGTAATATCATATATATATATATATATATTTTCCAATTCATGTTTGTACAATTAATCATTTATCAGTGTATTTTTACTTTCTAAATATATATATATATATGTGTGTGTGTGTGTGTGTGTGTGTGTGTGTGTGTGTGTGTGTGTGAGGAAAGTATTGTAATCTCGATTTGCGAAATGAATTTTGTATATTTTATTATTATTATTATTAATTGTTAACACTACTATGTGGTAACCGTTATGGAATTAATAAATTATTAAAGATTTAAACTGGTTGTTAATGTATTTGAAACGTAGCAGTGGTTTAAACTAACGTTACTGTAGTTATACTTTTTAAAAAATAAAGTTATTAATGAAGGATTTTAAGACAAAAGTTAAATTATTGTATCCAAATGAAATTGATTTTAATGCATGTCCTTAAATAATGTGATATGTTGCTAACACGTTGGTTTTTATCCATAAAATTTCTGAAATCGGTTATAGTCATTCATCTGATTTTAAATACTAATTTCTCTTCCTTTAAGGTAATACAAATAATTTGTTAATTTATTAATAATGTTTGTTAATTTATAAATAATTTGTTAATTTATTTTTTTTATCTTTCATGGTTTTCACGTTATTATTATTATTATTATTATTATTATTATTATTATTATTATTGCTTATATACATATGTGTGTGTGTGTGCAGTCATTATTTATTTTTAATTTTACTTTGCACTTTGTTTGAATATGGTCTTGCAAAATTTTGGGGAAAGTTAGGCGATCGTAAAACTTGTCTAACCTGCACCACCTGTTTTAAGCCGTATTGACCTCAGCTCCTTCTTCTTATTCTAGTTCATATATTTCGATATTCTTTAATTGTGATCGTCATTCTGGGTGTTTGATCGTTGTAATAAGTTATACACCCATACATATTTATATATATATACATGCATACATATATATATATATATATATTATATTATATTATATTATTGGTTATATGTATAAATCAATTACTAATCGTAGTAAAAGCCAAACAACTGATATAAGATCATTGAAACCACATAGAACAATAAGAATGAAATTTCAACAAATTGAAATAACCTGTCGAGACTGATTGTGATTGACTGAAACATTATTTTTGATTTATTGATTATTTATTTAATTTAACCTCAATCTAATCATAAATTTATTCCTAGATTGTTAGTTGCAATTTTAATAATTTTGCCGGTGCGTAAAAACGATTCAAATAAAAAGATACAAACATGCAATGAAAAAATAAACAATAAAGGCAGTATTTTAAACAAAATATTTTTTTCAATTAGGAAAAGCTCAGAACGGTGAAAAAAGCCGTCAGGAGTGACCTTTATCACCGTTGAACCGATTTCGTTCGTTAGCAGCTAGTATAATAGCAAATTGCTAATTTGCACCCAATCGTACAAGAAATTAACTGAAGTTAAAAATGACAAATAAAGTGGAATAAACTACTTAGTTCAATAAATTAGATAATCAAGCAGAAAATAATCATAAAATCAAACATTACTCACAGGATGATGCATTTGGAGTCACAATGATTAATACAAGGAAAATAATTCAAGGGTTTAGTTACACATAGCAGATGAAGAATAATGATACTATAAAGCAACATGGTTATTTATTTAATTATTGATTATTATGTGTTTTAGTGTTTGATTACTAATTTTAAGAATAGTTGATAACTCAGTAATGAAGAAATTGAACATTTTAAGGAAAAATAAGGAATATATTTTAACACAAAGTAAATGCAACAGGCCTTCTGCTTTTTTTTTTTTTTTTTTTTTAATATATATATATATATAATTTGACAATCCTACCCAACCATTCTGCCAAACACCACCACCTTCCTCCGAAATCAAACATCTGCCCACCCAACCTCAACTTTTTTATTGCCTATTAATGTTTTATAATTTTTGGTTAAAATAAACCAAAAGTGCACTTTTTAAAAAATAAATGTACTGACAGAGAGATTAATAAAAATAGAATATACAGAGTTTTTAGGAAAACCCATCTTAGCTGTGACTGTGATCAATTTATCAATATTCTTGTTTCTATATTTTGAAGAGCATAAATTATTTATTCGAAATAATTGATTAACGATGATGTTTCTATATACTGAAAGATGTAGACAGGAGTTAAAATATGTAAACAAGTTTATTTTAAAGCTGAAATCTTGCCGTTTGTCATAGATGATTATATATATTCGCGTTTGTGTGTGGATGCTTTTAATTAAAAATTATAAGCTCATTTTTGGACACACATACACTCACACACACACACACACAAAAAAAAAGCAACTAGAGGAGGATTTAGGGGGAGATATGGACTATACTAATCCTTACTATTATTATTAGCACTGTTTTGCTATTAATTACTATAAAATTCGTAAATTTTTTTTTCATCAAATTGTATTTAGAACATTTTTTTATAATGTAGTAATCTATTTATTGGTATTATTTTAATCCGTAGATATTTCTTACGTATTTGTACGTTAAAGTCACTTACGTTTTATTTAAATAGTAAGTAGATTATTAATATGCCCTGAATTCCTACGAAACCTAAATATTTTGCATTTCATATTTGTACACTGCACCACTATCTTAAAGATAAATCAATATAAAACTAAACATAAGTAAATTTATAGACGTTCCTTCTGATATAATTTTATTTTTTCACCGCTTATGCTGTTCCCATGCATAATATTTGACATAAATATAATATTAAAAATTCTGAACTAACACTGCTATTTATAGCTGCATTCTAAATATATAGTCATACAAAATTTGAAATACGTAAAACAAAACTCGTAATGAATAATTGATTTTTATATTTGTCTATCGCAGAAAGATTTATTTCCAGGGAAATTAACTAAGCCAGAATTCTTTAGACGCTAATTATTGTGTCGGATTTAAGATTAATGTTGCCTGGAGACACTGATGTCGTGAACTTAATTCTTTGAGATTGGAATGCTTCTAAGTAGCTGAGTTATTCCTTCAATTTTAAATTAATCTTACGAAAAATAAAGGATTTATTATAAATATATTATTGAATTACTTTGAAATACATGATCAGTAAATAAAAAAAATTTCAAACAAAAAAGTTACTACTTGAATATCGCATTAAATCAAGTAATTAATATATATATATATATATTAGAGCTGTGCCGATTAATCGATTAATCGGGTCAGTTAATCGATCAATGCTTAGTCCCGATCAATTTTTTTAATCGAGTTAATCGGATCGATTAATTCGATTAAAAGTTTCAAAATCCGATTAAAAATTTCAAACTACGAATTAAAGTAAAAATGCTTTTCTGCCTACAAAATATTTTTTCATATAATTTGCTAACTAACATTCTAAGAAACATCCATCAAATAATGAAAAAGCAAAAAAATAAAAATAAAAAAAAAAGGAAATAAATAAAAATAAAACCTCTCAAAAGAAGTTGTTGCACTTTTGTTGATAGAGAAAAGAGGGAGGACAGTCATTAAACAAAATGCCGCTTCATGTGCATTCTGGAGCAACACCACCTGTCTTTATCCTTCTACAGAAAGTGTTGGCTAGGGTAATAGTATTCTCAGAAACAAGAAGCTTTCAAAAAATGGAAATGCTAAAGATAAAAGAAAAGAAGGGATTGAGATTTCCACTATCCCTCTGATGGGGGAAATGTCAACAGAGTTTCACAATATCTTCAAGTGTTTATTGTCTGTTCAGAATTGCTGATAGTAACTATTGAAGTAGAAACAGAAAATAACATTCTGTGTTCTAGTCCAAAGTGACAAAGAAGAACCAAAATATAAGAATTTGAGATTTTTATGATAATGATATGGAATTTTGAGAATTCATTTAAAAATAGTGACAAGCGAGATGGAGAAGGCCTGCAAATATAAAACTAAAATATGTGTAAATTCATTTAATGTTTCTTTCAAAATGAATTAAAAAAATAATTTACTTAAAAAATATATAAATAAATAAAATAAACAACTGAAAATATTTATATAAAATTAACACTTAAAGTCACCAATTATTACCCTGAAAATTGATTTAAATTTCAACTATGAAACAGATATAAAAAATTTTTTTTTTCATTTAAACTTATGAATTATTTATATATATATATATATATACACACACAATATGAGAGTAAATTCATCATTGAAATAAAATTATATAAAGAAAAATGAAAACCGATTAAAAATTCGATTAATCGACCGATTAATCGATTAATGATTTACGATTAACCCAGTTAAAACTCTTAATCGACTCCCACCCCTAATATATATATATATATATATATATATATATATATGCCCTCTCAATGTTAATATATGTTTTATAGTGTTATTTTATTTAACAGCAGCAGTCATTTACATAAACCAATGTTCAATATTGACTCACATTTGATACTTTTAAAATATATTAAACTAAAAAATTAAATTATATATTACGATGTAATATTTTTGTTGTTTATGGGAATGTTAAATTTTGTATTTTGTATCCATAATTTTTAAAGATCACTTAAAATTTTTTAATAATTTTTACATAAATATTTTAGCAGCAAAATCCTCCAAAAAAACTGACATATTTTATAAACAAAGATTATAAATTGTACTATTTTGTTAGATTTCTTTCTTCTGTGTATTTTATAGCACAGTCATTAATATGACGGATATTTTACACAAGGAATGACGCATGAAAGCAACAACGTAGTGAACCTCAACAGACGTCGAATTATATAAATGGATATTAATTCTTTAAAAATACTTGGTGTCACAAAACTCTGTAGACATTTAAAAAATTCATAATCGGTAGAATTGAACGCGGTTTGCAAAATATTCATCCCCACGCAAGATATATTTTTGTTTTTTATGAACAAACAAACAAATAAATAAAAATAATAATAATTAAAATTTTTGTTGAGAGAGGGCGCTGTACGCGAGTAAATCATACATTTCCGTAAAAAACTATATTTATTTTCATGCAAATGTTTACAAACATATAAATTCTATTCAATGTGTACGTCATTATCACAAATTACAGTTTGCAAACCAGTTACAACACTGCTAATTGCAGCTTCTATCGTCAGTTCTTACCTGAAGGAAAACATCTTCACAATAACACTTTATCCACCAAGTCAGCGTCGCATTTAAAACTTCATGCTTGCGCAAGAAGGAGGCAAAATAAGAAATAAATTGTATTCATCGTAAAACTGGGCAGTTTGTAGGATTCTGATTTGCATATTTCTCGTTGCGCATCTGCGGAGCGTCCACTATCGACGAAAAATGTAACTTTATTATTATTATTATTTATTTATTTATTTCATTTATTTTATTTTATTTTATTTTTTTACAAAAAAAAAAAATTCCTTTTTACGAGATTAAATTTTCGCAAAATGCGTTAAATTCCACTAATTCTTTCATTTTTTATTGATTTTTAAACTGTCTATAGATTTATGGGACACCAGGTATTTACTGAAAATAACAATACATTTTAAACTAATTAGTCATAAAAAAGGGAAAAAATGACTAAAGAGCGTGGGACTAGTTGTAACAGTTTTTAGAAAATTAAACATACTTTGAAATGTATTTACGTTTTCCTGTTTATGATAGCTGTTTTCCATAGCATACATATTCATCTATCATATTCATGAAAAAAAAAATACTTTCGTTAATTTTGCTAATTTTAGCATATATATATACATATACATATATATATATATATATATACTAGCTGACCCGACAAATAAATTATTTCTAGAGAATATTTTGTTAGAAAAAAATAACTAACTTATTGTAAGTGTGTAAGGATGTGGTATATAAGTGGAAGATGTATGGAGCGCTGTGAACGGTGAAAGAATATAAAAATAACAAAACACCAATCATTTATTTTTTTAATTTATTAAAATTGATTCTTTAAAATTATATACATATCGCTACTTATAACAATATTACTAAAAAACAATATCAATCCCTTATTGCAACAGAGTGTACAATATTTTTTGTTATCCCATCTTTCGCCAATACAAACAAACTGGATGGTTTGCCCACTCGAGAGCCACGTATAATTGTCCGTGGGAAAAACATGATGTGCTCAAATCTAAGCCACAGACAGACATCGTTTGACCCTGAGGCTTATTGATAGTCATTGCAAATGCCAATCTAATTGGAAATTGAGGGCGTTTAAATTGAATTGGCACATCTGTGGGTATAATAGGGATTCGCAGTAGTAATATATTTTCACCTCGGAATTTGTCATTTAAAATGATGGCTTCGATAACATTTTTCATTAATTTTTTTATGACTAATCGCGTGCCGTTGCACAACCGTGGTGGGTTCAAATTACGAAGCAAAATAACCGGAGAACCAACCTTCAGTTGTAAAATATGCGGTGGCATGCCTGGTAAATCCAATGAGTTTAAAAACTTTGTTGGATAATTTACAGCTTCGGTGGCATCGCAAACTGTATCATTAGATTTGCATGACACCAAGTCTCCTGGTAACAAATGTTGTATCTTGAGATTCAATTCGTTGACGTCCACATTTTTTGCTACTAAAATTGCTCTTTCTGCCAGCCACTCATGATTTGTGTATCGTCTGTGTACATCGGGAAATATCTGGTCAATAAGAGCATCTTGAGAATCAATGATTGTGCAGAAATCGGTCGGTAATTTTATGCATCCAGTTTCATCTGTAGTAACTTTTCCATCGCCGATATCTAACAATTGTTTTGAGAATGTTTCAGCGGATGGATCTTGAAGCTTTTGAACGCACAAATTTACTTTCAGTTGTACTTTTTCAACATTACGCCATAATGACGATGATTTTAAGCACGCGTTGATCTCATCAGCGTATGTTGAACGCGGAATAACGGGAAGTGCTTGTCTGAAATCACCTGAAAAGAATAACAGAGTGCCACCAAATAGTTTGTCGTTGTTTTTTATATCTTTCAATGTCCTGTTCGACGCCTCAATCGAATGTTTGTGTGCCATAGTGCATTCATCCCAGATAAGAATTTTACACTATTTCAGCACTGTGGCCATGGACGATTGTTTTTTTTTATGTTGCACACTGCGTCTGGGTTATTTTGAATATTTAGTGGCAGTTTAAATAATGAATGAGCTGTTCTGCCTCCATCCAATAAAACTGCCACAATGCCAGATGATGCAATAGCCAATGCGATGCCATTATTTGATCGTATTTCGGCGAGAATTAGCGAAATAAGAAATGTTTTGCCAGTTCCACCTGGTGCACCCCCCCAAAAAAAAAAAAAAAAATCCACCTTGTCCTGCCAAAACTGCGAGCATGATGCGGTCGTAAATTGTTCTTTGTTCTTCATTCATTAGTGGGACATTGCGAGCAACAACCGTTGCCATTTCTACAGTATTGTATTGTAGTTCACGATTCAATTCAGTGCTTATTAAATCAGATGCATTTCGATTTGTTGAATGCATACCGAAATGGCTGAGTGGTAAGTTGGCAATGATAATGCAAAGATCTTCAATAGCAATCAATGCTTCATTGTACATAGCGTCACTGAATACTATCGTTAGATCGTTGCACAGTGAACGATGTTGATGCAATATATCATCAGTCATTGAATCTTTGTGATTATCCCATAATGTCTCTGCTCGGGCCGGGAAACATGTAGTCAACACTATAGCGAATAGTAGACGAATTTGTTTTGCTTTACAGTTCAGTCCTACTTCAGCAAGCATACACTCCCACTGGTTGTCGTCTTCCAGCAAGCCGAGTGCAAGGCATGCATATTTATACGTTGGATACTGTTGTCCATTCACTTTACGTAAATCTTGAAATGACAAAGGGCCGATGACATTAACGAATAACAGTCGAAGATAAAAGCACTCAGTCTGCCTTGGATTGACTGTAAATACTCGTCCCAAGGTGTTTGACTTGAATAAACCGGGATATGCATCAATCGGCGCGCCTTGCTTGCGGGGCATCCATTTTTTTGTTGGAGCCCATGTGAAATAGCGTGGTACTTCTGAATAGAGTAATGTCCGTGCAAAATCACCAAAAGCATCCGCACGATTACACAATTCAAAAAATTCGGTGAGTGTAGTTTTTGGTGGATTTATAGCATGATCAAACGCTGTCAAGCTCGTGAAATATACGCGCTGGCCGTTTTCAAGATGGACGGCTAAATGAAGAACTGCTGGATCCCGTTCATGAATTGGGAAACCAAAGATACGCCAAACAGCTTCATTGGAGCTGACGTACCGGCCAATTTGGTAAAGTGTTATTTCATCGTTGTTATTCACCGGAGGAGCATTCACATTGGTATTTTCAACTCGAAATACAGCCATATCACTGCTTTTATTCACATACTTGCAAATGTATTTGATGCTCTTCACTGAACTGCAGAACTGAACATTAATATGAGCATTGAATGTTTTGCTCAGAAGAGGCGAATATGGGACCACCCAACGGTTATCAATGTCAATATCTATGTTGTTGACATAGATGACCGCCATAGATGATAAGATTGTCCGCCATTATTGGGATTTCTTCGACGATATATTGGATATCCGTCAACATTTGTGATCGTGAAATTTTTCGGAAAACTTTTAGTACATTTTCCATCTGCACAAATAATAATGGCCTAAAAATTCATTTTTCATTTTAACATAAAATAACTCCGTCGGATATTGACGAATTTTTTAAAAGACTATACCATTTTAACTAATTTTAACATTTTAACAATATTAACGTTGAAAAGATATTTTAAACACTTACGGTTAGAAATTCATTTTTCATTTCAACATTAAATAAATTCTGACATCGTGTTTACGATTCTAAAATATTAACTTTGAAAAAATGTTTTAAACACTTCGTAAGATACGGTTACGATTCTAAAAATATTAATTTTGAAAAAATATTTTAAACACTTCGTAAGATACGGTTAAAAATTCATTTTTCATTTCAACATTAAATAAATTCTGACATCGTGTTTACGACAACTCACGCCATCTAGGTGGAAAAGTTGTTGAAAGAGTTGGTTAAAAATTAATTAAGAAAGAACTAATTAAGTTACAACTTTTATTTGTAAATCTAAACCATTCTCGAATCCACCTGAAGACACACAAAAAATTTCATTAAACTCAGTCCAGCCGTTTAGGAGGAGTTCAGTGACATACACACGCACAAAAGAAATATATATATAAAGATATATATATATATTCAAAATTATTTGCCTGTTACATTTTGTCCCGGATTTGGGGCAAATTGCAACAGTTATGTGGGAAATACTAATAATAAAAAACTACAATATTTCAAAATGTTTTTCCTATCAATCATTTATTAATTTAATTTAAAAAGGCTATAAAGAAATAATGTTAAATTGTACCTTCTTGGTCAACTCAAAATGAATTATATCATATGGATTATAGTAAAATAAAGAGAAAATTAAATGTATAATCAATATAGAAGTCACTCTTTGTCAGAACTGAAGTTAATAGAAAACAAGGATATATTGTTTATGTTCCCTCTCACACATTTAATGTGTGCCCACATTTTGCAAATTAAGCCTTATACCCATTCTTCTGCCTCAGAGGGGCTGTAGCCAGGGATCGTAATCTCCGACCTTTTTTTAGGACACTCTCAGGGATTAGACATTTCTGCCTTTATTGCTACCACAATTTTTATACAATAATCTCTAACCTAATCAATCACGTCTTGTTCATATAAACATACAATAAATATTTATGCATGAAATTAGTGGTGGCAAAAAAAGGCATTTTTTTTTTCTTATCCCTGAGAGTGTCCTGAAAAAGGGGCGGGGAGTACGACCCCTGGCTGTAGCAGAAGTCGTAGTCCCCGCCTTTTTTTTTTTTTTTTTTTTCCAGGACACATTCAGGGATGAGAAAATTCAGACCGCTTTGTCCACCATTTTGTTTTTCTTAGAGAATTTTTATTGTATTTTTAAAGCGATATGTCGTGATTAAACAGGGCAGAAATCATTGTACAAAAGTAGTTGTAGCAAGAAAGACATAAATTTCTCATTTATGAAAGTGTCGTTGAGAAAAAAAAAAAAAAAAGAAAAGAAAAGAAAGAAGAAAGGGAAAAAAAAAGTAAAGGAAGAAAGAAAAAATGGCGGAGACTACGATCCCTGGCTGTAGTTATCTCCAGAAGCTACATAAAACCACTCTTTTGATTCAGAAATTATATCTGGAGTTAAGATCATTTTATTTATATTTTTATCCTCTCGTTTTATTCTTTCTTTCTTTTTTCTTTCTGTTTATATTTGTGTTACTTTTTAATTATCTCTTAAAAATATTTTTCAAATGCTTTTCTTTTCAGGTGAGCATTTTAATTTATTCCGGAGTATTTTTAGCTCCGCCTTTTTTCCATACCACTTACTTTTTAAGGATAAAATTTTGTTATTTTATCGAAGTTATATACTGAAGAAAAGTTTTCGATAAATAAAGTGGTGAGGAATAAAAATACTCCGGAATAAATTAAAATATTGGTATGGTGATGGTGTCTAATTCTTATACCTTTCTCGAAGATTTCAGCTGTAACCAAATCATATATGACCCTTTGAAGCTCTTTCAGATTTCTTTTTATAGTTCCTCATCATAGAACAAGAAAAAACAAATTCATAGAATAAATTATAGAATAAATAATTTACTTGTTAACATTTAAAATAGAATGTCTAATTACATGAACGTTACAACTTGCCCCAATTTATTTCAACTTACCCCATCGAATAATTTTGAACATTTTGTTTATTTATAAAAAATTATAACGATTTTTACAAAGCAATAAACATGCATTATATAACTTAATACATAGACAAAATAAATAGATATAAACATTTCTTTAAAATATAAATTAACATATCTTTAATCAAATTTTACGAAATATGTTTTTTTCCCACTAACTAGCTAAAATGAAACACGTGTGCAGAACCTCTCATTAACCCTTTTTTTGCGAAACACTGATTGTTCTTACATAATAAAATGCTTCATAAGAATTATGTTTATTGGAATATCAAATCAAATATTTTACAAACTATTTCGTAAAATGATACTACATAACCCTGTTACAAATAGCCCCAGACTCTCCTGCTAATAAAATTAGTTTTAAAAATTCAAAGAAAAAAATACGAATAAATCAAAAGAAACGGGTCAATAAAAATTATATTAGTAACTTTCAAGCATTAGACATAAAAGACACTAAACAAAGATCATTAACAATATTTTTAGCTGTTATAGAAGAATTATTCTGTTTTAATATTTAATTAATCTTTTAATAAATGTGTCAAAATTTTTTTAAGATAATTAGTAATTTCGCTGGCTTTTTACGAAATTTTAATTTGAGGCATTTCCCACTTTATTGAAAATAATTAAACTAATTTATTTTATTGAAAATTAATTATAATTTTAAATTTTATAATGTAAAATTGCCATGATTAGTTTCAGAAAAAAAAAAAAAGAAGAAGTTTCAATTTATATTATTCAGAAATACGTTTAACCAATTACTTATAAAACAGCTATAATTTTTCTGCAAACTGATTCTAAATATTTTATTTATTTATTTATTTATTTATTTATTTATTATTTTTTTTTTCAAGAAATGTATCTATTTATTTATTTATTTAATTTATTTTTTACTTTTTTTTATTAAAAAAATATATATATTTACTACAATAATATATTTTTTAAATAATAAATCATAAATTTTAATAATAAATCATATGTAGGGTAGGGTGACTACCTTTTTCGCACTTTGTATAGAGGAGGTTTCTAAAGGCATCAAGGGGGTGCCAAATTAACTTCAGGTTTTGCTTTAGTGAACATCTAGTCATTCTGTGTTCCCTTATCGCGCATTTTCTTTCGTCTGCATAGGATATGACTCCTATTATAACACTCGACTCTTTAAGTCAGCACATGCGCAAACTGTCCCATGATTGCAAGAAATTTGTTCAAAGAATAGACACAAATAAATAGAAACAGCATTAACTTTATCTTTTAAATTTTGGAGCTTTCCAATTATATAGAATTAGATTAATATAAAAAAAAATATATACAAATAAGATTTAATTAAAACGAAATAGTTTGCGGATTCTTCCAACAAATTAATTGAATTCTGTTTTAACAATATGCATTTAAATGATGTTAGTTTTCTTAATGAGGAGCAAACATTCAAACCGTTTTTTCTCCAAAAATAAAAAATCTGAGTTATTGATTTTTCTTTTAACTCAACATATAAATAGTATGTTTACATATCTTCCAAGATATGTCTGCGTATTTTCCTAGTATCTAGTAGTTCGTCTAAAGAAACGATAATTAGGTTTTATGTTTAGTTATTTTTTAATTTATTAGTTTTTGTGTTGTCGGAAAAATTGTATCCGAAGGAGAAAACACGGTTTGAATGTTTGCTCCTCAAATGCATACTGAGTCAGAAAAAAAAAATAAATAAATAAATAAATAAATAAATAAATAATATATATATATATATATACTAGCAGACCCGGCCACGCGTTGCTGTGGCTATGTTATACGTTGAATTATAATGTAGTAAAATATTCAATATATTAAATTTATTATTTACGAATAAAGACCATCCTTGATAACATCCTTGATCTTAGCAGACTTAGCCCGCTTCGCTGGTCCCTATTTTTAAATGATTCACTATAATTAAAGAATTCTCAAAATTGCATTAATTTTTAACATGTGAAAAAAAAAGAGAAAAAAAAAATCTGATCGGGAAAAATGTTCGACACTCATAATGAATCCATATATTATCGAAAGGAAAATGATATAAAATACAAAAAACTCTTCTCTCATTGGTGGAATAATCTGTTCGGTCCCCCACTGCCTGCGGCAGTGTATACCTGCGCAAACCATGCGCACCGTTTCTTCATCCACCGTTCCCGCCCTTCTTAATAACTCTATACTTTCGAAAATATCCGCAATCGATTTATCGGGCCTTAAAACTTAATAATACTTATTTTCAAAGTTCTAACTCTTATTTCTATTATTTTGCCCCTTTGCCCTCCCCCCTCCCACTATTCTAAATAATTTTACAAATTCGAAAATATCTACAGTTTATTTGTAGGTGTCAAAAACCTGTATGCACCAATTTGAACGATCTAACTATATTTTTATTTTTTGTCCCTCTGCCCCCCTTCCCGCCCCTCCTAATAAATTTACAAATTCGAAAATATCCGCAATCGATTTGTTGGTATCAAAAATTCTATGCACCAATTTTGAATGATCTAACTCCATTTTTATATTTTGCTCCTCTGCCCCCCCCCCTTTCCCGCTCCTCTTAATAATTTTACAAATTCGAAAATATCTGCAATCGATTTGTACGTATCAAAAACTTCTATGTACCAATTTTTAGCGATGTAACTCTATTTTTATTTTTTTGCCCCTCCGCCCCCTTACCCGCCCCTCCTAATAACTTTACACTTTCGAAAATATCCTCATTCGATTTGCAGGCCTCTAAAACCTCTCTATACCAATTTTGAACAGTCTATCTGCATTTCTATTTTTTTTTTTTTTTTTTTTTTGGTTGTTGTTGTTTGTTTGTTTGTTTGTGAAATCACGTTTTGGCCCCTCCCCCCCCCTTTTGGGAGGCGAATTTTGCAATAAAAACTATCCTATCTCTCAAGTTGGACCAAATTGCACACAGTGTCCAAATTTCATTAAAATCGGCTCATTAGTTTAGGAGTTCATCGCGGACAAACATAATAAATTTTATATATAAAGATATATATATATATATATATATTATATTAAATTATAAAGTTTTGATCAATGAAGCACAAATAAGTAAAAAACAGGATTAATTTCACTGTATTATCTTCATTATAATATGAATTCAATTTACACTTCAGTCTAAGTAACACGTGGCCGGCTATGCTAACACCAAAAATTTAAAAAGTGGAAATAATTGAATTATACGAAATTTATTAATAGGTTAAAAAGTTGAAGATTCTTTGTGTAGATGGCAGCACCAAATATATTTCAGCTTTCATTTCAACCCAGTCGAAAGGTATCGACATCTGTTAAGTGGAAATAATTGAATTATACGAAATTTATTAATAGGTTAAAAAGTTGAAGATTCTTTGTGTAGATGGCAGCACCAAATATATTTCAGCTTTCATTTCAACCCAGTCGAAAGGTATCGACATCTGTTAGAATCATTTGGAGTTAACAGATAATTGTGACTGTCAAATAATAACAGACAAATAATTAGCAATAAATTAAAATTGCGACTATAATTTGAGATTTAAACTATCCTATCTCTCAAGTTGGATCGAACTGCACATGGTGTGCGAATTTTATTATAATCGGTTAAGTGGTTTAGGAGTCCATTGAGGACAAACATTGTGACACGAGATTTATATATATTAAGATATATATATATATATATATATATATATATATATATATACATATATAAGGTAAGTGATGAAAATATGGCCATGCCAGGTAATATGGCGAACCCGCAATAATGATATTGATTTCAGTGAAATCCAAATGTTGGCGATTGAATCTGTTCACTCGAAGTTAGGAAAACATAGTTTAGTACTTCATTGCCCGCAATCCTTGATCACATGCACATGGGACAATCATTGTTAATTTGTTGTTAGTTGCGTTGGCATATTATAAATTTGTCTCTGGTGGTTTGTTGCACTTTTTATTGAAACAAAATATCTGTATTTACTGTTATACATACTATTTTAACTTTTTTAATGGTCTTTTGAACTGTATAAATGAATTTCAATAGCTGTGTTTTCAGAAATAATTATGAACACTTTTTTAAAACTCGTTATATTTGACAACATAGCCAATGGGCATATTACCTGCATGTATCAAAATTTAAACCACAAGGGCGCTGTCTTCTTATGTTCGATGGAGGTGAAGTAAATTATTTAATTGTGGATGAGGCTGAAAAATGATATTCTTCTACCTTGTTTACCTTCTAAAACAACCCATGAGCTGCATTCTTTAGATAAATAATGTTTTGGGCCATTTGAGTAAATTTGATACCAAGAATTTCTTTTGTTTTTGGAATAAACCTAATACGAAAACATTACAAAAGTTCGAATTGGAAGAATATTTTCTCCAGCTTTGGATAATGCTATGACACCTTCTAACGTTAAAGGTGGCTTCAAAGAGACAGGTATCTATCGTATAAATACTATCTTATCCATGCTGTCAGTGTAATTCTTGATGAAGCTTTTGCTCCAAGTTCTGCTTCTTAAAACCCACCTCCAAGAAATAATAAGGCCAGAAGTGGAAAACAAATTTCTATTCCATGGACATCTTCTGAAAATCAGATTCGTCATACTCCCTGTCCTTCAAGTATTTCTGGCTCTTTTTTAGACTCTATAGCTGTGATTCTTCCTCTTCTGAAGATAATTTCAGAAATGGTGCGTTTGCTCACGAGTTATAATTTTAGGAATTACTGTCATCATTATTAAAAAAAAATCATAAAATAACTCGTGTCATAAAAACTGCAATGAACTATCGTGCCCTAAATTTTTAAGAGACCTCTCTCCCAGGGCTTCTCAAAATAATACTGAAGACACTCAAACATTGTAATAGCGATGACAAAAAAAAAAAAAAAAAAAAAAAAAGGTCAGTCTGTGAAAAACAGCGGAATATTTTCCCGAGCAAAGAAAATAGATAAAGAATATTGGTTTAGCGGTATCTACAACAAGGAAAAAGTTGTAGATATGAAATTATGTCTTGTTGACACATAAATTTTTGACACCAAATTAAATTTTTCCTATTAGCAAATTAAATTTGTGGTTAGAAATAAAACCTTGATTTTAAAATATTTGAAAAAGCATTATAACGCATAACTGTTGTAATGTTTTATTAATATGACTAAACGTTTTACTAATCTCCCCAATCGAATAGCAGCTGCTTACTGAAACGTAAATGTTTTCTGAAATTTTAAGAGACATGCTTTTTTTTTTTTTTTTTTTTTTTTTTTTGCCTCTACGCAAATATTAATTCATTTAATATATTTTGTTATGCGAATTTTCCCATTACTTTGGAAAGATGATAATATTCTATTAAATATTTCGGAATTCTGTAACATTAATGCTATTTTTTCCATGGATTTTCCTTCGATTTAACTATCTTGTAAAATTTTGGCGATTATTCTTACGATTCAAATTTAGCCAAAATTTGTCGATTATTCAGTATATAAAATACATCGTGATTACAAAAAAAGGACTAAAATTGGTTATATGGTGGTTATTATATTATTATTAATATTTTTTTTTTGTGTGTGTGTGCGTGTGTGTGCGATTTGGTACAAATTAAGTAAATGAAATATTTAAATAACACTAAATGCAATTGTACTTGTAATATTTCATTTAATTTAATATCACTATAAACATAAAAGACAATACCTACACATGGATTGTTTCAACAAGAATCATTTTATGCTAGCTTATTTCATATACTATTTGTTTTAAAACATCGAACTTTATCTTTTCACAAAGAAAACCTACTGAATATACAACATCAGGACATGCGATGCTCCCGTTTTTCTCTCAGAAATTCTATAAATACATGTTATCACATAATATCTGCTGTTTTATATCAATATGTGATACTACAGCTTCTGCTTTTGATATTGCCTTAGGTTATTTTCAGAAAGCACACTTCGCGAAACTTCCTATTTTATGATAAATAACCTTCTTCAGAATTCTGCGCAAAAAGTTTTCCGAAGACATAAAAATGCTTTTTTTTTCTCTTTTCAACTTAGAAGATTAGATTTTAGAAAAAAGAGAAAAAAAAAAAATTTAGGTAATAACGATTTCTTCTTTTATTTTGATATATTTCAAAGGGTTCTTTTTTTTTTTTTTTTTTCTTGTAAGATTTTAATATATCATTTCTGTAAAATTTTAATATATGAAAATGTACATTTAGATCTATAACTTGTGAAATAATAGTGGTCTATGATATAACGACGATATTTATTTTTAGTATATGTTTTTTCTTCAATGAAAGGCACAATGATTATTCTGTAAAAAAAGGTTCCTTTCTTTATTCAAATTTTTGTTAGTATTCTTTTCGAACGTCTAGCACTTTTATACTAGACTACTTTTATTGCATTTTACCCGGAACAATTGGCTAAAAGTATTACAAAAATTCATTGTTACCGTGTTTTTAGCTATTATAAAAGTTTCAAACGGCTAGCTAGCTAGCTGGGAAGTTAGTTAAAAATCGATTGCAAGCTTTGTACTGGTAACACTGCCGAAGGCAGCAGTGTCTCGAAACAGTTGGTTAAAAGTAAATAAAAAATGCATTTTCGCCGTATTCTGAACTTTTCTGAATGTTTCAAATGTCTAGCTAGTAGGGAAGTTAGGTAAATAAATTTTCTGTTGAATGATATAAACGTTGCCGAAAGCAGTAAAGACCTGAAACAGTTGACTAAAAGTATTCAAAAAATGTATTGTCACAGTGTTCTGAGCTATCCTGAAAGTTTCAAATGTCTAGCTAGTCGGAAAGTTACTGAAAAATCGATTGCAAGCTTTGTACTGATAACGCTGCCGAAGGCAGCAGGAACTACAAACAGTTGGCCAAAAGTATTTAAAAAAAAAATGCATTTTCACCGTGTTCTGAACTATTCTAAAAGTTTCAAATGTCAAGCTAGTTGGGAAGTTAGTTAAATAAATTTTCTGTTGAATCATATAAACGCTGCTGAAGCCAGTAGGGACCTGAAACAGTTGACTAAAAGTATTAAAAAATATATATTGCCACCGTGTTCTGAGCTATCCTGAAAGTTTCAAATGTCTAGCTAGTCGGGAAGTTGATTAAAAATCGTATGCAAGCTTTGCACTGGTAACGCTGCCGAAGGCAGCAGGAACTACAAACAGTTGGCCAAAAGTATTTTAAAAAAATGCATTTTCACCGTGTTCTGAACTATTCTAAAAGTTTCAAATGTGAAGCTAGTCGGGAAGTTAGTTAAATAAATTTTCTGTTGAATCATATAAACGCTGCTGAAGCCAGTAGGGACCTGAAACAGTTGACTAAAAGTATTAAAAAATATATATTGCCACCGTGTTCTGAGCTATCCTGAAAGTTTCAAATGCCTAGCTAGTCGGAAAGTTAGTTAAAAATCGATTGCAAGATTTGTACTGGACAACCACAAACAAACAAACAAGAATCAAAGTTAATAAAAAAATAGTAAAATACATCGAAGTGTAAAATAGTTGGCAGACGTGCTTACATCTTGGTTTGGGCCTGGTGTTTTAATTTTAACATGTATATTTTACACAACCGCTTTCAGCATGTTAATATTAGACAGCAGCTGGGATTTTATTTTGTGAATTGTATTTAATGTGATAAAAAAAAAAAAAAAAAAAAGTAATAGTAGAAGAAAAACGTTTGTTGATTAATATTTAAAATTTAGATCTAAATATGTTGTCGTATATTTCGAACACTTGCTTGCTTGTAATAATTTCATAGCATCCGAATCCTGAACTATAATTTTTTAAAGCTGTCTTGATTGGAGAAGTAATTATTTAATTTGTTTGGATAGTAATTGTATATAAAAAACTAAAATCATTATTTCTCTTCAAGAATTTTCTATAATTTTAAAAACAAAGCTTAGCACAAGTTCTACATAAACATAAAGTAACTAGTTGGCATAGGTGGACTCTGCTCAGTTCCCCATCATATTTATGTTCTCATAAATTTCTAGTGCGAGACATGTTATAATCATGTTAAAAGAAATGAATTTGACCAAAGCTTGATACAGTGACAGAATGAAAACCCCGCCTAATAGGCCATCCACTGATCACTTCGATGTATTTATCTTATTCTAATCTATTAATTTATTTTATAAGGGTCAATTCCGTTGTTTAGTTTCCATGCTACTATTTCCAATGCAATAATCCTCAAAATTCATATTTATATGAAAAATTTACAATTTCGCTATGTTGATAAAATCGTAAATTACGAATAATTTACGAAATTTTGCTATTAGAATATTTGTATTCAATCATGTTCAAATAAATATCATAAATGTAATTTTGAAGTTGTCTAATGTATTTAGGATCCTCAAAATGGAAGTTTATGCGCAAATTTGCCTTATTATGACATGTCAAGTAAATCGTAAATTTAAAATAACTTAAGAATTTTTTTAAATGGAAGAATCATAGTCAATGATATTCATGCCAGTATCCTAAATAATATTTCGAAAGTGGTTTGACATCTTTACGATGAAAATATCCCTCAAGATTGACGTTTATGTGAAATTTTGCTCTATTCAGCCATGTTAAGAAATTCGTAAATTTCCAATACCTTACGAAATATTTATATTGGAAAATTCATAGTCATTAATATTCATACCAGTGTCCTAAATAATATTTCAAAAGTAGTCTGACATCTTTACGATGAAAATATCTCTCAAAATTGACGTTTATGTGAAATTTTCCCCTATTCTGCCATGTTAAGAAATTCGTAAATTTCCAATAACTTGCGAAATTTTCAAAGTAGCATATTTATAGTTACTGATGTTCATTCCGGCATCAAAACGGATATTTTAAAAGTGGTCTGACATTTTTAGAGTAAAAGTTTTCCATTTAATGCACGTTTAAGTGAATTTTTGTCCTATTCTCCAATGTTAAGAAATTCGAAAATTTCCAATAACTTACGAAATTTTTAGATTTGAAAACTCATAGTCATTAATATTGATGCCAGTGTCCTAAATAATATTTCAAAAGTAGTCTGACATCTTTACGATGAAAATATCGCTCAAAATTGACGTTTATGTGAAATTTTTCCCTATACTGCCATGTTAAGAAATTCGTAAATTTCCAATAACTTGCGAAAATTTCAAAGTAGCATATTTATAGTTACTGATGTTAATTCCGGCATCAAAACGGATATTTTAAAACTGGTATGACATTTTTAGAGTAAAAAGTTTACATTTAATGCACGTTTAAGTGAATTTTTGTCCTATTCTCCCATGTTAAGAAAATCGTAAATTTCTAATAACTTACGAAGTTTTTAAAATCGAATGTTGCAAATGAATAGGGTTCTTGCCAGTGTCGAAAGTAATATTTTAAAACTGATCTGACCTCTCTGCGACAATTTGTTCTTGAGATATCGTGTACACAGACTAACGAGCTAACGGACTAACGGACTAACGGACTAACAGACACCCTACAGACAGACACCATACAAATTTTGTCATTTTCGGATTCCTCACACCTGAAAACGTGTAGAAAAGTAAAAAAGCCGAGGTCGAAAATTTTCACGATTACCTAAGTTCCCCATACCTATAGTATGATGGGGAACTAAAAAATAAATAAAATTTTTAGATAAGTAAATTTATATATATATATATATATTACTTTATTTTATAGTTGAAGATAAAATTTATTTTTTTAAGTTATTATAAATTATAAATATTACAAACAGAAAAAAAAAAAAAAACACATATAGATAAAAAATAAAATAAAATAAATAAATAAATAAATTTCACGTAAGTAGCATCGAACACGGGGCAGCCGCGGGTGGTAGCCGATCATACTACCGAATACACCAGTGGAGCATTGATTTAATGTCGAAATAACTTGTGCTTCAGAAATACTAAAATTTTAAGGACCTTTTTTTTACTCAAGATTGTGATACTAGGGGGCGCTAATGCTTTAATATGTTATTACCTTCATAATATACTACAGTCCTGCGCAATTTCGGCCCGATCTGAATTTTCTATATCGTGACATTTACTTGTTAGTGTTCTATATACATATGAAGAAATTATCGGGTTCTGTTATCCAGTATTTTTTGAACGCTGCACAAATAAAAGGATCTTAAGAAAACTTTATACTTGGTTATCACTTCACTTAATTTAGTGTGGATTAGAATTTATGATGCATGGCACAATAGGTTACGATGCGATAGCTTTACATGTGGAAAGGCTATATGAAATATATATATATTTCAGCTTCTATACCGTATAATTGTAGAAACTCTATACATATAAGAATAATAAAATAAAATCCCTTTTCGGCAAGCTTAAAGGCAAAGGCAGATTATTTTAAGTTAATGTTACAGAACTAAAGAAATATTACATATGCACTAACACGTACTTAGCCAACGGCTTTGTTCCCACACATTGCATTATTTACGTGGCTATTCTGTTTTTAAGAAATTTAATTTTGATCTACAAAAGGGCTTTATTCATTCTACTTAAAATTTTAGGCTAGATTTATTGGTCTGTAAATGTTTCATTTTTTTTTTTTTTTTTTTTTTTTTTTTTTATTTAAGCTCATAATCATTCAACAAATAGAAGTCATAAAGATATACAATCCCAGCAATGGTGAATCCGGAAGGAGGCTATTGGGTTACAGCCCCCTCCCCACTCAAGCTGAATCAAAATTATAAATTTTACTTAAAACCAATATAACTGTTGGTTCAATATCTGTCTTTTAAAGAAAAATAATAGAAACGTGAAAATGCACTTGTGACCTATAGTCAAGCACTGGTGAGCCTGGTGTTGCTATGGTGTTTCATTCATTTGCAGAGGTTTTTAAACAAGTTTGACCACGATAATAAAAGAAACGCTCTAGAACTCTAATAAGGGATCTAGAATTCGTTTTCAAAGGGGACAAGAATTTATAAAAATGACATGAAACTACTTTTACTAGAGTCACAGTCTAAATTCTAGATGTCAGTTACAGAATTTTTCCTTAGAAGGAGATGTCACAACATGGAAAATTCAGATCGGTACGACATTCCGAAGAATTGCAGTATACTATGAAGGTAGCAATATATTAAAGTTCCTCAATCAAAGGCGATATTTAAGTACCGACGAGTAGCCCCGTCGGCTGAAGTGGGTTAGTTTATCAGGTAGGGTGTTTCCTATTATTGTATTTCATTTATCTACTTTCTTGTTTACATTTCGTAATTTCTTGTATTCTTGTATATTTTATATATATTAAATTGATGTAATTGTACTACTTTTGTAATTTTGGTAATTTCATAATTGTTTTTGGAATTTTTAAATTATATGCATGTCAGATTTCTTCACAGTTAACGGCGGTTTTCTGTTTGGTGAGAAGCTGGGGGCTAAGGATAGTTATTAGATAATTGCTACTGTCCTTTCAGAAACTTCTCTTTCATCCCTACACTGAGGAGCCTCCCTGATGAAGAACTCAGTGTTTTTTGGGGTTTTATTTCATCTTATTCATTGAATTTATATATATATATATATACATATGAGTTTAAAGATTAGAAAAAACAAAAGGAGAATTGTGGTTTAATTTCATTTATTTTACTCATTTGTTTACATATTCCCTCTCTCTATATGTGTATGTATGTATAAACTTTTGAACGGAGAGTGGTTTTGGGTTCTAGGGGTCATGATCAGTAAAGATATGAAGAAATTTTCCAGAAGTCGTGTTATGAGGACCATTGCAATAGATTGATTTCCTATAAGGAATCTACCTAAAATACAGTGATTCAGTTTCGATGCTTTTTGACGAACTGATGACGCTGGAATATTCCCAGAAAGTCTATAACAGAACATCTATGATATTTTTTTATTATCAGGCATATATTGATACAGCTATGGCTATACCCAAACTTCTATTTTTTTTTTTTTTTTTTTTTTTTTTTTTTTTTTTTTCAATAAATACACCTAAACAGGTGTGCTGTATATTATATAGAAAAAAGTTATGCTGAATCATTTATTTTACCTACATATTTTGATATATTTGGAAGTTTTTATTTCGCATGAGATGCATTTACATTTTCTTATGTTTTTATCTTCTTTTCAAAAACAAAATAAATTAAGTAATGTATACAATATCTTCCAATAAGTACTTGGACACTATAGAATTTATATTTTGTCAAATATATAGAAAAAAAATCTTCAGAAATCTTCTTGAAATTTTGGGAGTCTAAAGAACGTGTTACACCTCATATGTTTCAACAAAAGTTTTGTCCTATAAGGGGACTATTAAAAAAATAAAGAAAACTCAAAATGTTTTGCTCATCCTGTAAAAAGTAGTGTTTGAAATGCATGTTTGGTTTAGCATGTGATTATGAGGATTATTCTAATTATTTGTATAAATTTCTATGAGGCTACCATATATATTCATGGAGATATAAGGGTTTCTGTAAAAAATTGCAAAAGAAAATTGAAATTTTTGAAATTTTAACACGTAGGGTATTAGATCCATTGCAAAGCCATTTCTGGGAAACTTGGCCTACAATATTAGACGCAGCATACTGTAATCAGGATACAAAAATATTAATTATTTCAAGAAATATTAGCATTATTACTAAAAGAAAAATAACTACTCATGTGCCAGCTTTTAAAAAATTTCATTTGCACCTTTTAATAACCAAAAGTGCCGAACTATTTATAGGAAAGCTTCAAACAAATATCGTGTAAATTCAAAAGATAGATAGAATAAACAGAATTTCAGTACGTCCCAAAATAAAAGCTAAACTACAAGGCATTTTACTCACATTTTTATATTTTACTCACATATCAGTGCCTAATGATAACACAATATTTGCTAATTTTTAAATAAATATTGATAAAACCCCTTATCATCTTTTTTTTTTTTTTTTTTTTTTTTTTTTTTTGAGACAGAGAGAGCTACTGAAATTCCGTTCAGTAAACTCAACAATGTCCATAACTCATATTTTTTTTTATTTACATGATATTTGTTTAGGGAGGGTTTTAATATAGGTTGCTCAATACTTCTGGATATTAAATTATACAAATGAAATTTTTATAAAGCTTGCTTATGCGTAGTATTTGGTAAGAATGTTCATATTTCGTAAGATATTTAAAAATTTTGTATTCTGATTACAGTATGCTGTATCTACAAGTGAGTTTCAAAAAGTAAGGTAAAAAGTTCATTCAGAGTAAGCGTTTATTCAGGAAATATATATATATATATATATATATATATATATATATATATATATAGAATGTAGGAAAGCACAGGTACATATTACTTCTCTACGTAAACACCATACTGTAGCTCAAATGCATTACAAGCATTACATCTCTCAGTTTGATCCAAAAGATTTTGATTATTGCTCATTTTTTTACTAGTCCCTTTTCCTGCTTCAACACAAAACTTTTATTGAAATACATGAGATATGATATGTTTTGTTATACTCCAAAAGTTTCTACATGATTCGTGAAGAAATTTTCTAGATATTTCAGAAAACGTCTAAATTCCAAAGTATCCAAATATTTATTGGTATATAGGGTATTTAAAAAAAAATGTAAAATTATTGTTTTAAAATCTGGTTGGTCACTCATGGGATTTTCTCTTACCCTGAAATTTAGTACTATAAAAACAGATTAGAGATTAAGGGATAAGATAAGGAGTACTGTCATGTAAACCTATGTTAAAGCAATTCATGTTAGGTTTAGGGAAAGTTTTATTTGACAAATAATACTTTGTGAGAAGGCTACCGCCCACTTTAAACCCCGTTTCACTATTGTTCCTACATTTATATAGAATTCAAATTTGTTATTAAATTAAAAAGTTCATTTAAATTTATTCAGACATCTTTCACAAGCAAAATTTCTTAAAACTTATCAGTCTTGACCAAATTTTTCAAGTAACAAATTTATATTAACTTCAAAATACAACATTAGAAATGCGTGAAATTATTTATTTTAAATTTGCTTTATGAGACACAGACAAAGATCAAACTTTAAAAACTTGACTTCGCTATTCAGGAACCCTCAAAACTTGTTACTATGCAAAAAACACAGCAATGAATACTTAGCTAAAAAATACACATTATTTACTATATGGCTATAAGGAATTAATTTCAATTTCTGAGCACCTTTCATGGACACGGTAAAATATTATAGTAAAGCACTTCCACTAACAATAAAAAAAAATTATGGCTTAAATATTGACAGCCCTGTATATATTCTGAACGTTGTGTACACACCACATGGTGCAAATAAATATAATCCTACATTAATAACACATGGCGCAATCTGAAATACGTTTTTCTCAATTTTCAAGTATTTTCGCACTATAATATAGATCTTTAGTATACATCTGTAAACTAACAGTGAGTGATTTCCATACCATATTATACATGAAACACGTTTTTACGTATTTAAAAAATATTTATTCGTTTCATTTGGTTTAATGCAATCTATAGATGTTTAAACTCTATTTAAGTGCAATTTCCCCCATAGACGTAATGTGTTTGAATCCTCTTAGGTGTCCCTGTACACGAACCATTTGCTTGATCTCAACGAAAAATTTAGTGTAGCATCTCTAAATGATGCACATTTAAAATACCAAGTTTGTACTATCTACTATTATTTTTTCTAGAGATGTGTTGATAACAAACAAACACATACACAGGCACAGGCACACATACACTCCAACTGCTAAAAACATTAATTTGGGACTCAGAGGAACTCAAAACGTGTAAATATAACGAAAACACAATTTCGAAAATTTTATCCAAGAACAATACTTTCTCTACCATATACATGTGTAAGAGAAAGTAAAAAATATATATATGGAGGAAAAGGGATTAAAAGGAAAACGAAACAGAAAAAAAAAATCATGTATTCATAATGTGGATATTAAATTATATATATATATATATATATATATGAGAGTAAATTTTTTAGATTGTTACAAAATAAGCATATTTTACCTTTTACGTAAATTAATTCGATGTGGAAAAGACATTTTTTTTTTTTAATGAAAGATCCGTTATTCATGGTAAAATTATTATTCAATTTAAATTTAAGAATTACATTTAAAAATATATAAGTTATATAAATTTTAAATATTTAAAACTGTTTCAGAGTAAATGCTTTTAAGTGACTATATTATACGAAATAAAGTAATATTTAACACTCATTCCAAAGAATAGTATATTAAACATACAAATATATTATAAAATAAACTAAACTGCTAAGTAATGAAAAATAGTTTTGAATTATTTATTTATGATTCATAAAGTTTCATCATGCTTTAAAAAGAGCACTACCATTAAAAATAAAATAAAATAAACGCGTTTGAACAAAATTGTTTAGGCAAAATAAGATATTTAGACAAAATAAATGTTTTCTTTGTCTACAATTCTAGTCCGTATGTAATTTTATGTGTTTTTTAATTTTTGCTCAACAGGACCAACTGAAAGCGAAGGAAGCGAATCTTTTGCATTTTGCACAGTCACAAAATATCAATTTATTGCGCTTGAATAAAAAATTTCATCTGTCATTTTATGTTATTTGTCTTGAAAGCGTACTAATAAATCATTCTCATGAATGTCAAACAATAAAGTAAATTTTCCTGAAACTAAACACTGCAACTGACATGAAATCACTTAAAATTCAACGCTGTTTCTTTTTTCTTTTCTTTCTTTCTTTTTCTTTTATGCTTTTTCAAACTTTTTTGTTTGGATGTTTGAAAATGTTGAAAATAAATAATTTAAGTGTTAATAAGTTATTATTATTATTATTATTATTATTATTATTATTATTATTATTATTATTATTTCTTTCTGTTGCGTTCCATTTCCATGCAGGGTGGTCAGTTTAAAAGAGTACCCGTGGGTTTTTCGTATAAGCCTTAAATCTGACGGATGTGACAACTATTCTAATATTGAAGTATGATTGTTTGAACCGTGTTTAAGTGTGTGAGACAATTTCTAACACTATTGGACTGTTACAACTTTCTTAGTGAGGTAAAACAGAAATGGAGACGCACATTTTTTTTTTTTTAATCCTGTAATAATTTTATTTTTGAAAATCATAATTTAATTCAAATTTTTTACATCTTCATTCCTCACAGAAAATGTTGAAAATATTCGCCACTATTTTGAATGCATACATGGACACGTCTAACCTGATTTTTGACACACTTCGCAGCATTGTTGATGTTACTGACGAGATTTCTTCAGTTATTATCTGTTTTAATTCATCGATGTTTGCAGGACTTCTCTGGAAAATTCTATGAAATGATAATGTAAAAATGATATTGTAAATGTAATGTAGGAATGACAATGTATAATTTTTTTTTTTTTTTCATAAATAAAATTATTATAGGATTAAAAGATTTGTGTGTGTCCACTTCTGTTTTAACCGCACACATAAAACTGTAACAGTCCAACAGTGTTGGAAATTGTCCCCACACTAACAAGGTTCAAACAATTATAGTTCAGTGTTAGAATAGTTGCCACATCTATCCTATTTAACAGTAATAAGAAAAACCAACGGATACTCTTTTAAATTCATCACCCTGTAAATATAAAACTTACATTATACAAGTGTTTTATTCGAAGCATAAAATTATTTAACTGATAAATAGCTAAGTAATTTCCATTTTATCACTAGTACATGTATTGTTATTACTGTAATGAAATTTATATTCTTTTAGCATATCCTAGATATCACTGCATATAGAATATGGATAAAACGGGAAAAGAGACACAAATATATAAAAACTAAAAAAAGAAAAAAAAAAAAGAAATACACAAACAAAAGTGTGTAAAAATAAAAAATAAATAAAAAACACACCAGTTAGAATAAGAAAGCAAAAAGACAGACCTCTCACCTATTATTACTTACTAATCGAATTAACAGTGAACATGAAAAAAAAATTTTAACTAATGACAAATTGCAAACAGAAGAATTTATCATAATTTCAGTTTTTGCTTAGTATCTGATTTTGCAACTGCATGTCTCTAATGGATTTTCATTTTTTAAGTACTTCATGCTCAGTCAGCATTTTATCAACGTGTGGGCAAACATTTTCTGAACTTTTAATGTCATTGAAAGATTCGGGATTCTGAGATGTGTCTCTGAACAAATCTTCACCACCATCATCATCATTATCAAAAGAATTTTTTTTTTTGTCGTTGTTTTGTTTTTCTTATGGCATATTATCACATAATTTATGATGGAGAATAGAGACTGTTGTGCACTTGAGATTCGTTTTCTACAACCACTGAATTGTTAGCGGTCTTTTCTGCAGAAGAAATTTACCTTACAGCTTGGGGTCATAACGTACCTTACAGTCGTAAAGAAGCTGACGTAATTTCTTTTTCTTTTTCTTTTTTTTTTACATCTACAGCTTTCTGGATTATTTTATTTCCCTATCCATTTTTTAATTTGAAGCTAAGCTAGGCATAAATAATATTAAGCTGTCGCTTCAAAAGGTACAAATAATTATAAATTAATAGATTTAAATACTACTTTTATGTGTTTTTCATACCTGATATTGCTCAATAAATTGAACTTTTCATCAGTATGTGCATATGAGTAAAGTGTAAACCAGCTTTAGACATGTCATATAGTACGAATTCCCATTTTTGAAAATTTGAGCTAGTGTCTTAAACAAAGTATGCTATTTAAAATTTTAATAATCTTCAGTTTGTCTTGTACATACAGTGCAGATGTTGTATGGAAACTGCTGAAAGCATGTGAAAACAATATTATTTGCAACATATGTGCCTATTGCTGTCTCAGATAAATAAATTTGTTTATATATTTTATTTTTTCATGGTTTGAGGAAATAGACTTTAAGTTCATCTAAAAGACCAGTCAAAGTATTCATTACACTGACATCCGTCTTTACCACCTTGTACTTTGAAAGTGTCATTTAAGGCTTACTATTACAATAATAGTATTTGTCAGCTCATTGCTTTGCTAGGTCACATTTCTCATTAGTTTTTTCTAATTTTGCCATAATCTTTTTAATAAGCCAGGCTTTAATTTTCTTGTTTTTCAAAAAAATTTCTTAAGCAATAGCAAAAATCATTCCATCAACTACTTTATTACATTAAGTGGTTTTGATTTACATTTTGAATCAATCAGTGTATTTAGTGCCAAACTTTTTACGTACATAATTTGACAGCATGGAGTCAACAACATGGCCAGCAATAGCTGAAAACACTGAGAAAAAAAATGTACCGTCTTCATCTAGAATGAATAAGTGGTCATTTTCTAAATCCCTTAACTAGAAATATTCATTTCCGAGCTATGCGTGTAAGGGACATCAAAAAACTGAATAGACGAGATGATCGAGAATTTCTAGTCTACACATTTCCAGACGGAGAAACAATATTCTGAATATTCTGAATCTTTCATATTGCAAGAAATGCTCGCTTGATTTTCTAGAATTGGGTAATAAACCAAGATTATAGTTGCTGAAACCCGCCTCTTGTATTCGCATTTATTTGAAGAGATCTTTAAATAACTTTGCTCTCGCGAATATTGGCTAACACTCTAGAATTATAATAGGGGTTTCTAGAACTCGCTTAAAAATGGAACTGGAATTTATAAGGATGACATGGAGCTATTTTTTTCTAGAGCCACAATTCAGATTCTAGAAGTCAGCTCCAGAATTTTTCCTGAGTGAAGGAACTATCTATTTGCCATGTAAATCTATGAAGAAGTTGGCGGATTACGGTTAAGTCACCCACCAATCACATTGAGTCATTGTCTAAAATAAAAAATTATTGGGCAGAGGATATCAATGCCTTCTTAAAACACATTTAGCGTTTTTCTCATTTTTGTTTATTTATATATATATATATATATATATATATATATATATAGAACTTAGCGGGAAAGTGCAACTATCCATACTATCAAAGCAAACTTCACAAAAATAAACAGAATCTTCTCCTTTTTAAGATCCCCCTTTATAAACAGAATCTTTTCCTTTTTTCTTTCCCCCCAGGGGGGGAGGCGAGTCTCCTACATACACAAAATTTCTTTCCAAGCTGACTATCTCTATTACAATATATATATATATATATATATATATATATATATATATATATATATATATATATATATATATATATATATATATATATATATATATATATATATATATATTCGTTTCAATTGATTTAGTGCAGTCTATAGATGTTAAACTCTACTTACCTGCAATTTCCCCCATATACGTAATGTATTTTAATACTTTTGTGTATCCCTGTGTATCCTAATACTCTTGTGTGTCCCTGTACAAGAACCATTTGCTTCATCTCAACGTAAAGCTTACTATAGCACCCCTACATGATACACATTTAGAATACCGAGTTTGGAATTTCTGCTATTATTTGTTCTTGAAATATGCTGATAACAGACACACAGACCATTCGCTAAAAATATGATTTTCGTATTCAGCGGATCTCAGAACATGTAAATATAAGAAAAACTCACGTTCAAAAATTTGACCCTAAAACAATTTTTTATCGACCCTATGTGTAAGAGAAAGTAAAAAAGAAAAAAAAAATCTGTTTTTAAAAAATAATTTATTAAAATTATTATTTAAACAAATTATCTTTTATGATAATGCAGACAATTTCCATATTAGAGAAGTAGTATAACACTAAATATCCAAAAAAAGTTGAATTTATTCTCAGTATTGCATAAAAAAAAAAAAAAAAAAAAAGTTAAAAATGACAAAAATCGATAATTTTATTTTAAATTATTGCAGATCGATGGTTCAACCATTCGTTTTAAAGGTATTGGCGAGCTCTTTTGAAAGATACCCATCATGAAAATTTACTCCCCTCGAGGGGGGACTTCCCCCCCAGGGGGGGAGGCTCTTATATACACAATTTTTTCCCCAGTTGATTATCTCTATTACAAAAAATATATATTCATTTCATTTGGTTTAGTGCAGTGTATAGATTTTAAACCCTACTTACCTGCAATTTACATACCCAAAGACGTAATGTATTTGAATACCTTTGAGTGTCCCTCTACGCGGACCATTTGCTTCATCTGAACGAAAAGCTTACTGTAGCCTCCCTATATGATACACATTTAGAATAGCGAGTTTGGAATTTTTGCTACTACTTGCTCTTGATATATGCTGATAACAGACACACAGACAGACAGACAGACACACAGACCATTCGCTAAAAACATGATTTTCGTATTCAGGGGACCTCAGACATGTAAATATAACAAAAACTCACGTTCGAAAATTGTACCCTTAAACAATACTTTCTCGACCCAATGAGTAAGAGAATGTAAAAAGAGAAGATCCTGTTTATTTTTGAGAAGTGTTTTTTAACAGTGTACATTATTCAGCTGATTTATAAAACGAACTAAAAACAACGTCTATCATGAAATTAATTTATTAGAAATTATACTTATTTTTTCTAATGTTCCCATTTTTGAAAAATCAACGACTCCCGCAATTTTTTTTTTTATTATTATAACAGTCTTCTGAAAGGAAAGAAATGGAATGTATCGTTTTTTTTTTTTTTTTTTTCGTGTGATAAATAAATAAATCTCACTTTTAAGGCCTATTAATCTTATAATCATAATCTAAACAGTAAAATGCCTTTAGAAATATAGTTGCTCAGGTGTTGACGATTTTTTCATTGCAATTCATTCTTGCAATTCATTGCTTTTTTCATTAATGAAAAAAGGGGGTTGTGGTCGCTCTGTAAAATTTAGTGCTGGAAATGCAGCTGCAGCATATAATCTCGTTGATTCTGCTCATTGTTATACTCATTTATATATGAGATTACATTGACAAAATCTAACATGTTTCCTGCCCTTTAATAATAATAATAATAATAATAATATTATTATTATTTATTAACGCTCAGAGTTTTTTAGTGAATGCCGTATTCAATTTAAAAAATTAAATAAATAAATCCATACTACAGTAAATAATACATTCTGCAATCCTAATTTTTAAATATTAATTATATGATAAAATATGAGCAATTTCACTGTACAATTTTCAAATCTGCCAGTGAAAGAATTAACAAATTTTTCTTTGTATAATTCATTAGTGTAATAGGTAGAATTATTCTTGAAATACCCAAACAAATATCGTGAAACTTTAGAACGATATTTTTGATATTATAAGTAAAATTGTAAATATGCTCAAAATAAAACAATTCGGTATTTTTTTTCATCCATTTTTTTTCTTATTACATGTACTACAATACATTTTAATAGAAATTTCTGTAAAACACATTATTGTTTTATTTTATTTAGAACAATTACAATCAAACCCATTACATTGATAAAGTCTTTGTTAATATTCAAGATATATGTCTGCATTATAAGAGTACCACCATGCACGTTTAGACATTATTTAGTAAAAAAAAAAAAAACCTCACTATTTATCACATATTTTTAATACTTATATATTTTGATAGCAGTATGTTAAGTATACAAATCAAGTGATTTTAAAGTGACATTTTACTGGAAACTTCGCAACATTATGTCAACAAAAACAAACGGGTGTTATGATGTTAAAATAATATTTACATCGCTTTAAATATACTTGTAATTTTTATAAAAATGAATTTAATTAAAAGAAGTGTAGGTATGATATAATCCGTCGCTAAAATATATGGATTAAGAGACATTTTACACCCCAGAAGTTCAACAAAGAAGAACTATTTTTAATGAAAAAATCATGTGACTAACAATCCGGGCGAAAGTTACTGGTATATATTATTACTAGCAGGCAACACCCGCTTCGCTGGTCCCTATTTTTAAATGAATAGCTATAATGAATTATCAAATTTGCATTAATTTTTATCACGTGACAAAAAAGAGAAACAAAATCTGATTAGAAAAAATGTCGCACCGGGTTTTCACTGCCTTCGGAAAAAATTTCCAAAATGCTCTAACACTTATTTCTACTATTTTCCCCCTTCGCCCCTTCCCTCCCGTCTATCCTAATAATTTTACAAATTCGAAAATATCCGCAATCGATTTGTAAGTATCAAAAACCTCTATGCACCAGTTTTGAACGATCTATCTCTATTTTTATTTTTTCTCCCACCGCTCCCCCCCTTCCCGCCCCTCCCAATAATTTTAAAAATTCGAAAATATCCTCAATCGATTTGTAGGTATCGAAAACCTCTATGTACCAATTTTGAATGATCTAACTCTATTTTATTTTTTGCCTCTCCACCCCCCTCCCTTCCCGGATCTCCTAATAACTTTACACTTTCGAAAATATCCCCATTCGACTTGCAGGCCTCTGAAACCTATCTGCACCAATTTTGAACGGCTTAACTGTATTTCTATTTGTTTTTGCCCACAGCCACCCCTTACTGCCCCCTCCATCCCGCCCCTCCTAATAGTATTACAAATTCAAAAATATCCACAATCGATTTGTAAGTATCGAAAACCTCTATATACCAATTTTGAACGATCTAACGATATTTTTATTTTCATGCCCCTTCCCCTCTCCACTCCCCCCTTCCTGGCCTTCCTAATAACTTTACACTTTCGAAAATATCCCCATTTGACTTGCAGGCCTCTAAAACATATATGTACCAATTTTGAACGGCCTAACTGTATTTCTATTTGTTTTTGTCCACAGCCACCCCTTACCGCCACACTCCCCTTCCCGCCCCTCCTAATAATTTTACAAATTCGAAAATATCCGCAATCGATTTGCAAGTATCGAAAACCCCTATATACCAATTTTGAACGATCTAACTACATTTTTATTTTCTTGCCCCCCTTTCCCCTCCCCCCTTCCTGGCCCTCCTAATAACTTTACACTTTCGAAAATATCCCCATTCAACTTGCGGCCTCTAAAACCTATCTGTACCAATTTTGAACGGCCTAACTGTATTTCTATTTGTTTTTATCCACAACCCCCCTTACCGCCCCTCCTAATAATTTTACAAATACGAAAATATCCGCAATCGATTTGCAAGTATCGAAAACCCCACCAATTTTGAACGATCTAACACTATTTTTATTTTTTTGCCCCCCCCCCTCTCCCTACCTAATAACTTTACTCTTTCGAAAATATCCCCATTCGACTTGCTGGCCTCTAAAACCTATCTGTAAAAATTTTGAACGGCCTAACTGTATTTCTATTTGTTTTTGCCCCATAGCCCCCCCTTACCGCTCTACCCCCCATACCGCCCATCCCAAAAATTTTACAAATTCAAAAATATCCGCAATCAATTTGTAAGTATCGAAAACCTCTAAGTACCAATTTTGAACGATCTAACGCTATTTTTATTATTTTGCCCCCTTTCATCTCCCCTCCTAATGACTTTACACAATCGAAAATATCCCCATTCGACTTGCAGGCCTTTAAAACCTATCTGTATCAATTTTGAACGGCCTAACTATATTTCTATTTGTTTTTGCTCCATTGCCCCCCCTTGCTGCCCCACCTGGGGGCTGAATTACTAAAATTCCAGAAATTGCTTTTTAGATATTTGCATTAGCTATATTTTAAAGCAAAAATTTCACGTATATCTATTTTTTTGTTTGAGATATATAGGATTATGCGTAATAGCGTTTTACGCATGTGAAATCACGTTTTGCCCCCCCGTTCCCCTTGGGGACCGAATTTTTAAAATTCCAGAAATTGATTTTTAGACATTTGTATTAGTTATATTTTAAAGGGTTAACGATTTTATCAACCCTCTTGATAACTTTACACTTTCGAAAATATCCCCATTCGACTTGCAGGCCTCTAAAACCTATCTGTACCAATTTTGAACGGCCTAACTGTATTTCTATTTGTTTTGCCCATAGCCCCCCTTACCGCCCCACCCCCTCTCCGCCCTTCCTAATAATTTTACGAATTCGAAAATATCTGCAATCGATTTGTAGGTATCGAGAACCTCTATATACCAATTTTGAACGATCTAACTCTATTTTTATTTTTTGCCCCCCCCTCCCCCCTCCCCCTTCCTGCGCCTCCTAATAACTTTACACTTTCGAAAATATCCCCATTCGACTTGCAGGCCTCTAAAACCTATCTGCACCAATTTTGAACGGCCTAACTGTATTTCTATTTGCCTTTGCCTACAGCACCCCTTACCGCCCCTCCTAATAATTTTACAAATTCGAAAATATCCACAATCGATTTGTAGGTATCGAAAACTTCTATATACCAATTTTGAACGATCTAACTCTATTTTTATTTTTTTTTCTCCCCCCCTCCCCCTCCCCCTTCCTTCGCCTCCTAATAACTTTACACGTTCGAAAATATCCCCATTCGACTTGCAGGCCTTTAAAACCTATCTGTACCAATTTTGAACGGCCTAACTGTATTTCTATTTGTTTTTGCTCCATAGCTCTCCCCCTTGCTGCTCCACCTGGAGGCTGAATTTCTAAAATTCCAGAAATTGGTTTTTAGATAGTTGCATTAGCTATATTTTAGAGCAAAAATTTCACGTATATCAATTTTTTTTGTTTGAAATATATAGGATTATGCGAAATCACGTTTTACGCATGTGAAATCACGTTTTGCCCCCCCCCCGCCCCCTTGGGGACCGAATTTTGAAAATTCCAGAAATTGGTTTTTAGGCATTTGTGCTAGCTATTATTTAAAGCAAAAATTTTACGGATATCTGTTTTTTTGTTTGAGATATGAAGGATTTTGTGAAATCACGTTTTGCCCTTTTGTAAAATCGCTTCTTAGTGGATGCCTACGTCATAGAAAGAACATTGTCACAAAATGTCATGCTTCTAGGTCTAGGGGTTTGGTCTGGGCGATGATGAATCACCCCCTCACTCACTCAATCAGTCAGTCACGAAGAACGATTTTATATATATATAGATTATTATTATTATTATTTTATAATGTCCTACCATATGTAATGCATTTCGATTTATATTATAACTTTAAAATTACGAAAAAATGAAACATTTAAGCATATATTAAAATCAAAAACTTTTATATTTACGGGACAAAATTTTAGTTAAAATATACATTTATAAACAATTAAAATTTTTAGGTGTTTCGAAACCCGTCCGAGTTTCCTCATCAGTATCAATACAACATAATTCGCAAGCATTACATAAATACCTAAGGAATTTACAGAAGTACTGAATACTGAGGAGCCAGTATGCATGCTTCATTGATAGTGTGGGGATTGCCTCCTCAATATTCTGTACTTCTGTAAATTCCATAGACATTTATGCAATGCTTGCAAATTATGATGTATTGATAGTGATGAGGAAACATGGATGGGAT
This sequence comes from Salticus scenicus, assembly GCA_963930645.1. Taxonomy (NCBI): domain Eukaryota; kingdom Metazoa; phylum Arthropoda; class Arachnida; order Araneae; family Salticidae; genus Salticus; species Salticus scenicus. The sequence goes on from OZ005649.1 coordinate 150,255,728, forward strand.
TCGAAACGTCGAAAAATTTTAATTGCTTTTAAATGTATATTTTAATCGTCTTTAAATGTATATTTTTTTAAATAAAACTTCGTCACGCAAATAAAGAAGTTTTTGATTTTAATACATATAATTGAGACGGTTTGATGTTTGTGTACATTAAATTTAAACATACAGTATAATAAATAGTTCATTTTGTTTCTGTCACAATGTGATTTTTGTCTTAAAAATTTAAATTTATTTAATATATAAAGTTTTTTATATTTTTAATTCAAACATTTAAAATAATTAAGATTTAAGTATATTAAAAAAAAAAAAAGAAAAGAAAACTTTAGATTGTATATATTATTTATATATTTATTTTTTAATTAGAAACTATAATCAATTTTCATATAACTTAATAGATAAAATAATTATCTTTCATCTTTTCATAAAGAAAGTTTCAAAACTTTTTTAATTAATCTCGCAGCTTTCTTTAATATAATTAAATATATCAGACAATGTAGAAAAATATTTATGGTATGGCATTAAAAAAGAAAAGTAATTTATTTCTTTAAAAAAAATTCATTAATTTGATTTTTATTATTTTAGTTTTTTGTTATATATAAGAATACATTAAAGTAGTCTAATGCTAACAGATCTACAAAAAATATTCTGTTTGTTTAGCTGAAATGTTTTTATTATTATTAAGTTTTTATGTTTTTATTTTATTTTACTTCGTAAAAACCTATCCATAAAAGTCTCAAAATGTTTTAATTTTATTTATGTTATTTTTTTTCATGCTCTTTTATATCCATTTTAATGTAATAAAGAAAGAAAAATAAAAAAAAACAATGCTTAGAAAGCTTAATAAAATTTTGATGAAGATATTTTTCATTTATAAAATTGTACAGAAGGAAAAAAAAAACGTTATATACATTTATGTTGAAGAAAAAATAAATACTAAAACATTGTTTTGTTTGCTTTCCTTCAAATTAAGATTTTTTAATGAGAAACGAATTTTTTTATAAAACAGGTTAGTAATTTCCAATTATTTTTTTAATACCTTATAATCTGTAAAATTAACCAATTTAAATGAATTTAAATATACAGAAATTTAAAGCCAGAGAGAGAATTTTAAAAATAATTATGCAGATATAATCATTCAAATCACTAAAAATATATATGATAAATACGGGACATTTTTAATGTAGACATGTTTAGGGGCAGTGTAAAGTTGGAAAAAAAGGCGCGTTGGTTGGTTCTCTTATACGCAGGTGCCGTAGGTGGGCGCCGGCCACATAGCAGAGACAAACGTTAGAGACAAATGTTAGTACAGCAACGAGACAAACGTTAGATTTTTTTCGATCGATAATCCATATCTCTTCATCTAGTAAGAGTTAAAAAAAAAAAAAAAAAAAAAAAAAAAAAAAGAATCACATGTCCTTTATTTAGTTAATAATGCAAACAGTAGTTTAAACAGTTAAAAATTATTCGGATAATTTTTAAAAGTATAGTATCGGGTTTTCCCACTAAAGTTGTGGGGTTATCGTTCCTGCAAACTCCATCTTAACTTAAATACTTAGATTACTAAGAAAACCAGAGACGTGAATTGAACAAACAATAAAAGTTTATTGGAACCAGATTAATGGGAGGGCGGCCTGGAACTAGCTCTTAGCTCAGTCAGCGTATTATTAAATCAAAAATATATAAATCAACAATTTAATTATCTTAAATATCTCACCACAGCAGATAGTCGAAGGTGTAGAGACGGTCGCACTCGTACTCTAATACTACGGCTTCACTATGGGACAGAGGATTCCCTTCTGCCCCAGCTTGAACTTTCCGAAAACTAGTAGACACTCACCAACACTCAACACTACTTAACTTCACGCCACTAAAACTCCACTGCTCTACTTCTCTATATCCGTAAAACTAAGATTCATCACAACCACTATAATATCCTCCAACATCCACTATACGATCCTCCAACATCAACTATACGATCCTTCAACATCCACTCCATCTACTAAAACCATCTCTATTTTTATACTTCTTCCTACACCCTCCTTTCACTACATTTCAATCCGTACTTTTAAAAATCACTTCTAATTTAACTAATATTCAAAATCTAAGTCTTTTAATGCAGCACCCTGCAGACACAAAACTACTCCGACCTCAACCGTCACCGAGTCACTGGCGACGGAGTGATTTTAACCGTCCCCACTTCCTACTTTGCTGGATCCAGCTTAATTAAAACAACTGTGGTGACGTTCTGACGTCTCAACCTCACAAAGTTATAAATGGTGGTGGGCGGGAGGAGGGGGGAGGAGCTTAACTCTTTTGAAAGTTAATAAGCCGAATTATGTCTTATTCATTGTTTTAGCGTAAGATAACACAGGTCGACATGTAAAATTATGATTTAATAATTTCGGTTGATCTTTGTTTCTTGGTGAGTGTAAACCGAAAATGAAGCCAGTTTTTACTCCACCACGCACAGATTTTTTGTTGATACAGGGTGCATACTCATACAATTTCTTCCATTACTCTTACACCAATATAACTGTATGGTAAGTTTTATAGTATGTTTCCATGATTAATTAATTATGGCCACCTATTGTTTTAATTGCCCGACGTAAAACCAAACCAAGTGCGACGTAAAACCATACCAACCAACCAACCAACTTGTAGTTATGATGGTATATTTGAGAATTTCGTTGGTAAACACCCTGTATTGGCAGAAATCTATACGCGATAGAGAAAAATGTGCTGCATTTTCGGTTTCAGCACACCAAAAAACATAAAGATCAGCTAAAATCATCAATTCAAATTTTGTCAACTTCATTTTTGTAAACCTGTACTATAATTAAACTTTTTAGGAGTAAGATGCAGGTAGTTTTACATTGAAGAAAGATGCCTGGTGGTCTTCTTTCTTGTTTAAGGTACATCTGGGCATTAATTTTAGTAAAAATTGTTAAATTTTTAAAGATAAACGTAGCATGTTTGATAAAAAAGCGTCTTTTACATTGAAATCCTATAAATGATTTTGTCCCTAACTATATGGCCGTCTTAACCCGAGATTGAGGTAAGATACTAACATGAAAGCGTCAATGGTAACTTCTTTTGAAATTTTTTATAATATTTTTGGAATTAAATACGTTTTTAAATATGCACCCAAAAGTATAAGTTTTCACAAGAGATCAATAAATAGTAAAGAAAAACCAACAGTGAATTTTTACAGAAATATTAAACTAAAACTACGGCGTCTTCCGGAATTTACTCTACAATTTTTATTTAGAATATACTTTTTTTGTGACATATAACATAAATTCTAAAATATTTAGATAAAACTTTTTTTTTTCATGTTTCATAAACTTGTAGGCTTTACCTGCTACGTACTATTTATAGAGAAAAAAAAAACTATTTATTTATTTATTTACTTTACGACTTTATGAATGAAAACCTAAAACAATCCATTAAAATATTCTAAATGTTACGTTCACACTTTTTTATAGCCCTCATTCTATCAAAAACCGGAATTTTATATTCGAAACATGTATAGTTCCATGACTATTAATTATATCATAAAAATTATACGTAAACTTAAATGTTATAAATTTAAATTTAATTTAAAATTTACCAATTTACATTCTTTCTACAATATTATAATTTTATTTCAATAAATAAAATAAATTAAAAAATAAAATATTTCCCTTTGAAAAGAATAAATTAGATAAATAAAAATAAATAGTATAATAGCCATTGGTGGAACACATAGACGATTGTAATAGAAGAATAAGTTTGTGAAATTGAAACAGAAAAATCAATGTATAAAATTGAAAACAAATAAATAAACAAATAAATAAACAAATAAATAAACAAATAAATACTAATTGGAAAAAAAATACAAATTCGAAAATTGAAAAATATCCCTATGTGGTGAATCTCTTCAGGGTCCAAGCTACAGCTGTGAGAAATTTCCTATCTCTTCTATCAGTTGTTTGAGCGTCAGATTGCACATACACAGTGAAATAATAATTACGAAAAAAAAAAAAAAAAAAAAAAAAACGGTGTCTAAAATCTAAAAACAACATTTAAAAAAATCCAAATTTGAAAATCTAAAATTATCGATGATGTGAACACTTGCAGAGTCCTTATTACCACTCTGTCAAGTTTTGCAAATCTGCTAGGAAAACATACAATTATTTCAATTCATATAAATGCGAATCTTAATTATGTCTTGATTGTTATTCAGATTTTTTTTTTAAACCATTCCTTCCATTATTTATTTATTTATTTATTTTTTATTTTAAAATCCTTATATTTCAATACTGAACAACATGCATGAATTCAATTTATTCGATTTTATATTTCGGTATCATTACGCATATTGTTCAAACATTATCTTTTAAGAAGGAATATCTTGCCTATGTAACCTATATAAAGTAATTGTATTTTGTGGCATTTTAAAGATAATGATTTTTCTTATTCTATTGGAATGTGAAGCCAATGAAAATGGATTCCAGATCAAGTTTTATATTTTAATTCAGGCCATGACAATTTCATTTTTATGCTAAGTAATATAGATTGATATTGAAAATAAATTCTCTATAGAACTTTTACTGATACTTTTGAACTATTTTTATTATAGAAAATTAATATATATTCATTAATTTCATTATTTTCTTGAAAAATGTATAAAGGTACGAATAACTATTATTAAAATTATTAGAGGTAGCTTTACATAACGAAAAATAAATAAATAAATATTTTAATTGCATTAAATACTTTAACTATTTACTTTCTCTTACCGATATATGTATGGCAAAAAAAGTATTGTTTTTAGGTCAAATTTTCGAAATAAAATTTTTTTTTTTCATTACACATTTTCATGTCCCCCCCCCCCGCGATCTGAAAATCATGTTTCTAGTGTCTCTTCTGTGTGTGTGTGTCTGTTATCAGCATATCTTAAGTACACATAATAGAAGGAAGTCAAAACTCAGCATTCTAAATCTGTATCGTATAAACCATTCGTTGAGATCAAGCAAATGGTTCGTGTACAGAACCATCCAAAAAAAAATATAAATAAAAAAATTCAAATACATTGCGACTATGGAGGAAATTTAAATACATAACATTTATAGGCTTCCCAAATAAAATGGATTGAACATATTTTTCTTTATATGCCTTAAAGCATGTTTTCTGCAGATCGTGGTATGGAAATCATTCTTCATTTGTCTACAGTGCTACCCAAAGTATTTTGATGCATTGGGTCATTACTTGGAAATTGGGGGAAGTGTATTCCCTATTCTGTTAGTTATTTTTCATTTAAAACTGAATTAAAGTACACAATGTGATATGCAAATAGTTTATAGACAATATACAACACTACCCAAAATCAAGCTAATTGTTGTTTTATTTAATGTAATTGTTGGAAGTGCTTTGATACATTTTACTATGTCGACGAACACTACATAGGAAGAAAAATTAATTTTTTATACCCATACTGTAAACAATGTTTTCTTTTTAGGTCTTCATTTAACTCTCGTTTTTCGTATAATATTAAGTTTTCATGTGCTTTGAATATGAAAGTACAATTTTTAGAGGTGGATCTTGCATATATATTCTAAGAATAACGTGACAAGAATTAACTACAGGAAAATGCAAATTTGGTATTTTGAAGTTCGTATTAGCTTGCCTTTTGAAAAATTTGATCAAGATTGGCCAGTCTGAAGACAAATTAATGGACTTGAATAATAATAATAATAATAATAATAATAAAATGTAGGCATTATAAGTGGTTCTCCCCCCTCCTCACACAGTATTATATGTCAAATAAAACTGAACTTAAACTCTATTTTAGAATATTTTTAAAGTAGATGATTTTTTATTACCTTACCTTATTGATCTTATGACCTCATGTGCAATCTATCTTTATAGTAATGAAATTCAGGGTGAGAGAATATCGTTATTATTATTATTTTATTTATTTATTTTATTTTATCTTACTTCATTTTTTTACAGCAAATTTCCATTATTTCTTAAGATTTCCCAGTGAGTTTTCTGTAAGTACACTAGGTTACTTCACATTTCACCTTGCGAAATACTGCGTTGCTTATTTTTATATATCGTGAAATTACTATATGTATAATTTAGATGTGTATAAATTTCATTCAAAATATAAATTAAATGATGTTTTTGACAATATCCTTAGAACTGTCAAAGTCATTTCTTCCATTATTTTTAAACAACAGAATAAAATCATTAAGATCCAATATCTAGGAATGCAGTAGCATTCCGCCCCGCCAAACTAAAACAAACTCTAAGAAAGAAAATTTCAATAAAAAACGAAAAAAATTAAAATGGCGATGATAAAAATTAAACACTAGTAGTGTATATATTACGTCCACAGATCATCTTGGAATTTTCAGCTGCCTGTATCTCAGCCCCACCACTTTCAACACCTATGATGTTTTGCACAGACCTTTAATCTACCTTCAAGACAAAGCATACCAATTTGTATGTCTATCCGAATTAGGAGATCCAAGAACTGACTCTTTGAAAACGTAAAATTTGGCAGTTAACCTCTTTTCTCCTTATTTTTGCTCAGTTTTACAAACTCATGGCTGAATGTTCTTTATCTATTTGACTGAAAGTTTATATAGGCATTGCACCTCGCATGTGTAAAGCCTATCGAAAAAAATTCTAATGGCTTCTGAAAAAAAAATATATATATATATATATATACATATATATATATATATATATATATATATATATATATATATATATATATAAATTGGTCAATATACAGGGTACTTATTTTAAATTTAATGAAGTTTAACACATACAGATTCGCCGGGATCGTCAACAGATGGTATTATTTTCCGCTGAATTTTAAAGTGTGATTTTGAATTAGAGATAAATTAAGAAAATTGAAAATTTATAAACAGATTTTTTTTTCGAAGATAGATTGTTGATGATGTTGTCGCTGTTGCTTATCCTATCTGGTTAGCCAATAGGCTAAACCAGATGAGTTTAGGACTTGTGGTTCTACAGCAAGGATATAAAATAAAATTATTATACATTACAGTCTATGGACTCAATTTATGTTCGTTTCATTACTGATAAATTCTTTGAAACAGAAAAACTGACATATGTTATACTGACTTGCTAATGTATGATCATTTAATGAGAAATGATATGCATATTACTCTCTTTCATAGAGAAGTGTAAATGGATTTCTATGTATTATACCGTATAGAGCTATTTATAAACCCTCCGCGTACGGGGAAATTATTTTGTATTTAGTGTGCTTACATACACAGGTTGCAAATAGTCTTATTTTTTAACACCACTATTTTTGAATGAAAACATGTTTCATTAGTTTTCAGGATTTATAAATATCAAACATTGTATTTTACAATTAGTGGTGGAAATGTAATTTAATGGGATAATAATTTTAAATAATCTATCTGTTAAAAATAGTATTTATAAATTGTGGTGTAAATGAAATGTAATAAAAAAGTTCTGTTGTCCGTCAAAATCTCGGGCACCGTACGCGGAGGGTTAAAAAAATTAAATTACTTAAAAGTGAATGAAACTGATATACGTGTAAAGTATTTGATGCAGCAAGACAGTTGCTCTACATTGTGTGCTTACTAGTTATATTTCTTTTATGCGAAAGCACAAAATTAGAAAACGTTACATTCTTTTAAATACCCACATGAACTTTGAGAGAAGTACTCTGTTACTCTATTTTAATTTCCATTTTGGGTATATTCAGCTTCTTAGATGACTCCTATTTGGTTATTTAATGGATTTTTTTCGTGGACCTTTCGATAAACTACCAAGTTATGTTTAGATAGCTTGGCTAAACATAAAGGAATTAATAATAAATAAAATGTTAAAACACTGAAAAAAATAAATACTTCAAAAAGGTTAATAATAATTTTAAGAAAATAATTAAAGAATATTTTTAAAAACTAAAAAAAAAAAAAAAAGAAATTACCAATTTTAATATCTACAAATGGTTTCTCAAGAGCAAAATCGAAAATAATCTCAAATTGTTTGCTCCTGAGATTTTATTAACGTTGGATTTCATTTTGTGCATAAGTCACCAAATTCGCTAATGGCACAAAACTGATAAAATGAAAAAATATCCACTTTGTATAATTACTAAATTATTCTGTGATTTAATATTCTAACGCCTGGCAAATATACTATGCGTTCCAAAAGTCGAGTGAAGTCAATCAATATTTTAAAATTGAAAATTACAAGAACTGAAAATAATAAAAGTGAGTTTAAGTAGAGTTGACCAAATATATATATATATATATATATTATATATATATAGTACAACTTCGTAAAATTGTAATATAGCAAATACACCCACATCTAATGGATACATATTACGTATGCATAAACGTATGATATATACATATTACGCGCATGCGCATTATATGCGCACTATACAAAAATGTACGCATGATATACACGCATTTTATACACGGTTTACAGAAATACAGTATGTATGCCAATTATATTATTAACCACTGGCACATAACTTGCAAAAATCTCATTAAAAATAGCATTGTTGTACAGAAAAAAAATCTTTTATACATCTCCCCTTTCCAAAAATAAATAAAACAAGAATGATACCAGAAATCTACTCTGAAAATAATTTCTGACATCTCTATGCCTCACTAAATGAAGATTTGTCACTAACCTTGTACATACATATTTAATAACTTTTCAGCGCTTTCAACTTCCCTCGTTAGCTGTGTTTACTTTTTGACTGCATTTTAATGCTATAAATTAATATATTTTACGTCAGGCTGCTAAAATATTGTTCTGCTTATTAACAATATTTTTTACAAATTAGGACATCTACCGTTTACCATCTTACCAGTTAATACATATTACCATCAAACCGCAAAATATAACTTTAATTATGTTTTATAATCCAAAAAACAAACAAAATTCAACCAACATTACATCTAACAAGGAAAGTTAAAAACGCTGAGGTTTTATTAGAAAATCATGTGAAAAGTTAATGGCACATATTTATTAAAGCGAGGCGTAGAGATATAAGGAATTAACAAGGGCTCAGAATTTTGACACAATTAATTTTTTTTTTTTTTTTTTTTTTTTTTTTTCTGCTAAAAAAAATGCTAATTTTTCTTGGCCAACTGGCTTATACAAAAGTGTTGACTTTAACGAAATTTAATAATATAGTCCCATGTTATAAATTTGTTCATTAACTGTTTAAATGTATTGCGTAGAGAAGATGGATTTGTAGTTAAATTTATCGAAAGAAACCTATAATTTAAGAGAGTCTAGGCAAAATATAGTACTCAAAATTCAATGTTTTTCAAGAAAAATAATTATTAAAATTAATATATATTTATGTATGTTTGCTCATAATCTACAATCAAAACAATCACAAAAATCTATACAAATAGGAATTGCTAACTTTTATGGAAAATACTGCACATTTTATAAGTATGTAGTTATAACGCAGATGATTATTTAACATTAAATTTCAATATATTTTCTGGAAACATAATGCATGTTTTAAATACTATTATTCATAAAGTATGCGTGAATACGCACACACTTTATGAATATAATTACAATAAGGAAAATTTAACATATTTTCTTTTAAAATGAGAGTATGTATCCTGTAAAATATTTCGACAAATTATTTTCTTTCCAGCAGTTAATTTGCAATCCATCTTGTTTTCTCATCATAAAAATAAGAAGTCAGATGCTTCTGATGTATGGAATTTATGTTTTGTTGAAAAATAAATATTCAAGAAATATTATTCCGCAAAGAAGATTATATCAAAACAAGTTTCAAAAGCACCTGCTTATTTTCACATCAGAGGTAATTTGAAGAATGGAGAGAAAATTGCACAGTAACATTTATCCCCGTCATAAATTTCTTTTATCATTACGAAAGGATTAAAGATATTTTAGTTTATACTCATTTACATAAAAACTGAGAAATATGAAAATGAAAGATTAGTGATAAATATGAATCTTTTTCACATAAAGTTATAAAACCTGTATAAAATTAAACTATGTCATTTTACTTTATTTTATATGAAAATGAAATAAAAAAAGAAATTTCTCTATTTTAAGTGTGGACTTTAAAAACCAACGTGAGATTTAAAACTGATTTTTATAAGGAAAATAACACACTAAATTAAATATATCACCACAGTTTGTTACTTTAGATTAAGACAGTATAATTTAAAAGTAGATTAGCCATTGTAAATCACATATTATCCTATTAAAATATGGTTTGTGAAATCGTAATAATAAGTGTGTTTGCGAGTATTTAATACTGTCGCAAGCAGAAACTTATATTTTCACGATTTTTTTTTTTTTTTTTTTTTAGCGACAGTAAATGCTTATGGCCAACTTTTACGCTTTTTGGATACAAGAAAAAAATAATACAAAATTTTTATTTCATCTGATCTGCGAAATCTATTTTATAAATAGATAATATAAAATTAATTAAAATTCCCGTTTGCCAAAAAGCTTTAAAATTGGCAACTTTGGTAAACATAAATGATGCAAGTGCAAAGCTGTAACAGATTCTGAATTATTATCTTCACAGCGTAATCTGCATATTTGTATAAAATGAGAGTAAAATATTTACATGAAATTTTACTAATTTCTGTAAACATACATTTTTTATTTTCTACTGACGCATTATTTTATGACTTTAAAGTGTACATGTAACCTCCAATCCATTGTATAGACATTAGAGCGAAAAAAAGAAATTCCGAAATATATTGGTAAAAAAAAAAAAAAAAAAAAAAGGAATTTTTACATTCATATGTGTCAATACAAACAATTTAACTCGAAATTTTATAAGAAATTGATTTAAATGATTCTACAAGTATTCTCACAAACACTGTTTTCTTTTTTGTTGAAGGATTCAACTTAATCGTTTTTACAGGGCCCTCCGTGGCCGAGTGATTATGTCACCACTCTGCTAATCGCCTTCGAGCATAGGAGAGCGCGTTCGATTCCGTGCTGGCCCTGGGTGTTTTTTCAATTCTTCGGTACCTTTGGGAGTCACCGAAGTGGGAGAGCCATTCCTTCTGTAGAGGCTCAAAATTGTGATGGCATGTCTCCGGACCACCTCTAGGGGTGTGTCCCAGACCGTCGCCAATTGCCCATCTGCGCAGCACTAATGCGACGTAAAACCCAACCATCCATCCATCCATTCAATTCTTCGGACTGTAATTCTGTCATATGCTATCTGTCTTTATCTGACGAAGATTTACAAGCGGGCTTCGAGAGTCAAGCATACAAATCTGATGTATATGTTATCAATAAATAAATAAATAATCTTTTTTACATGAAACAATGGATGTGTATCTTTGTAAAGGTTTTTATTTTATTTTTTTAATCGAGTGTTTGACTCAAGGCTTTGCTTTCTAATCTAAATCAGACTTACTTTACTTTATAATATAACACCACATATCGAGGCCTTCCAAATGCTGTCCTAGAGTTTGGTCAAAATGTTATGATTGCTAGCTCTAGAGAGAATCAGTAGTGCATTATTTTTAATAAAAATACATTATAATATATATATATATATATATATATATAAGAGTTCAATTTAATACATCCTTTTACATGCACACAAGGCTGAAAACAATTAAGGAATATCATGAGTTTGGTAAGACTATATAATCAACAACACATTTAACAGAAAAAGAAAGAAATTAGATTAAGAAAAAAAATTGTAACGTTTACGAAGTTGGGAATTTGTAAACTTTGATTGTGACGCAGAAAACGATGCGTTGTAAATACAGAGGGAAACATGAACAGCAAAATTTTTCATGTAGAGGGAGATCAGAAACAACTGGTACACGTTGAATGTTTGGAAACAGCAAATACGATGTCTTGATCTTACTCAGTCGGTAGTATGGAAGGCCTCTTTCATTGAGAGACGAGTCAAATGCCCTTCCAGCAGAAGAGTTAGGAGTTTATTAAACTTCGCTTCATAATAGCACCACATATCGAGGTCATCCAAACGTTGTCATAGAGTTTGGTCAAAATGTTATGATTGCTAGCTCTACAGAGAGTCAACAGCGCATTCTTGTCAATAAAAATCCATTATAAAATATGTATATAAAACAGTTCAATTTAATACTTCCTTTTATATACGACGCTTAAAACAACTAAGGGTTATTATGAGTTTGATAAGAAATAACTATGTAATCAACAACACATTTAACAAAAAATGAAAGAAATAAAATTTAAAAGAAAATTGTTATTTTTCCGCAGTTGGGAATTTGTAAACTTTGATTATGACGCAGAAAAGGATGCGTTGTAAATACATATTGAAAATGACACACGTTGATTGTTTTGAAACAGCAAATGCGATGTCTTGATTTTATTGAATCGGTAGTCTGGAGAGAATCCTTCGTTTAGAGGTGAGTCAAACGCAATTCGCAGCAGCGGAAGAATTTGGAATTTATTAAAATGTCATTTCCAGAATATGGAATCCTTTTTTGGAAAATAGATATGGTCGACGATGATTGAGAAAGTGTCGTCAGCGACAACACAAAATGAGTATCGGTATTTACAAGTAATGGCCAGACGAAGCCGTACTATGAACGCTTCTTTATTGTAACATTTTAAGAGACTTTCTTCTAGCAGAGTTTCAACTCAAATTGCTGAAAAAAGACTTAACCTTGAGAGTTTTTATGCTTGAAGACCTATGATTTATATTTCGTTAGTAGACTAACGTGCTGCTCGATGATGATGACACAGGACCGTTTCAAATGTTTGTGAGATGACTTGAACAACGTTATATTGACGAACGAGTTCTGATTTAGTGTTCAATCTCACAATGTAATGTTAAAAATAAAGTGTTCAAAATGCGCAAATGGACATAATTTATATCGAAATGAGTAAGTTTTTTCAAAAAGGAAAAATTATTGTTTCATTTATTAAAGAGCCCATGTTTTTCAAATGAATATCTTTTCACATCATAATTTATTATAAATAAGATGAACTAAAGGAAGTGCTTTACAAACAAAATTAATTAATTAATAATTTTTTTTTCTATTTATATTTGTACAAATTTAAATAGAAAAAATTCAAACATAAAAGTTATTGCCTCAAATCTCCAGTGCTAAATTTCGTGTCGGTTTCATACTCGTTTGAAGAAGAATACATCAATAAGAATCTGTGTTTGGGATATTGAGATATTCACAATGGTCGATGCCAATTTTTGAGCACATTAATATTCTGAATAAAGAGCACATGAGATTTTTAAATTTGAGTATATTAGCGTCAGACCTATTTTGAGTAAATAACATATTCAAATTTGTCATAATTTTACTCATTTTTAAGTGTTTTTGTTCCTTATTTATTTATTTATTTATTTATTTTTCAATGTAGGCGGATTCTCATTTGGAGAGAACCTAGTACCCGGAATAATCCTGCATTTGAGCAGGAAAGTGTCCGATATGGCGGATCCGAGTGATGGTCTGGGTCGTTATTTCTATCAATGGAAGCAACGATCTGTTCATTATCAGAAATGAAGAACTGACAGTTCAGTATATAGGTATGAGATCCTCATATCTATTGTGGTACTTTACGCTGCAATTCAGAACCACATACATGCTAAAAATATATACATTTGATAATATTATTATTATTTTTTATGAATTTTACTTTACACCCACTCAATGTTCCAGTAATTGACACTGCCAGTTTTTCATTTTACCAGTAATTTGCGTCCTATGCTCCAGTGTTTGACACTGCTAGTTATTCATTTTACCAGTTACTGGCACCCTATGCTCCAGTGTTTGACATACAATGTTGAAATTCTTATATGTAAAGTATGTGCTTTTATGTTTTTTTTTTCTTATTCATTAATTATTTCGGGAAAGATGTCAGTTACTGGAGCACCTAACTTAATACAGGGCTGTAGTATTTTTATTTTATTTCTTTTCACACAAAAATTGAAACAACAATTGCGAATAATTGTAACAAAAACCAAAAATTTATACAAGAGTTACATCTAGAAAGTTACATATTAGTTAACAGTTATCAAGTAGGTTACGTACATAGGTTACATCATGTAGATTACATATTACGAAAACATAAACTTTTCGCTTGTCTTTATCATAGAATTTTCTAAATATTTATTTTATTTGAAAAAAAGAATATATATATATATAATATAATATAATATAATATATATTATTCTAATATAACTATTTCTAGTAAAACTAATGTAATGTTTCATTTTTAATATAAAGATATTTTTGTTGTTAATATTTCAAAGTAAACAAATGCCAGTTCTTTTTTTATTTAAGTCTTAAATAAAACCTATTGACATTATATGTCACAATTCAGTTGAACATTTTTTACTTTTTTTAACAAAATGAATTTTTTTTTAATTATGTGTTGAATATTTCATTTGCATTTTTGTAAATCTTTAAAAGTTTTTACGTAATATTTTAAAAGATATTTTAATATATAGTCTTAAATTAACCTATTTTAATATTAAATATATAAATACTATGCATTGTGCACAAATATTTACATTAAATGGAAATAGTTGGCATGGACAGAATAACAGCTAATGCAGCATAGCATTAAAATAGATTACTCTTCCGTCTTAACTCCTGTGTGTGTCACAAATGATTGTTAGAATTATTCATGATCTTTGTAATGAAGAGCGTTCCATAACAGATGTCAGCGTACGATTTAAAAGGACGACGAGCGCATTATTGTTACCAAAATTCTAAATTATAAGGAATACGCACTATACTGAAATTAGAAGTATAGCTTGACTGCATATTTAAAAACAAAAACAAATTATTATTATTATTATTATTGCGTTTTTAAAATTCCTCTTCCAAGTCGATCTATAATAATCAGAATAAAATACTCTGGACATTTATAATCGAAATTTTACTTATTTATTTATTTAATTTCTAAATTATTATTTTTTCGTCTAGCTTGAAATAAATTATATCCTCCTAGTATAACAATATTTCTACATGTATTAAATAAATAAATAAATCAAATAAAAATCAAATGTTGTTCCAACTTAAAACACATAGTATGTTGTAACATTGCACTAACATTTTTTTCCCTTCTTCTTTTTTAACATTCTGATGAATAGAATGACAGCGAGTGCACCAAATGTCATACACGTAATTGGAGTTATTAGAAAAGAAGTTTTTAAACAATATGCTCGATTTTTATCAAAACAAAACATTCAAAACCACCTAATTAACTTAAAGTCAAACCATTCATTAGCTATTTTATTTACGCATACTTTGTTTCTGAAAAATGAAATAAAATGTATAAATAAAGAAATATAGTATCTATTTTTAATTAAAAAATTTTTGTTTACAGGTTGCTATATTTATTATTATTTTTATTTATTTTATTTTTTTACTATGCAACCCATTGTAAAACCTATGCCTTTATAAGAAGCTATGCGCTTCTGTATAATTTGGAATATTATCCTAATATCAACCTTTTAAATGATGCTCGCTTATTACATACATTGAAATACCTGCTATGTAAACAAGTATATAAAAAGAAGAGGAAGAAGCTTTTACTTTTCAGTTATATTAAATTTCTTATAAAATTTTGATACAACATGAGATTTTATTATAATTTCTACGATCAAAAAATGTATCGTAAAATAACAAATTTGAATATTCCTTATTCTATACCGACACATTCTTCCAGACACTTCCGAATATTTTGAGATATTAGAAATAAATATCTAGATTTCAAAATTAAAATACACAGATGTTGATTGAAGAAAATTTAGAGATCTTGAATTAATAGCATTTAACAGTTAAAGCTTTAACTACAATTTCATTTCTTAACATTTCTGAAAATATAACATTTAATTTAAAGTCATGAAATATAAAATTACTTCGACGGAACATAACACAGTAGCAAAGTAGAAGTCATTTATTAGTTTTACTAAGGACGAAAATACGTCTATCTGAAAAAATAAATAAATAAATATACAGATGTCAAAAATACAAGTATAGTATTGTAAATGAATAAGCTGGAAACGAAAGTATTACTGTGCAATAGAAAATATAGAAATTAACGGAATAATTGGGCAAGAAGAAAATAAATATTACAATGCAAATTATCTATTTTGGCCTGTTCTAGAGGAACACTTCATATCATTGATCTCATATTCAGGTTATATTATCAGTATAATGGTCTCAGAGTGGTTTTATTCATGTGCTTGAACACAATTAATTGTATGGCTTCTGGTATCCTAAGTGCTATAGACCGGAATCCTAGCAGGACATCACCAAGAACAGCGTGGTTTAACTGTAGTGCATAGGGGTTATTTTCAGAATGATTCGACTCCACTGATCGGGAATCTACTAAAGCAGTATAGAATGAGCACTTGAGAACCTAGGTATGTTGGTAGAATCCTCTCATTATCTGTAAAAATCAATACAACTATCTTACATAAAACATTAATGATTATTTTTAATATCATTGTATATACAAGAATTTATAAATAACTATATGTTAGTATTAAATAATAACAATTTAAAAATAAAATAACTTACAAAACAAATTATAATATATTTATAGGAATAGCAGCTTTCAAAATAATATTGTTAATTAAGAAAAGAATAAAATCCACTCTTTAGCTGAATAAAATTATTTAAAAAACAACACTTCTTTTGTAATCTGTTTAGGGGTATGCTAAGAAAATTGAGTTGTAATAAAATTATATTTTCCCTGCATCATACAGCAGAAGCGCATTGTTTGTTAGTCTTTTCCTGTGGTTAGGTCTTTGATTTTTGATTTTTTTTTTCCTTTTTTCTCCCTGGATTCCTTGAAGGTTTGCTTTAATATTTTATTTCATTCCTCTTTCAAAATGGTTTCGAAACATGAGCTGTATTTTCGGTTAGAATTTGCTATACATACAGTTTTACGAAATCTTGCAGCTGCTTCTGCTTATGGAAGTACATGTTTCCCGAAGGGTTATTACTTCTATTTCTAAGCAGTTATTAATCCTTTTCTTATTTCCTGTGGTCCTTTTTTCCTGCATTTTAATTCAATTCTCATTTCCAGATGCATTTTTAATAAATTTATTGAGAACTTTCATCAATTTTTCTCCGTCAAAGTTTTAAGGTCCTTTTTATCATGTTGGCGTACGTAATTTAAATTGGTTTTGTCTTTTAATTGTTCTAAAAGTGAATCGTAAAATTTTTGTGCTAGCTTTTAAACTGTGTTACAATCAGTTTTATTTTTGCTGTGTTGGTATTATCATGTATCTATTAAACGCTAAATCTTATAACGCTACTGAATTCTTAAATTTATATATTTACAATAGAGCACCGATTATCCGCGAAATTGGGTGGCAAGGGCATCGAAGATAGTGAAAATCGTAGATAACTCGAAAAACAGAGTAGAGTGGGGTGCAAACCGAGGGGAAAAAAAAAAAAAAAACATATTTCAGCAAGAAAACTATGTTTTATGGTATAAAACACATTGTGCAAAGGCCAGCAGTTTGTCGTTTTTCTTTAAAATTTCTCTCACTGTCGTTTCCCCAATACTATAATCCAAACACATCTGCTTTCTTGAAGCGCCATTTTCTAATTTAGAAATCATTTCAAAATTTTGTGCAATCGTTAACACAATCTTCTTTCGTTTTCAGCCACTATTATTTTATTTATTTATTTATTTATTTTTTCGCGGCTCTCGCATTCGGGGATAATCCACTCGCGTAAGATCAGTGCTCTACTGTATATATATACGTGCGTGTGTGTGTGAAATTAACAAAATGACTCTCGGGCGTCATTATTTTTGTTGTTGTCGGGTTCGAGGCCGATTGACTGCGCTAGGATCCTAGGCCTTTAAGTGGAATGCCCTCCGTGGGTGGGTCTTGCTAAGGGGTCCTTTTACGCGAGTTTTGAAATAAACCACGGAAAACTTCGAACGGCTCTGTCGATGAGCGTGACCTCAGATTGAACCAGGTACTTTCCATCTACCAGCATTCAGCAAAGAACCGCTCGGGCGCTTCTGGGCTATACATATATCGGAATGAAAATGTAGGTTATTATTATTATCATTATTTTACAATGTCTTGCATGAAAGCTAGAGATATATTTATTAATAGGATGATCTAATATTTTAATGAGTTAAAAAAATAAACGTATTAGCTGTCTTTTTTAAAAACGTTTGCTTGGAATTCCTTATGAGCAGCTTGCATTGTAATTTCATTGAAAAATTTAAACAAAAATAAATCGTTAATTGCTAAAAATTTCCTCTTCTGTGAGAAAAATGGAAAAAATAAAAACAGACATATAGGGGGGGGGGGGGACTGCATAGAAGTGAAATTTAAAATAGAATGATTGCTTTAGAATGTTGAAACTGATTGAAATATTTATAAGAAATATTTGAAATATGATAACAAATATTGCAAAAGTTTGAGAAAGTTTTTTTTTAAAGTCTAGATTAGAAATCAGATTTATCTAATATTTGATTTAGCAAAATCGCGCTATTTTTGAAAATAAACTTCAAAATTGATAACGTTAAAATGGATGAGTGTTTTGCGTTATAATTTTTTAACTGTTATTTTTGGAATATGTATCTTTAAGAAAATATGAAAGAAATTTGTTTATTTAATATATTTATGCTTAAATTCTAGGTTTATTTATTTATTTATTTATTTATTATTTGAGGGGAAAAAAAATGTAAGTTTAGAAAATAATCATAAGTATTAGAAGGATTTCTGTAATTGCAAATAAAACATTTCCAGTAAGTAAGTACAGATTAATATAAGGCTATATTCACCTTGACCTAAATTAGTGCCTATACACTTTTGGTTTCAATCGCTCAACAGGTGGTACTGCTATACGGGGATTTCCGCAAGGCTATATCTCAGGTTCTATTGCGTATAATCAAACAAAATTCTATAAGTAAGAAGATCATTATGAGACATTATGCTGATTCAATTTAAATGCCTATCGGCCAGCAGGTGGCGCTGCACTACAGCGATTTCCACAATTTAACGGAAGGCTATATCTCAGGAACTACTGCACAAAATTGCATATAAATTTATATGTTGATGCACCTTAACACAAATTAGTACGTATCGACTTTTAGTGTCAACCGCTCAATAGGTGGCGCTTCTACACAGCGATTTCAGCAATTTAAAAAAAGACTATATCTCAGGTTCTATTGCATATAATCAAACAAAACTAGATACGGAAGAAGATCATTATGAGATATTATGCTGATTCAAGTTGGATCTTATAGGCAATTAGATGGCGCTGCTATATTGAAAATTTCCTTGATAACGGGAAGGCTACATTTTAACTTTCATTTCATATAACTCTACGAAACTCAATATGTGAGATAACCATTATGAAAATGCATTTCTTAAGATGTTATTTATAGACAATAAAACTGTCTTTCTTTCGATATTCAGTGTTAATTTTCTCTAAGACGAAAATCATTTACATTCATCATGTTAGATAATTTTAATAAATATTAATTTTATTAAATCATTTGCCCTTAGTGAATATGTATAGGAAAATAGGTAGAAGAAAGTCTTGTGGTGGCCACAACATACTAGTTTTTTACTTTAACATCTGAAGTTATTGAGAGGTTGCATGAATTTTGAAAAAAAGAAAAATAATAATAATCTCAATTTTTTATATAATAAATGAATTGTTTTATTTTAAAAATTGAGCATATAAAAGGCGCAACATTTAAAGAATGCTTTATAGAATTTTTATTAAAACATTTGAGAAATTCAGACAATGGGTAATGGGAATCTATTCTCCGACCATACTATACCTCAATTCCGACTGTGGCAGTCGTTATTTTGATCACGTGACGTCACATTCCGACTTTTGATTTGACGATCAGATCGGAGAATAGATACCCTGGTTTGGAATAGACCCTTCGGAAATTGGGCTGACGTGGTTTCTGAAAACAAATTCACCGATCTTATTCAAATAATATACTTTTCTTCAAAACAGAATTTACTAATGTATGAAGGATTATTATTATTATTATTATTATTATTATTATATTTAATTTTACAACACTATATCTAAAGCAAAAGGTACCGGAAATTGCACTGTTTTTGAATATAAGTCTGCCGAGAGTTCAAATTTCAAAATTTTTTAATCCTTTGTTCTTGCACTATTCAGTTTTGAAAAAATGTGCAAAATTTCAATGAGATCGGTGCATTAATTTTTGAGAAAACGTGTTCACCACTTTCCTGAATTGTCATCGGAAGCCAGGGTCCACTAACTGAATTTTCCAAATCTTTTTAATGAAAGTTTTATAAAATATTGTCTAAATGTTGCTCTGTTATAGGATCAAAATTAAAATAATAATAAAAATAAAAATAAAAATTCTTATATTTAAAAAAAAAAGAAAGAAAGAAAGAAAGAAAATATTATTATTATTATTATTATTATTATTATTATTTAAATTTAGTTTTCGAAACACATGTAAATTCTAAACAGCATTTTAAACATCGCCATTCACACTGTCAACTTTGACTAATAGCACTGCTTTCACTCTTTATTCTTCCTCTCCCGTTGCTGCATTCCACGTTACGTACCAAATTGGAATTGACGGGAGGAAAGAAATCTTTCCCCTTTAGTTCCTCATAAAGTTGATTTTTGTAATATTCGTCCCCCTTTGCGTTACTCTGTCGTTCCTCAGAAGTGAGTCATCGTTAATTAAAAATGCACGTTTTATGCTTGTCGTTCCATAAGAGAGATTAACTTTATATTTTAAATTTGTGAGTTTATTAATGGGTAGCTGTTCAATATATCTCAAATACTAAATTTATAACTATTTCTTTTAATTTGAAATATTTTATTATTTCAAGTAAAATCGTAAACGTGTATAATTTGTGTATGTTATGTATGTTTTATTGTAATTTTTCTGTATGGTAATGAACAGAGACTCTAGTAAAATTATTTTTCTTTATTGTTATTTCAATTTTGGGTAATATACTAAACGAATTTAACTTTTTTTTTTAGGACTGAGGGCCTATTAGGGGGCAATCTGGGATTTTTGCGTTGTCGTTTTCGATAGTTGGACATTTGTCGAAATCTGAAATTTATCGAAAATATAATTGAATAATTTGAAAGCGATGTTATAATTTGAAAAAAAAAAAAAAAAAAAAAAAAAAAAAAACTAATAGTCAGTCCTCTATCCTAAACTAAACTCTGCTTTTGCCAGAATTTCATCAAAATTTTTTTATTATTATTATTATTATTGAAAGAAAAAGAAAATAAAATTAATAATAATCAGTATCGTTACAAGCGATATCAGAAAAGATTTTTTTTTTTTTTTTTTCTTTTAATAATTTTGAATTAGGAAATAAGAAGTGCGCGAGCAATATGAAATAAAAATAAGTAAAAAAATGAATTTAATGGTTTAATATTTATATAAAACAAGATCGCGTGCTATCTTAAAAAATAGATGTAAAATTTAAAGTTTAATTTTTTTGGCAACAATTATAAATTAAAATAAATAATTTAATGAAAGTTTAGAAGTTAGAATTTCTAATTTTATAAGTATTTGAAATTGTTTTTACTATTTCGTTGCGAGGAACTGTAATTTAAATGGTAATTAAAATATCACGATTAAACGATAAGCAAGGTAACATAAGAGATCACTAATAACGCAGAAAATATATATATAAATATATATTTACTATATATACATTTTTTTTTTTTTTTTTTTTTATACTACGACAGGTCGAACTATTACTTTCAGACAGCGATTTTCCGTTGTCGCCGTTTGTAGTTTTCACCTTGAATGAGCGTGCAAACATTTTTTTTTTTTTTTTTTTTTTTTTATGTGAAAAGATTATACAATTTGTAAGAAAAGTCAGATATAATTAGATTTATTTATCTTTCTAATAATAATATTAATAGTAATAAAGTTTAGTTAAATTTGATTTAATTGCTGATGAAACATTTGTGTTTTAATAAATACTAGTAGAACATTCTTATATCATACATCTAATCTTGAGAATCGTTTTTTAAACTTGTACTATATCTAGAAGGAGAAAGTATAGGATTTGTTAAAATTTTCGAACTGCAGTTTTCTATGAATTTACGCGCTTTAGGATGTTCTGAACACGGTTTCACTGTTTCCAGAAAATGTCTGTCTGTGTGTGTGTATAACAAATTTTGTGGATGCTGTATCTCACGAACAATAAACAAAATTTAACAAATCTTTGCATTTAGTTGGACCCTGACATGAACTTGTGCTAATTAGATTTGGGGATAAATAGCTCAAAAGGTGGCGCCATGATCCCATTTTATTTAAATTTTTAACATGAATGTATAGAACAAAATTTCGTAAAAATGTACATAATGTGAGTTATTTTTAATGTGTGATTGTAAAATATATATGAATTATTGATAATAGTGATGACAAACTAGAAAAAAAAAAAAAAAAAAAAAAAAAAAATGTGTATATGGGAGCAACGCTTTCCCTTGGGAGGAAGTGCCCTCCGGGGATCATAATTTTCAGTATGCATATGTCAATGATTATGAAATCTAAGGACCACAGATCCGTAGTAATAATTTCAAACAAAGTTATCATTTTTTTTTTTTTTTTTTTTTTTTTTACAAAAAAAAAAAAAAAAAAAAAAAAAAAAAAAAATTAGAAAAAAGATTTTTTTCTTCTAATAATTGTAAAAAAAATGATTTTCTTTCGGCATTTACTGATATAATTCTGTAAAATTAAAAACGCCTGCATTTATCATGGAAAATAATTTAATAAATAATTTGTATTGCATGGTTTTTGTGTAAAATTATAAAGAAGAAAGTCTTGTGGTGGTCACATCAAACTAGTTTTTCGTTTGTTTTTAATTCAAATCTTCTTCTACACATAAGTACCGAATTTTTTAGATATTTTACTTTTTCATTTTTTTTTAGTTCCCCATCATACTATAGGTATGGGGAACTTAGGTAATCGTGAAAGTTTTCGACTTCGGTTTTTTTACTTTTTTACACGTTTCCAGGTGTGAGGAATCCGAAAATGACAAAATTTGTATGGTGTCTGTCTGTAGGGTGTCTGTTAGTCTGTTAGTCTGTTAGTCCGTTAGTTTGTTAGTCTGTGTACACGATAACTCAAGAACAAATTGTCGCAGAGAGGTCAGATCAGTTTTAAAATATTACTTTTGACACTCGCAAGAACCTTATTCATTTGCAACATTCGATTTTTAAAACTTCGTAAGTTATTAGAAATTTACGATTTTATTAACATACGAGAATAGGACAAAAATTCACTTAAACGTGCATTAAATGGAAACTCTTTACTGTAACAATCTCAGACCAGTTTTAAAATATCCGTTTTGGTGTCGGAATGAACATCAGAAACTCTAAATATGCTACTTTGAAAATTTCGCAAGTTATTGGAAATTTACGAATTTCTTTACATGGCAGTATAGGGTAAAATTTCACATAAACGTCAATTTTGAGCGATATTTTCATCGTAAAGATGTCAGACTACTTTTGAAATATTATTTAGGACACGGGCATGAATATTAATGACTATGAATTTTCCAATATAAAAATTTCGTAAGTTATTGGAAAGTTACGAATTTCTTAACATGGCAGAATAGAGGAAAATTTCACGTAAACGTCAATTTTGAGGGATATTTTCATCGTAAAAATATCAAACCCCTTTCGAAATATTATTTAGTTTACAGGCATGAATATCATAGACTATGATTTTTCCAATTTAAAAAATTCGTAAGTTGTTTAGAATTTACGATTTACTTAACATGTCAGAATAAGGCAAATTTGAGCATAAACTTCCATTTTGAGGATCATAAATACATTAGACAACTTCAAAATTACATTTATGATATTTGTTTGAACATGATTGAATACAAATATTCTAATAGGAAAATTTCGTAAATTATTCGTAATTTACGATTTTATCAACATAGCGAAATTGTACATTTTTCATATAAATATGAATTTTGAGGATTATTGCATTGGAAATAGTAGCATGAAAACTAAACAACAGAAATGAACCTGATAAAATAAATTAATGGATTAGAATAAGATAAATATATCGAAGTGAACGGTGGATAGCCTATTAGGCGGGGATTTCATTCTTTCACTGTATCAAGCTTTGGTCAAATTCATTTCTTTTAACATGATTATAATATTTCTCGCACTAGAAATTTCTGAGACCTTAAATATGGTGGGGAACTGAGCAGAGTCCACCTATGCAAATTAGTTTTTTTTTTTTTTTTTTTTTTCTTACATCATAAAATTTTAACTCGTGTTTTAATTTTTTTTTTCTTTTCATTTAAAAAACAAATAATAATGAAATCTCTTATACGTTTGTTAAGCAGTTTAATAATCTATCAAAATAATACGTTCTTCAAATTTTTTTAATATTAAGTATAGTTAACAGGTGTCCTCATTTTATGTTCGTATAGAGAGCATAATCCTTAAAAAAAAAAAAAAAAAAAAAAAAAAAATCATTGTAATAAATGATAAACATACAATTAAAAATACATCGAATAAAGTTTTACTTTTGACTTGCATTTTCATTTTTTTTTCTATTTAGAAACCAACTTAATGAATTATTCCTACTTATTAAAAACTGTACATATTAAATTTTTACTTTTATGTTGATTGTGCCTTTTTATAGCACAGTTTCATAGCATATAAAGTAATGCATAAATGAATTTTTTTAAGATATCAAAGAAAAGACAGCATTAACAGCACGTGGCATATTTAACCTGAATAATTTAAAGTTAAAAAATTAAAGAGAAAGAAAATCTTTCGCTTACTTCTAGTAAAATTTTGATAACATTTATTTGCAACTGTTTTCATAATTAATTACATTTCCTTAAACTTTATTTTTCATTACAAAATACATATTAAAAAAAAAAAAAAAGTCATCTTTTTCTAAGAACAACTTGGGATTGGTTTTAAGTATTTAGTCGAATTTGAAATAACTATATTTAAGTTTGTTCTGTAAAACATTTCAGTTTGCAATCAAGAATAATCTAGATTGGATATCTTGATTTGTGATTCACAAAATTTTTGTTTATATTACATTTATATATGGTAAAACAAAACTGATTTGATGTCTAATTAGTGTTTTGTATATATTTATAAGATTCAGTTCATAATGCTTTTAAATATATTCTGATTATGCCTTGAATGCAAATAAGAAATTTAAAAAAGCTAAAAATAAAGAAAAGCTAAAATAAGTAATTATTCATTAAAAGAAACGAAAGACAAAATATAATAAAAACAATCGAAATACACCAAATTATTGTTTCTAAATAAATTTACTTAATTTATGCAGAATCTACAAATTAGAGAATTTTGTATTTCAAAGCAGCAAAAGGGGAATAATTTGGGAAAGAACTCAATTTTCAACATCTAATATCTCATTAAATATTATGTTAAAAAAATACGAAGCATTTTTTAAGTGACTTCTTAAAAGTAGAACGACATTTTACAACTTTAAGGTTTTTCTACACAGGTTCTCCATGAAATATTATTTTTCTGAATTTTAACTATGTGGTCCCTCATAAAAAGAATATAATACAGTCGAACCTTGTTAATATGAACCTCAAGGGGGATAAAAAATGTGTTCATCGTATCAGTAGTTCATGTTATCAATAACTGATCTTCATTTTGATGGGGACATTGGAAACAGTTCATGTTAAAAGTAATCCACGTTAACAGTGTTCATGTTAACAAGGTTCGATTGTAATCATAATGGTAATAAAACTACATAGCATTTGAAAACATTTTGTATTTAGGAGAATAGTTCTATCGTCACTGAGTTTGCCTGCTGATGTAAGAAATTGAAATATCCTTCATTTAATAGAGATTTATATTGTATGTTATACATTAAAATATTATTATTCTTAAATTAAAAGAAATTGGACATTTCGTTGCTGAATTTTTATGAATATAATAGTAGCAGCATAGGTGCAATTTTTAAGCTTTTCGGCTACTGGAATTTTTATTTAATTTAACCGTTGAAAACTGTTAGAAAGAAAGAAATAAAGAATAAGAATAAGAATAAGAATAAGAATAATAAAATTAGAAATTCTATCTTTCAAAGTTTCATTAAATTATTTATTTTAATTTATAACTGATGCCAAAAAAAATAAATAAACTTTAAATTTTACATCTACTTTTTAAGATAGCACGCGATCATGTTTTATGTAAAAATTAAATCATTAAATTCATTTTTTTTACTTATTTTTATTTCATATTGCTCGCGCACTTTTTATTTCCTAATTCAAAATTATTTAAAAAAAAATTTTCGATATCGTCTGTAACGATACTGATTATTATTAATTTTCTTTTCTTTTTCTTAAAAAAAAAAATGATTTTAATGAAATTCTGGCAAAAGCAGAATTTAGTTTACGACGGAGGACTATTAGTTTTTTTTTTTTTTTTAACTATAACATCGTTTTAAAATTATTCAGTTATGTTTTCGATAAATTTTAGATTTCGATAAATGTCCAACTTTCGAAAGATGACATCGCAAAAATCCCAGATTGAGACTAATAGTCTTCAGTCCTAAAAAAAAAAAAAAAAAAAAAAAAAGTAAATAATAAGTAAAAATAAATTACAAAAATTTTCTAGTAGTCAAAATGTATAAAAGTTAGGAACAATGCAGCAGTATCTATTTCAATATATATATATATATATATACACACACATATATATATATATATAGATAGATAGATATATTTTTAATTTTTAATTTTAAATATAATTCTTTTATATAAAGAATTTTATTTATTTATTCATTTAAACGTTTCACTGTTCAGCTTAGATTTTAAATTTAACTTTCTTTATTTTCTCTTACCCATAGGGTCGAGAAAATATTGTTTTAGGATCAAATTTTCGAGCGTGAGTTTTTGTTATATTTACATGTTCTGAGGTATCCTGATTACGAAAATCATGTTTTTAGCAAATAGTCTGTGTGTCTGTCTGTTATCAGCATACCTCAAGAACAAATAGCAGCAGAAATTCCATATTCGGTATCCTAAATGTGTATCATATAGGGATGCTACAGTAAGCTTTTCGTTGAGATGAAGCAAATGGTTCGTGTACAGGGACAATCAAAAGTATTCAAATACATTACGTCTATGGGGGAATTGCAGGTAAGTAGAGTTTAACATCTATAGACTGCACTAAACCAAATGAAACGAATATATGTTTTTGTAGTAGAGATAGTCAACTGGAAAAAAATTGTGTATGTAGGAGGATCACCTGCCCCCTGGGGGGGGGAGAAGTCTCCCCTCGAAGGGAGTAAATTTGCATGATGGGTATCTTTCAAAAGAGCTCGCCAGTACCTTTAAAACGAATAGTTGAACCATCGATCTGCGATAATTTAAAATAAAGTTATAGAATTTTTTTCATTTTTAACAAAAAAAAAAAAAAAAAAAAAAAAAAAATGTAATAATGATAATAATGTAATATTGAGAATAAATTCAGTTTTTTTTTTTTTTCTTTGGATATTTAGTGTTATACTACTTCTCTAATATAGAAATCATCTGCATTATCATAAAAAATAATTTGTTTAAATAATAATTTTAATAAATTATTTTTTTTAAACAAAATTATTTTTTAATAACCGAATTAAATTCTATATAAATGTAGGTGCACTAATGAAACGGGGGGGGGGGGGGTGAAGGGGTCGGTAGCCCCCCTCATGCAGAACAAATTATCATATAAAATTCATCCGAAGCCTAATTTGAATTGTTTAACATAGGTTTACATAACAGTACTCGGTATCTTACATCTTAATCTCTAACCTATATATTTATAGTATTAAATTTCAGGGTAAGAGAAAGAGAGTGACACACCAGATTATTTTTTCCCTTTTAATGCATACGAAATTTTGCTTTTTATTTTATATTTGAATGTGAGCGATCACCGAAATTATTATACATATTTTTTTTTTCTAAAAGATCCTCTTTCGAAGACATGTTTGAAACGATTATTTTACTATCAAAAACTTAATTTATCGATTTTTTTTTATTATAATAATGTACATATATATATATAGGTTACCTTTATTTAAAAAACAAATTATTTTAATACTGAAGTTAGGACATTTCTGAATGAAATTTTCATAAAAAAATATTATGACAAAAATAAATTTATGATGGATTTACAAAAAAATTACCTATTTAAATGCCCCTATAATCTGAAATTGTCCGACAAATATTAAATGCAATATTCATATTGAAATAGTATCGATTTTATTTATATTTATATTTATATTTTCATTTATATTCATTATTATTATTATTATTTTCTTTTATGTATACTGCAAAATATGAAAACTTATGTGAAAACAATTTTTATGAAGAATTCTTAAGATAAATAAATTCTAGTTGGATGAACTCCAATTAAAATTTACTTTCATACAGAGAGATGACAAATTAATACAAATTGATACAAATTAATATAAGAGGAATGTTATTGTTTCTAAATAGTAGAACATCTGGTGATGATGAGCAGTTGGTGATGGTATGAACAGTGGGTGATGTTTGCAGTTTATTTTATGTATGAAGGATTTGTGATGTTTAAAGTTATAAACAGTTTCTTTTCAGTTGGTGATAATTTAGAAACTAGGAATAATTGAATGCTATATATTATATTCGAAAATTATAAAATATATCGCTCCAAAATTCACCTAGAGCAATTTTTACATAACCTTCATAGTTTAATATTTACTTTAAGAACTAAAAAATGAAAGCATTATTTTTCTTGGTGTGAGTCATAATGTATATTGTACTTTTCCTCCTACGCGAGAACACTTTAAATTTCCTATTTCGTACACAGCATGACCTTTCCCCCCTCATTCTTTATGAATGATTTCATTTTCCGTAGAGAAAATATCAAGAGGTATGTCATGAACTAAGCTATAAATTCTTATTATGGTCTCTTTCTATTTCTAGGTAACATTACAACATTGCTTTCTTGAGAGTAAATGTATATATATATATCCACAAGAAGAATGCCGTTCTTTGTAATGTTAAAAACTTATCTACAGCTTTTTCCTCTTTCTAAATAATTAATGGAACTTGCGTGAATAAAATTTATTTGTTTATAGTATATTTATTTGTTGCATTTAGGTAAAATTGTTTAAATCTATTCAGATATATACACATTTATAGTTCATATTAAACTGTAATTAAATATAAGTATTTTTTGTTAGTAAATTTAAACGTATTTTTATCGGTTGATTGGTTCATTTGATTGAACAGAGCATTATTTTAGCCAGCGTACGCTGTTACAATTTTTTATTATATCTATATCTATCTATCAATCTCTCTCTCTCTCTCTCTAATTATATATATATATATATATATACAGTGCACGACGCAAAAGTTTAGACAATGACGTTATTCATCTTTAAAATTTAGAATTATGACGTCAGAATTACAAAAACCTGTATATATTTTTAAAATATGTTTTAAAATGCTATAATGAAAAGACAGTCGTTTGATTTGCAATAATTTAAATTTTTTTGATAAAAATGAAAATTTGCTTGTCGCAAAAGTTTAGACACGATTATGAGTTTCTGTGAATATTTGCTGGCATATGCAAATTTAAAATCGATGATGTCACAGATTTTGAGTACTTAAGTTCTGCAAATGATAACGCTTCGTAGTCGACATGCTGCGAGCTAAAAAAATCTGGAGTGACTCCACTCGACTTTCCGAACATTGAGTACTTAACAGTTTTGTAGATAAAGTAAAGAAAGAGGAGTTGTTAAACAAACAAAAGAGAGTACTTAGTCAGTCTAAGAACGGGATTCGACAAGGATTTATTTAACAAAACAATATTAAGTGAACTTTTTTTATATAGGAATTTTTGCTAGTGTTCGGAGATTTTTGTTACCGACTGTATGTGTGTATGTATGTGAGTGAACACGCTAGCGTCTAAACGCTTTGTTCGATTAACCTGAAAGTTGGTAGGCATATTGTAAGTCACCATAGTACGAACCCTATTGAGTTTGGTGAATCTAGCACTTATAGCTTTTTACAGGGACACCAGGAAATATTCTTTATCATTATGGCCTATGGGGCCAAATTTTTAAAAGTGTGATAGCGTCTAAACGCCTTATTAATGTGAGAAAAATATTTGTACACATTTTAAAGGTCACAGTTGCACCAACTGTATAGATTTTGGTGAATTTAGCACTTACAGTTTTTTTTACAGGGACACAAAGAAAAATTCTTCATCATTATGGCCTGTGGGACCAAATTATAAAAAGTGCGACAGCATCTAAACGCCTTATTCAATTGAGCTGAAATTTTATTAGAATATTATAAATCACTTTTGCACTAACTATAAACATTTTGGTGAATCTAGCATTTATAGGTTTTTACAGGGACACAACGAAAAATTCTTTATCATTATGATCTGTGGGCTCAAAGTTCAGTAGCGTTAAATAAAACATAGAGTAATACATGGAGAAAAATACTCAAACACTCTATTATGGTTTTCTCTCTTTTGTTTGTTTAACAACTCCTCTTTCTTTACTTTATCTACAAAATTGTTAATTACCGTTCGGAAAGTCGAGTGGAGTCACTCCAGATTTTTTTTAGCTCGCGGCATGTCGACTACGAAGCGTTATCATTTACGGAACTTAAGTACTCAAAATCTGTGACATCATCGATTTTAAATTTTCATATGCCAGCAAATATTCATAAAAACTCATAATCGCGTCTAAACTTTTGCGACAAGCAAATTTTTATTTTTATCAAAAAAATTCAAATTATTGCAAATCAAACGATTGTCTTTTGATTATAGCATTTTAAAACATATTTTAAATATATATGCAGGTTTTTGTAATTCTGACGTCATAATTCTAAATTTTAAAGATGAATAACGTCATTGTCTAAACTTTTGCGTCTCAGTGTATATGTGTGTGTGTGTGTGGTAACATAGTAGTAGTATTTGTAATTAGCACATAATTAACTTCAACCGAAATTCTAAACAAACAAAATGAATTAACATGAAGCTAAATAAAATAACCTGTGACATCTTTTCAAAATATATAAAAAGAATTAATAAGTAATAGGTTTAATATATTCGAGAAACTTACCAAAACAGTATTCCTAGAGAAAATGCCCTAAATTATTAAGGCCGTGGTAGACCGGAGAGTAGAGCTCCTAGGTCGTAATTGGAAGATTGCAGGTTCTATTCTTGAGCTGGCCAAAGACCGGCGTGTACACTACTCATGGCTGGTACACGTAAATTTCTTCGTAGCCCCAATGTCTCAATGTTTCCTTCCAAATTATATCTCTAGTGGCCACCGAAGCGGGGGATCCATTTCCTATGTGGAAGATCAAAATTGTGATGGCATGTCTCTGGACCATCCTTAGGGGTGCGTCCCAGATTATTGCCAATTATCCCTAGCGCAGCACTAACGCGACATCAAACCCAACCAATCATCCTAAATTATTACATTAAATATCCATGAAATAAAGAGGGAAGATAAATGTCAAAAGCACACACACACACATAATATACAGTTTATCATAGGTTATATATTGTAATTTTAATAATAAGTTTTTTAATAAATTAATATTAAAATACAAAATTTAAAATTTAAAATAGTTATTAATTTGCTAGAAGTGAGTAATGTAATCTTTAAAGATATAATGTTCTCTAAACAATATTATTTGGTTAAAAGTTTAATCGGTTTCTTTTTTTAAAAAATCTTGTTTCACACACTTTTAAAATTACATAAAATTGTTTCCTTCATGAATTCCTAAAACGAAACAAATTTAACAACTTTTGAAATTAAGTAATTAAGTCATTTCTTTAGCTTAGTGTTTTTAAGAAACAAGTTTTAGAACCATAAAAATTAATGCTGTGTTACCGATAAATCTCTTAACCTTTATAATAATAGTGTTAATGAAGTAAATGTTTGTTTTTCTCAAATGGAATTTAGTTTTATTGAAGGAAAAAGCTATTTTCATTGGATGAATATTTAAAAAATCTACTTTGTTATAAGTACAACTACACGTTTAAATATAAAAACTTCTTCACACCCCGTAAAATAAAGAGAAGCACTGCAGGTTTCAAAAGGATGAGGCCTTTCTTTTTCAGGTGAGTAGTAAGCCCCGCCGTTTAGCCGACGGAAGTGACGTCATAGGAGGGGGGGGGGAGGAGGGGGAAGAAACCGGAAGTGACGTAACGGTTGCTTGATCGTGAAAGATAACGGGGGTAGAGTTTCTTTTTATCCGTTGGCAACCTGGACTTCTTGTCAGAACATGTGAGGGAGGGGGAGAGTTTTCTTAAAGGGACAACACAGAATCCTGTCAGAACATGAGAGAGAATGATGTCATCAACTGAAAAGAGGACAATGTATTATATTTAGTAATTAATTTTTAATGAGTAGTTCATTAATCAATTTTAATAAGTAAATTTTATTATTTTATTGATTATTAATTAATTATTTAACTGACTATTTTAATTCGCTAGATTTTTTACAAAACGATATTGCCCTGTAGGAGGTTCGAACCCACCATCTACGGCATGCGAGACCAACGCGCTACCGATTAAGCTACGATGACGTTCCCTCGAACTTCCTTTTTTTATGTTTTCCCCTCTTAGGAAATAGGGGGTGGGAAGACGTTTCCCCCACCTGCGCCCGAGTGGACTCCTCCAAGGGGATCCAGCCAATTACAAGAGAGCACTGTGACATCATTCGTGTTTTTATCCAATCCTGATACGTTTGCTGAGAAGATAAGACAGTAAATCTGGGTATAAAATCCTAGACATCACGAAACATCATCACATTTTAGTCTTGTTTCATTCCTGCCGTTCAATTCGCTCTCTCTTCACTACGTAATCATGGAAGACGGGCTAAATCTTTTGATCCACGAAAATGTATTTGCTTCTTCAGAAGAAATTTTTGAAAGACTAGAAAAAGAAATTGTTTATTTACCCGAGGAGCAATGCCACATATGTATTCGAAATAAATCTTATCCTATTTCGCGGAAGATTGCTGCTTTTGGAGACCCTGATTTATCTTATACTTTTTCAGGACTGACACTAATCAGCCAGCCTTGGCCTCCTTTGCTTCTTGAAATAAAAAGTCTTATTGAAACTATGATGGGTGTCAATTTTAATTTCGTGTTGATAAATCGGTACGAGGATGGAAATGCCTGTATTGGTCAACATAAAGATGATGAAGCCGACTTAGAGGAAAACCACCCTATCTGTTCACTAAGCTTTGGAGAAACACGTACTATGATTTTTAAAAGACCCAATTACCAGGATAAAAAAGTGGAATTAAAGTCAAACTCGCTTTTGGTTATGAATCCCCCAACAAATAAATTCTGGAGCCATGGAATTCCAAAGGAGAAGAAACACACTGGTGTGCGTGTTAATCTAACTTTCCGTATGATGAAAACACCTGGACATAACAAGCGGAAACATG
The DNA here is from genome assembly GCA_963930645.1 of Salticus scenicus. Classification (NCBI taxonomy): domain Eukaryota; kingdom Metazoa; phylum Arthropoda; class Arachnida; order Araneae; family Salticidae; genus Salticus; species Salticus scenicus. The sequence goes on from OZ005649.1 coordinate 150,289,199, forward strand.
TTCAAACAGAAGAAAGATGCAAGAAAATAAAAGAAGACCGAACTAAAGTAAGTTTTCTCTCTTTTAAAAAACATTTTCCCTTTGAATAAAGTAGTATACTCTTTCTTTTAATACTAAAAATCTTGATTATTTATTAATGGTTTCTTTTATTTCTTTTTTCAGGAACAGATGTTTGTAGAAAATGTGGAAGAAGAATGGACTGATTCTTTGGATATGAAATACCTAGGTGGAGAAAATTTCCTTGCAGTCAATCATTATATGGGAAAAACTCGAGTGCACATCAGGAGATATGTTAAAGGAGAAAACGGCGAGTTACATGCAACGAAAGACGGAGTTTCTTTATCACCCAAAGTATGGTATTCTTTGTGTAGGAAAGTAAATGCTATTTTAAATCATAAGTCATCGGATAAGGTATTTATTATAGACAGAGATTTATGCATTTCGAAACAAATGAAGAATAATCAAGATTTTTTTGTTTTCCAAAGATTATTTCAAAGAAAAAATTTAAGCATGCAGTTTTTATCTGAATATGTTGTGCTTAGCGATGCTGAGTTAGGAAAGCTTTGTGACAACAAGTGTTTAATAACAGATCGCGTGAAACAAGCGCTGATCGCTTACACTTTATCCTATTGCATTGAAAAAGAACTCGATAATCCAAATTTACAGTTGAAACCCGTGGAGAACCCTGATGCATTTTTAGAACTTGTTGTTTCACTTCAAATCGGTCTTGCTGCAGCTATTACAATAAAAATTACAGAACTTATAAATTGTTGTGGCTGTCGAGATTCGTATGAAGCCAGTTTTATGCATGACTGTTTGACGAAAAGTCGATCTGAAAAATGGTCAGAATATTTTCACCAAGCATTGTTCTTGATAAATTGGGATGATGTAGCCAGAGATATAGTTCATAAAAATTTAAATATTGATTTCCAAGCAGTATTAGGAGTAGAAGAATTTTTCCCTTCTTTAGATGTAGAAAAATTATATGAAACTATTGAAAAAATGTATGTTGGTGAAGAAAAGGAAGAAGAACTTATTTTTAACAAATTATTGTTTTCTTGTAATTGATTCTTTATTATGTACATTTTAATGTAAATAAATGTTGATTATTATAGAATTTCTTGTGTGTGTGTGACTTTTTTCATGTTTATCACTTAGAAAATATTTAAGGTTTTGTGAATATATAAATACTGGGTTATACGTTTTGTTTGAATCATTATGAATATAAGTGTTCGGCTAGATCACAACTACTGCTGTAATGGAAGCAGTATTGAATCAGACGTATCGGGATCCAGAACATCCGGCCAGTTTCGGTGGTGTCAGTGCTTTACAGCGTGCTTTAAAAGGTCGCGTAAAAACCAATGACATCAAGAAATGGCTTCAAACGAAAGATTCATATACTTTGCACAAGCCTTTGAGACACAGGTTCCAAAGAAATCGTGTTATTGTAGGAGGCATCAACGAGCAGTTTCAGTCTGATTTAGTGGACATGCAATCCTTAGCTAATTATAACGATGGTTATAAATATTTACTAACTTGCATTGATATTTTATCAAAGTATGCTTGGGCGATACCTTTGAAAAATAAAAGGTCTATGACTATTAAACAAGCTTTTGAAAAAATATTTGCGGAAAGGTTACCCGAACGACTTCAAACGGACTCGGGTAAAGAATTTACGAACTATCTTGTACAAGATTACTTTAAAAAAAAGAAAATTCATTTTTTCACTACACATAATGCAACCAAGGCTTCGGTGGTTGAACGTTTTAATCGCACTTTGAAAACTAAGATGTGGAAATATTTTACTGAAATGAACACTAGAGGATACATCGACTTCATCGATAAATTAGTACACAGTTATAATCATACTTGGCATCGTAGTATACAAACAGAGCCTGCATCGGTGACGTTAGAAAACCAACAGAAAATTTGGCATACGCTATATGATCAGCAAACATTGGTTCCAAAACCTAACATTACAGATTTAAAAGTTGGAGATACTGTTCGCATCAGTCGAGAAAAAATGTTGTTTGAAAAAGGATATGAACAAAACTGGACAAGAGAAATATTTACAATTTGTAAAATTTTACCTCGTGTACCTGTTGTCTATCAATTGAAAGATTTGGCAGGAGAAATTATAAAAGGAAGTTTTTACAAGCAAGAGTTACAAAAAATTTCGGATTCTGGATTTTATCCAGTGGAAAAAGTTTTGAAAAAAAGAAAACGTCATGGAAAAGTTGAATACTTCGTAAAGTTTCAGGGTTATCCTCAAAAATTCAATACATGGGTCAGCGATGTCAAAATGATATAAATAGAGCATTTGTGTAACTTAACTTTCATTTTAAAAACGATGTCTTTCTACGTCACACTGATCAGTGACAGCTCTTTGAGCTTTTTCCCGCATAATAAAATATCACAATTTACGACGCAGCTGCCTAGTCCAATCAATTTAAATGGCGAATGGGAAATGGCTTTAGTCGATTTCATTTATCCCCATACTTGGTATAACGTTCGAAATGATAATAATTTATTTGGTTTTGATTTGGGTGATGGAATACTCGAAGGTAGAAGAGTCCCCCCAGGTTGCTATGAAACGATACCAGATCTTATTCGAGGTATGACAATAGAATCCCATAAAAATAAGATTGAATTTCAGTATCACCCAGTAACGAAACGAGTAACTATCAAGACGGATGGAAAATCAAAAGTAATCCTCCACGAAGGTATAGCGGAACTATTGGGATTCGAACCAGGAAAATATTCAGGATTCCAACAAAGTCCGTTTGTTGCCGATCCAAAGTGCTCTTTTCCAGTGATATATGTATACTGTGATCTAACAGAACCCCAAATCGTAGGTGATGTACAAGCTCCTTTGCTAAAAATCGTCACGGTAGATGGAAACGACGGCGAAATTGTAAATGCTCATTATCCAAGACCTTTTTACTTACCTGTTATTCGGCAACATTTCCAAACAATACACATTGATATAAGACTTCATTCTGGGGCTTTAGTACCTTTTGAAAGAGGCAAAGTATTTGTCACTTTACATTTTCGTTTACGGCAAATTATATAAAAAGGACCTTTCTTTTCAAATAACTCTCATTTTCAATTTTGTTGACGTGAAAGAAGGATCAATAAAAATGTTGGTGCCTTATACGTGTTGTACGAAAAAATTTGAAGATTATTATGCCGGGCAAACAGGACAAGGTTTGCCTTATTATCAGGGAACCGTTTTGCAGAGAGGACATGGGATAGGTGGATTTTTTGCTAAACTATTCCGAAGCGCAATGCCCTTTTTAATAAGCGGTGCCAAAACAGTCGGAAAAGAAGCTTTACGAACTGGCACTATGGTAGCAAACGATGTATTGTCAGGCGAAAGTTTAAAATCTTCTCTCAAAACGCGAACGAAAGAAACCGGAAAAAAACTAGCCAGAAAAGCTGTTCAAAAAGCGGATGAGATGATCGGTCACGGAAAGCTTAAAAGGAAACGCAAACCTTCCAAACGTTTCATTTCATCGAAGCACGGAAAGTGCAAGGACGTGATATTTTTGATTAGACATACTCTATAAAATGGCTTTTCTTTTAAAAGATTCTCCAGAATGCGCTAAATCAGAACTAGAACTATTTTCTTTACCACCCACTCAAACAGTTATTGAAAGAGGCGAATGGGTTGAGTTTCATCCTCTTGCCAATGCATCGGATGGCGGTCCTGTAGAATTTAATGTGTCTGGAAGCGGTGAAGAGTATCTTGATTTGTCGCAAACTCAGCTGTATATCAAAGTAAAAATTTTGAAAAATGATGGCAAGCCTATAACAGATAAGTGTAAAGTCGGCCCTGTGAACCTTTTCTTACATTCTATGTTTTCCCAAGTAGACATCAGCCTAAATGAAAGACTTGTTTCATCCAGTAATAATACGTATCCCTATAGAGCTATGATAGAAACATTACTGAATCATAGATATGATGTGAAAACCTCTCAACTTTCCTCAGAATTATTTTACAAAGACACTGCTGGCCGTATGAATGTTTTTGACACGGCAGATCCTAACCCTAATGAAGGTTTTAATAAACGTGCTGAACTGTTTAAACTAAGTGCTTCAGTTGATATGATGGGTCGTTTGCACTTGGATATGTTTCACCAAGAGAGACTACTACTTAACATGGTCGACGTGAAAATTAAACTTATTCGTAGCAAACCAGAATTTTGCTTGTTAGGGGGTGAAGGGGAATTCAAAGTATTCCTTGATCATGCCTCTTTATTTGTTCGAAAAATAAGGGTTAGCCCAGGTGTTGTTTTGGGACATGCGAAAAGCCTAGAAAAAACGACAGCCAAGTATCCTATTGATAGAGTTCTTTGCAAAACTTATTCCATTCCTGCTGGAAATATGAGTTTTATTCAGGATAACATTTTTATTGGTCAAATGCCGAATCGTATTGTAATTGCCTGTGTAGACAACGATGCATTTAACGGCAACTATAAAAAGTCCCCCTTTGAATTTCAGCATTACAATATGAACTTCATAGGTGTCTATGTAGATGGTCAACCTGTTCCTCATAATCCCATTCAGCCTAATTTTGAAAATGGTTTATTTATCCGTGCTTATCAAAATTTATTTGTGAATGCCGACAACAAAGGACTGTATTTATCTAGGTTAGAATTTTCAAAAGGATATTCTTTATTTCGTTTTGATTTGACACCTGACTTATGTGATGGTTCTCATCTTAACCTTATTCGTCACAGCAATCTAAGATTGGAACTTAAATTTAGTACTCCTCTAATACAAACAATCTCTCTGATCGTGTATGCTGAATTTGAAAATTTAATTAAAATCAACAAAGCTCGAAATATTTTGTATGATTTTGGAAACTGATGAATTCATCTCAAATTCATACAGTTTTATCTCGCGATCCTGTTTCTGCTAGGCATTTTGTAGGTGTTTTTCCTTCTGACAAAATACCTGTCATTCGAAAATTCCCTTGTACATTTGTACTCAATACTGATAAACATGATGAAAAGGGATCCCATTGGCTGGCTGTTTACATTCAAGACCAAAAGACTATTGATTTTTTCGACTCTTACGGACTACCTCCCGAAACCTATGGAGAAGACATCACAAGATTTGTAAAGAAGTATTCTCAAATTCAATGGAACAAGACAACGCTTCAAAGTTTAACGTCCAATGTCTGTGGACAATATTGTATTTTTTTTTGTAATAAAACGATGTCAAGGACTCTGTATGAAATCTATTGTAAATGTACTGTCTAGAAAGAAGAATGATTTTCGAATGTTTCAGTTTGTCAAAAAAAGATATGGTGTAAATATGATTTTCAAAAAATAAAAATTATTTTTTTAATAAATGTGTTTGTATTTTCTTTAATGTGTTTTATTAATATTTTCCTACTTTAAAAAAAAATGCATGTTTTATTTTGACGGAAAGAGTATAAAAGTAGGATCATTTTGAAAAAATTGTCATTTAAAAAATGGAACTTCTCAAGTTAGAACACCCATCTACTTGCCTTATTTCTGGCCCCACGCAATCTGGAAAAACATTTCTAGTTAAAAAGTTGATTGATTGTAAGATGTTTAATCCCATGCCAACGAATATTATTTATTGTTACGGTAAATACCAACCTCTTTTTAATTCAATGAAAGATGTGAATTTTGAAGAAGGACTACCGTCTAATCTTAACTCACTTCGAAATGCTTTAATTGTCATAGACGATTTAATGTCAGAATTAGCGAATGATTTTCGCTTAAGTAATCTTTTTACGAAAGGCAGTCATCACCAAAATTTATCTGTTATATTTTTAACTCAAAATATTTTTGTTCAGGGTAAAGAAATGCGAAATGTTAATCTAAATTCTCAATATATTTTCTTATTTAAAAATCCTAGGGATAAAACTCAAATTAATATCTTAGCTCGCCAAATGTATCCAGGTAAAGTTCGAGCTTTCCAAGAAATTTTTTACGATGCTACATCACCTGAATTTGGTTATTTGCTTATTGATTTGCGCCCAAGGGCAGATGATCGTTTGCGCCTGCGCACAGGAATATTTTCGGGTGATAAACATTACGTGTATGAACCTCGATAAATCATTTCTATTCAGTGCATCCTTCAGTGAACATGTCTTAAGCTGTAGTAGAATTTGAGGGCTTTCAGATAAATTCGCAAGATTTTGTTGTCAAAGAATTGGCCTTTTATGCCGTGGACTTTAATTATCATGCCCGCTGGAGCTTTCTCCCTCCTTATCCATGGGAACAATTAACCCTCAAAAAAAGAAAATCTTTTGCATGGCTAACTCGTTATTGTCATGGTTTACGCTGGGAGAGTGGAGAATTACCTTATTCATCTTTAGAAGTTATACTTTCATCTTTGTTTATTTCCCATAAAAAGATTTTTACCAAAGGATTAGAAAAAACAAAATTTTTAGAGAAAATGTCTAAACGAAAAATTTTTAATCTCAATGATTTTGATTGTCCCAAAATAGTCTCACTAGAAGAAGCAGATGTGAAATGCCCCAGTCATAAATCGTTTTTTAAACACTGCGCACTGGCGAAAGCATTTGCTTTCGGCGTATTTATAAAGGAGAATATAAGCTTCCCACAAATCATTTGTATTCAGGATGTCGACGCTGGAACATCTCAGATTGTTAAGCAAGACGAAACAGAAAGCAGCCTTCCTTAGAAAGTGTCCTAACAGTATCATAAAAGGTGTGTGTGAATGCGCCTTAAACCTATTAAAGGGTAACGTACCTGTCACCAAACGTCAGAAAAACAAATTAACTCATTATAAAAAAACTTTGCGTCGTCTAGGAGATAGAAAAGTCCCATTATTTAAGAAAAGGCGACTCCTTGTTCAAAAAGGAGAAGGTTTTCTTTCTATTCTCATTTCCGCTGCCGTGTCTGTACTGAGTACATTGATAAATGGAATTCGCTCGTAAATTCAGACTAATTCCAATGGATAGAGATCAAGAATTTGCCGAAGAACATTTGAGTGATTTAGACATACAGATTCAAAATATTTTGAAAAGAAAATTAGAAGAAGATGAAAAAGCAAAGCTATACATACAGATTTTGCAGAAGTTTGTGTCATTCCCAGATGTGAATACTGTGAAACGTTCCGAAGTTCCAGTCACGGAAAATCCTCCTGAAAACAATCTTGTTACAGAAAGTGAAATTTTGAACACCGTTCCTGTCAAACATAAAAAAACTGCTTCGAAAATTATAGAATTTTTAAGACAGCATGAAATATTTTGGAATGAAAATAAAGAAGTTAAAGTGGACAATAATGTTATCCCTGATTCTGATATTGTTCAACTAATAAATTTCCTATTAAGAAACAGAATAAAAAAACCAGATGCCTTTGAAGAATTTAATGAAAAATTGAAGATTTGTGATTTTCCACGAGAGTTTATCAAAAATAAATATTTAACTGTTATGAAATCCTCTCCGAAGAGAAAACGTACACCGTATGTGAAAACTATGTATGCAAAACCTGGAAGAAAAAAATTGACTTCCTCAAAATGGCTAAACTTGTAAAAAAAAATTATTTTTTAATAAATTTCTTTCTTGCTTGAATTTTTTCAGTTGTTGTTTTATTTCTTTTCATTTAACATTTTTAATTTTTCAAAAGAGAAAAAAAAGACAAACTCAGTTACAAAAAATAAATATGATTTATTGTTAATAATAAATTTACAAATTTTCTCGTTACATTTTTTGTTGTTTTATTATACATATTTTTTTCTTTCTTCATGTTCCTTTAATACCCGTAAGGTAGGGTGGTCAAATCGTGCTGAATGACACGTTTGTCATAGACCACACTGTAAAGTTTCCTTTGTTCTCTGTTAATGACCTTTCTGCGTTTTGGATCCCGGGTGATTTTTGCTGGGTCTGTAATTGGGATCGTTTGAGTTTCACTCATTTCCGTAATTAACTTCCGAATAGATTCAAAATTTAAAGATTGGGAATTCTTAAAGTTCAAGGTGAACCCCCTTACCTTGCAACAAGTTTTACCACTTTTTGTTTCAAAACCATAGTTTTTAGGGCCACCTAAAAAAAGAAAAGAAATGAATTTAATAAAGTAAAAAATAGGTTTCAAATGAGATCAGAAAACATAAATAAATAAAGAGAGAAATTTAAAACACTTACCAGATACAAACACGGATATCACATCACCATCCAGTTCATCGGTGAATTCACCGAGAAAGTTGCCGAGGGGCGGATCGTTTGTACCATCACTGGCATAAACGATCGAATCTGTATCGTGATACAGAACACTGCGGCCAAGTTTGTCCATTTCGCTGTACAGCTTGAGACGAGCCCAAGCTGTAGTGAAAGCCGCTAAAAAGATGTTTGTAGCGGTGTCCTGCCCGATAAATTCCTCGTCAGCTTTCCATTGGATGGCTGCCACCTCTGGTGTAGGGAGAAAAACATCTTTGATCTGAAAAAGAGGAAATTAAAATTAAAACATGAAATGGAATAAAATAAATAATTATCGATGTATAAAATAAAAAAGGTACTTACGTTTTTAGTAGGATCAGCCATCATTTTGTTGAAATTCGGGACAGTGTTGACAAACGTCAGCCGATCCTTATTAATGTTCATCCCCCATCTGTAATGAAAAAGGAAATAAAGTTATAAAAATGTATGAAAAAATATAACTGTAAATAAAACAAAAATTTTTTAATTATACTTACCGTCCCCAAAAACTATTCAGCGCTAATTTGGCTACTTGTCTGCGCCCAGGGTTTTTGCTGATGCATGCCGGGTCTAATTTAACACCTTCGCGTTCCTCGTACTGGCGAATGTAGTGGGCTTTCTGTTCCTCAGTCACGCAGTCTGAAGGCCAACCACTGCTCTCCTGCTTGATCTTCAAAAAACAATCGATGAATGATTTAAACAGAGAGTCTGATGTTTGCTCGAAATGGTAGACCTCGTAGATCTGAAATAAAAATTATAAAAAACTATTAGATGAGCATTCAAATAAAATCATACATTTACAAAACAACGAGATTATGTTTAGTACTTACTTGTGTGACTCGATATCCTTTCTTCTTCGCCAGCTTCAGCTCCTCGCTTACCCATGTTCCGACAATAGCACGTTCATCATCGGTATGGGAGCAAGGACTTTGCTGCAAGGTTTCAGCGCAGGTCCGGCATAGGGGAAACATCAGCTTCTTTTGGCATCGGTATGGCAGCACGGGTAAATAGAGCCCTCGAGGTGGGAGTACTTTGCAGTGGACCAATCCGAAATATTGGTCGATATCATCGAAACCTTCTGTTATAATGGTGGGATGACCAACGGGGTAAAGGCAATATTTGTTTACCTAACAATGAAATAAAAGTGTTAAAAAATACATATCACAAATGCAGAGAACATTTTTAATTTGAGAAAATAATTTAAAAAATAAAAAACAAAACAAACAACAGACTTACCCATGGGTATAACGACGTAAAATCAACATATTTCACGTCGCCTTCGTGAAACAATTTTACTGCGTTGGTTCGTCCCCCAAAAAATGCATCCCTTGGATTTAAACGGTCCTTCAAGTCGTGTGTTTTCAAGAAAGATTTTAGTTCCGAGGACTCCTTCTTCATTTCTCTAAAAGTATGCTCCCACATCTCGACTACCTGATATCCCTGGTCGCGTAATTTCTGGACATTCTCCTCCGTCTGTTGTCTTAATGCTGCCATGGTCACATTTTTTAAAGGATGGGTCACGTCTGAATTGTAGCACTTGCAACATCCGTGAAAGAAACAACCCTAAAAATAAATATTTTCCTTTATTAAAATAGTATTTAAAAATATATATATAAATAAAATGATTCATTAATCACAGAATAATTTTTACCTGATACTGGTAGACGGTCTTGGTTTCTTCACAGAATCCATCTACCGATATTCCTATGATTTTTCACTCTCCTGTTCCATTGAGAGCGTGCTGGCTATGCAACCCTTGTGTTGAGGCTACAAAATCCAACCATCGAATTGAATCAGGGCTGAAATTGGTTTTGTTGATGTAGCCGTGCACGGGAACCATAGCAATCGTATCGGGCTGTATGTGGTTGCTTCGGTATGTTGCCATGCAAACAGATGCAATCGTCACATACCTAAAACATAAAAAAGAAGTTAAATATTTATAAATTAAATCTTTTCATTGAAATATTTTAAAAGAATACAAAAAAAAAAAAAATATATACTTTACCGAAACGGATCCACGTTGGCGATTTCCATAAACTGTGTTCGAAACTCGAGACAACAACGCCGAAGAATATCCACGTCCGAACTGAAAAATTGAAAGAAAGAAAAAAACATATTAATTTAATTTTTTTTTTTGTTTTATTTATTTATTTATTTTTAAAAATAGAGAATTCTTAAGCACCTACCTGCAATAAGAATACATTTCCTTTTGAAAATCAAACATTTCCCCCCTTTGTTTTTCTTCTGCATGCCAGGACAGGAATGCACTGCGAGCTGCAGTTGACATCGTGTCAGGACTATAGTACTGGGTATCGGGAAGGGGTCCAACATAGTTTTGATTCTCCCGGGTGTTGAAGAGATGAGGGAAATATCCCTTCCGTAATTCGGAGAAACCAAAACAACTGGGCAGTTTTGATAGGGCCATTGGGAGAAAATTTAACGAATCGATGATTCGAACGTCGACAGATTTCAGATGAATAGACATCAATTTGCTCCCGCACGGAATCACTTCTGGTGTTGTACCTTGTTTGATTAACCATTCCATGATGAATTGTCCGTCGAATCTGAAAAAAGAACAAAATACGTTTAATGGATAAAGATAAGAACAAATCAGAAATAAACAGAGAGAGAAAATTTACTTACCCCTTCATATTATGGGCGATTGCTGTATAGCCCTTGTGTCGAGGAGTAAACAGCCATGTACAGAAATCTGCACAGGCTGTATATCCTTTGAATACTTCCTCCCGGCCATTAGTATACTGCGCCACAGCAAAATTAACTTCGTGTGTTCCCGAAGATTGGTCCGTTTCAAAATCAAAAAAGATCAATTTTGCACTGGGATTCTTCGGGTCCACTTGCCGCAAGTAACACTGGTGCGCCGCCAATACAACAAAGCGATCACAAGAAGGGCATTTGGCTGTTCCACAGCGGTGCATGTCTTTGGGACAATCTCTTCTACGAATTACTTTGCAACACGTTCGACACTGATAAATCTGTGAAAGAAAAAAAAAAAAAAACATGAATACATATATTTACACATACATTATTTATATATTTTTTTTAACTAAGACATTCCTTTACCTGATCACAGAGGGAGAATTCCTGATTATCTCTTAGGGCTTTATGGGCTGCAAAGCAATCACTCGATTGGCAAAGACGATCACAGTCCAGGCATCGTTGAGGTTCGCCCGGACGGCAGTCTGTTCTCATGCACACGTAACATGCTTCGGCACATCGATGTTCATATTGTTTCTCATAAGGCACGTCGCATCGTTCGCAGTAAAAATTACTACCAAAAAACGCTTTCAATGACTTCACGACGTCGTAATGTCCATCGTGAAGCCACAAATTGATCCGCTGGGGTTTATCCACACCTTTGTACGAAACCTACAAAAAAAAAAAAAAAAAAAAGATTTTAAAATCAGCAAATGTCAATAAAGAAAAAATATTTTAAATATGCACATTTAGTAAAACTTACTCGATTGCGATTATCCGACGACAGTACGGCAATCTGAATGTTGAGATGGTCTTCAAACTGAGCGACTTCCCGAAACGTGCAAGGACCTAGGGGAACTTGGGCTGCAGCATGCAGAGCTCGGGCACGGTTCATCAAAGCGGGACGGTCACGTCGTTGCATGGCTTTAATTGCCTTGCGGTCATTCTCTAAATGGGCTTTAGCAAACATGATGGCCTTCGCACAGCAGAGTCCTTCTTCATCCTCGGGAATACTCAGAATAGATTTCTTTTGCAGGCGATCGACGGAAATATTTGAAATTCTTCGTCCTCCAGCACCGATGGGTCTGTGAACTGTCATGACATCCACCGAAAAACCCTCATCCAGCTGAATTTTATTTTTCGACTGAAGGACCTTCATGACGGCAGACATCACTTTTTCAACAGTGAGCTCAGAGACGGAAATGAGTTTCGTGGATATTGGCTTATCCAATCCCTCCGCCCAAATACAAAGTCGTATCAGGTCTGTGGATTCCAAATTCTCCGTGGAACGGCGAATCAAACTTGTAAATAATTGATTCACAGAGTCTATCACCGCAATCATGGGTACACCTCGCACGTGAGAGGGAAGCTTGTCCGGATCAACACGGGCTTCATAGCGGATTTCTTCCGCTTGGTATTTGTTATTCCTTCGACGCAGGCGCTCGGTAATAATAATAGCATCCTCCATCTGTAAAAACAAAGAAAATATATATAATAAGCTCGATCATAAAAAAAAAAGAAAAAATCCATGTATAAAAGTAAGTACTTACGTGGGAAGTCTCTCCACCAGTCGTGTACGTTGGTCCGGCTCCAACAGGTCGAGCAGAAGTCTAGAGTAATAATAAAGAAAATTAGACACTTATAAAAAGTAAAAAAAAAAAGTTTACACTCAAGAACACAGAAATAAACTTACTTCAAATCCTGTTCCAACTCGGTAATATAGCGGCAAAGGCATGGGATTCTCCGCAAAAATTTGGGAAGCTTCATCGAAATCCATAGGATTTTCGATGAAAATTTGCGACGCTTCATCCATCAACTGAAAAAGTAAATACATCGTTAAGAATATCAATATTACAAAATATTATAATATTATAAAAATAATAATTTATTAAAATAACTTACTTCATCATCGGAATCATTGAAGGGCATTTCAGAATCTTCAAAAAGAACCTAAAATGAAAAAAGAACATTTTATAGAACAAAATTAAATGAATTAAAATTCAGAAAATTGCATGTACGAGTTCAAAATATTAAGGAAAGAAAAAAAAAATCCATGATTAAAAAAAACTTTCAGAAAACATTAGTGTTAAGTTAAAAAAGAAAAAAAAATCTTGAAAATAATTTAAAAACTGGAAAATGAAACTTGAAATATTTTTAATTAGATTTTTCTCAAATAACTTAATAAATAATAAATAAAAATAAATAAAATTTGCAAAAAAGAAAGTGGATTTTTAGTATTGTTTAAAAATAAAAATCAGAAAGGAAAAATATATTTAATAATAACAAAAAATTAGAAAAAAAAATATTTACCTGATTTTCGCCTGAACCAACAGTATTGAATGAGCGTTTCATTTTTTCTGAAGAAAGAAGGTAATCCTAGGAATAGAAGTAAAAGAGCAAGCAAAGAATTTTCTTGGACTAGGTCAAACAAGAAAGTGAACGCGATAGCTCAGGAGGGTCCTTAAATATCCAGCGTAAGGAACGTGACATCAGTTATGTACCTTCTTATTGGCTGGATCCCCTTGGACGAGTCCACTTGGGCGCAGGTGGGGACACGTCTTCCCACCCGCTATCTCCTAAGAGGGGAAAACATAAAAAAAGGAATTTCGAGGGAACGTCATCGTAGCTTAATCGGTAGCGCGTTGGTCTCGCATGCCGTAGATGGTGGGTTCGAACCTCCTACAGGGCAATATCGTTTTGTAAAAAATCTAGCGAATTAAAATAGTCAGTTAAATAATTAATTAATAATCAATAAAATAATAAAATTTACTTATTAAAATTGATTAATGAACTACTCATTAAAAATTAATTACTAAATATAATACATTGTCCTCTTTTCAGTTGATGACGTCATTCTCTCTCATGTTCTGACAGGATTCTGTGTTGTCCCTTTAAGAAAACTCTCCCCCTCCCTCACATGTTCTGACAAGAAGTCCAGGTTGCCAACGGATAAAAAGAAACTCTACCCCCGTTATCTTTCACGATCAAGCAACCGTTACGTCACTTCCGGTTTCTTCCCCCTCCTCCCCCCCTCTCCTATGACGTCACTTCCGTCGGCTAAACGGCGGGGCTTACTACTCAGGTGGAAAAAAAAAAAAACACTTTCTACTACATTGGAGACAGAAGCAAGGTTGATTGCAAAAATCTTGCTTTTGCCTCCATGTTAGTAGCATGTGTTACTTGCACCTGGAGAAGAAAGACCAAGTTCTTTCGAATACAGTTGTGCTTCCCTGTATGTGAAAAACCTTTATGTTTAAATATTTATTGTACACCAGTTTTTTAAATTATAATTATAACTAAGTTACAGTCGGTAACAAAATTGTCCGAACACTAGCAAAATTTCCTATGTAAAAATAGTACACTGCATACAGTTTTGTTAAATAAATCCTTATCGAATCCTGTTCTTAGTCAGTGTATGAACAAGATTCGATAAAGATTCATTTAACAAAACCGTATGAAGTGTACTTTTTTTACATAGGAATTTTTGCTAGTGTTCGTACACTTTTGTTACCGACTGTATAAGCGGTTACATATATCTGATTAGGATTGTTGAAAAAAACACAAAATTATTTTCTTTTCTCATGGCTGTTGTCCTGATTAAGTTGTGCAAAATGGTTTTGGGTTTCTAGTAAGACTGGATGATATAACAATTTAAAATCTTTTTCTGTAGATAGGTTTAACCTCAGGCCAATTCTTGCTAATATCCATTTTACTTCTATATCGCTAAATCAATTTATACTTAAGACGATTTCTGATAATACCAATATTGCATTTATATTGCAAAGTCTGCTGCTACGAACACATGAAAACGTTCCGATCATCGAATAGTGACGTGGAAATATAATTTCAGAAATCATAAAGTCAAACATATTGTAATAGCAGTTCCGCTCACTAATTCACATTGAAATTATTTGATATGTTTACTAATATATGTTACGTAACATATTTTCCAGAGAACCAAATGATTAAAACTTTAATTTATTTTAAAATATTAAGTCACAATGATGTCACTTTCGACCATCGAAAGACTTTAATATGTTCTTGGTAGCACCCTAAACCGACTCAAGCTTAGGAGGACTCTCTACTTATCGTTTCCGGAAGCCAAAGCTAAGGTTATTCTATGGGGGAATTTTGCCCCCTCATAACTCATTAACTAATGATATTTTTAAATTCCGTTTTCACATTCAGAAAATTCACAACTGTTAAAAATTTTATCGCTTTCTAAAATTTCATCTTTTAAATTTTTAAAATTTTGTTTTTTGGTTGAAAAATACGAATTTTCACAATGTGAAATTTTGCATTTTTGAGATTATAAATAAAATCTTAAAAATTAAAAATATTAAATTTTAGAAAGCGATAAAATTTTTAACAGTTGTGAATTTTCTGAATGTGAAAACGGCATTTAAAAATATGCATTAGCTAATGAGTTTATAACAGGGCAAAATTCCCCCATAGAATAACATTGATTTCGGCTTTCGGAGACAATAAGTAGAGAGTCCCCTTAATGTCAATTTATGAAGTATTTAATAATGTGCATGCATCATATCGAAACCAGATCCAGCTTATTAGAAAGCGGGTGTCGGTTAAGTTTAATTTTTGATGTTCTGGCAATTTTACATAGTATAGAACTAGTACGACTTACAACCCATTCAACCTCAACCGATGTCCTGTCTTGAAATGGCTGTCTAGTATTTTGGATATGTTCAGGGACATCAATGTATAGTTCTTATTCTTGATCTCTTCAACTTTCTATGAAATGAATCTATCAGGCGATTCCTTATTTGATAATGGAGTTTTACAAAAAGTAATTAATTAAATATTTTTTGACAGTGTATGAAATTTTTTATCAAAATAAATTGCGTTTGAAAAAGTATTTTTCTAAAATATTTTAAATATAAACGTACAGTGTAATGTTATATGTATTAAAGTAAAAACGTTCCTATAATGTTCGTATAAAAATGTATTTTCTAATGTCGATATTATCATGTAATCTCGATATAAAGATCGTTATATATCTCGACGTAAGTTTTTAAACATCGAATATTTCTAATTTCTATTTCTAAATTAGTTGTAAACTTTACTGTATAACTGAAATTGAAGTAACATGGAAGTGAAATGGAGAAAACTGCAGACAGGAGGAAGTCTCATAAGAAATTCGATTCTATTGTATAAATGATTAAAATTAGAAAGAAAGAAGTCCCATGATTATATCCCTCAGTAGGCAATTACAAAACAACTTAACTCAACTGCACTTTTCAATTAAACTCCACACAACTACCATTTAGAAAAAAGGAATTATCATTTAAATTCGATATCGATATAAATACAGTCGGCAGCAAAAGTATCCAAGCACTAGCAATAACCCTTCTAAAAAAAGTACACTTAATACTGTTTTGTTAAATAAATTCTTGTCTAATCATGTTCTTAGTCAGTCTAAGAATATGATTAGACAAGGATTTATTTAACAAAAGAGTTTTAAGTGTATATATTATTTTAATCGGAATTATTGGCTAGTGCTCGGAAAATTTTTGCTGCACACTGTATATACCGAGTGATCTAAACGTCACAGAAAAAATAAAAGTTGTATTATTAAAAAATTATTGAACATAACACGATGTGGTTTTCACTGAAGTGCACAGAAACACATCGGATTGTTTTAGGTAACAAAAGATTTATTAGCAAATTAGTTTAAACTGTTTCCAGACGGCGACGCTTTAATTGTAAAATTAATTTTTTACAATAGCACAGTACATTTAACTGTGTAGTTTGGACTAAAATAGAACAATATGACGGCTGTCATTCATGAAAACAGCCCTCAGACCTTTTGCATTGGAAATCTTATTAGAAAAGCTTCAGTATTTACAAAATGGCGTCATTTGTGAAAGCGAATATGTTTAAAAGAGGAGAGGATACGGTGAATAAAGCGCGATTTGTTTGTGAAAAATGTAATTTAAAGTTTTACTTACTTATATATAAATAAATCCCGCGTTTTTGAATAATATATTTTATATTTTTTCCGTAACTTTTGGTTCATTCCGTATATATATGATGTCGTAAATTTTTCTAGACATGATTTTATTGCCACTGTAAAAAAAACGAATTAAATTTTAAATCAAATTCGCAAATGTACAGTCGGTTACAAAAGTATCCGAACACTAGCAAAAATTCCTATGTAAAAAAAAGCAGAGTTAATACTGTTTTGTTAAATAAATCCTTGTCGAATCATGTTCTTAGTCAGTCTAAGAACATGATTCGACTAGGATTTATTTAACAAAACAGTATTAACTCTACTTTCTTACATAGGAATTTTTGCTAGTGTTCGAATACTTTCGTTACCAACTGCATTTTGCTTTACCTCATTTATCAACGTCCATATTAAATGGTATAGACAGGATGTACCATTATATTTTCATTAATTTATAGTGTTTTTTATTTTTTATTTTTTATTTTTTATTTTTCAATCATACAGTCGACAGCAAATGTATCCGAGTACAGTCAGTAACAAAAGTCTACGAACACTAGCAAAAATTACTATATCAAAAAAGTACATTTAATACTGTTTTGTTAAATAAAGCCTTGTCAAAACCTGTTCTTGGTCAGTTTAAAAACAGGATTCGACAAAGATTTATTTAACAAAACTCTATTAAGTGAACTTTTTTCATATAGGAATTTTTGCTAGTGTTCGGAGCCTTTTGTTACCTACTGTACTATCAAAAAATCTTATGTATAAAAAGTACACTTAACACAGTTTTGTTAAATAAATCCTAAAATATTTTTAGACTGACTAAGAAGAGGATTCGACAAGTATTTATTTAACAAAACTGTACTAAGTGTACTTTTTTCTATAGAAATTTTTGATAGTGCTCGGATACTTTTGCTGCTGACTGTATAATCACTTTGATTTATTTTAATGGGGATCTTACGTTAAGAGTTTTGTATAATAGGAATGATATTGATAAAAAATGTGTTTTAATCCTTAAATGCCCGATTGGTTTTTGAATCAATTAAAAAATATTTTATTCTTTCCTTTATTAAAGAAATCACGGGAAAATAATTTAAAAAATCATACTTTATTTAACTATGGTTTACAGCTAAAAAGCGATTTGTTTTCAATCGGCAAACATGAGGCATTTGAGCTTCAATCAGAGCCTGATTAAAGGGGAAGCACACATTATTTATACTTACACCGTTATTTTTTAACAAATACTTTCCTCCTATAATAAACAGAAAATTCTCATTAAAAATTATTTTAAAAGAATTCTGGTGTCTAATAACGGTGAGTAAATTGGATTGTTTTACACCGTTCATTTTTTATAAAAAATATTTCCTCGTCAAAGCGTGGAATTTTTATGACATGAAGTAAAAAAACAATTGTAAAAATATTCCGGTGAGAGCGGAGATAATGTGTGCTTCCCCCTTAATCAGGCTCTGGCTTCAATATTGTTCTAATAATACCTTAGAAGACAAAAATTGGGAACGTTGCCGAAAGGCAACACACGACATTTAAGGATTAAAGGGGTTGTTTTTTTCTAAAAATGATGAAATTGTAAATTAAACTGTAACATGCATTACAGCTTATTTTCACTTTTCACTTTGACTTAAGGTCCATACATATATATATATATATATATTTCTGTTACTGATATTAATTTTTGAATGAACTGCAGATATCTTCTTTTAATCATATTTATTTTTCAATGTATAATCATAAACATTAAGGCACATAAGTAATGTATAGTCAAATAATTTATTTAATAAAAAAATAACTTTAACATATATAAAAGAAACCTTTTGAGAAACTGTTTACTTTAAAATTTCAATAATTTATATGAAGCGTTTTAAGACATATGTGTCTTTATTTACAATTTTATTTTTTCTCAAATTTGATAAAAATACATATATCATAAAACAAAATTTATTTTATCTTAAAAGATTAATAGTATATTTGCATGTGATTTTTAGAATAAGTGTGTAAATTTATTTTCCTGTCCTGCAAAAAGATCGAACAAAAAGACTTTACTGTTAAATAAACAACGGAGAAAGTATTGGAAACATATTAGATGAATCATGAAGTAGAGAGGGGTTCATTGGTAATGGAGGTGTTTTAGCTATATATAATGATGCGAACCCTAAGCAATTAATATTGATTTACAGTTTCGTTTAAGAAAGTATTCAGCTTGGGGAATACGGTGGAGTGGAACATAATAATATATTTCTTTTATATACGTATGAATGAACTGAAGTGACATTTCTTTTGCATCTTGTTGTACAACTTTTCTTTATGTACATGATACATTTCAAGTAAAATAAATAAATAAATAAATAAATAAAGCTCAATAAAAAAAAAAAAAAAAAAAAAAAAAAAAAAAAAAAAGCTTTAAAAAATTTCATGCCAGCCAGAAAAAAAAAAAAAGTATGATTATTTAATAACAATTAGTATTTGATTTAGAACATTTTATAATCAAGAAATGTTCTAAATTCTATATTTAGAATATACTGATTATTCTATAATCAGTAAATTCCTTAGCCGGACATCGTTTCTATATTCCTAAAGCCTACATTTCTATATTCCTAAGCCTGAAATCGTAATTAAAAAAGCTGAAATTTTATTGATAAATTAAAATATATTGATGATATTATCATTTTATAGCACACTCATTTCAAAAACATTTTAACAAAAGGAAGAACTGAGCAGTTTTTAATTGTTATGATCTTTAAGTTATTATAACGTAATAGATTTTAAACTTTAGAAACAACAGTGTTATAGGGATTTACAAAATAATGATCAAATATTTTTATGATTTTTTTTTCAATCTTCTGTTTTTTTCAACATAAGCACTATGATTAAAAATAGCTCAAAAGAATCGATAATTAATAACTGTTAACATCAACGTAATACGAAAAATAAAATATTACACTGTTCGACATTGAAAATGCAACACCAAGAAGGAATGATAATAACGGAACGAAATTTGTTGGACACATACATTATAGTAGGAAGAACAATTGATTAAAATTTCAGGAAATTTGGAGTAATATGTACGGAAAAAACAGTACATAAAGCAGCGACATCTGTCAGGAATAACAGCACATATCTGCTTAGGCATTGAGTCGAACAGCGATTGGATGATACGTACGGGTAGAGCACTTCATGAAGTTTTAGCACGATGCCACAATTCATCAATCGAAGTTACTGGTGAGTGGTGGGGGGGGGAGTCGCTTTTCAACGAATAAACAGTCATTTTCATTGGTGCGAGATCATGAGAACGCGCTGGCCAGAGCAACAGTCGAACACATCCGGCATCAATGAATGTCCTGACAATATGGACAACTTGCGGTCGTGCATTGTCCTGCTTAAATGTTGCGCTTCGGAGGCCTTGAACATAGGGCAGATACGCTCCTTAACTCGTCAGAAATGTAATGGTTGGTATTCAGAGTGGCGGGAATGAAAACAAGAGGTGACCGGGACGTGTATCCAATGGTACAACATACCATCAATCCAGGTGGTGACTCAGTATGCGGCTACCAAAATTCTGATTACCCTCAAAACTGCGTCACTGATATGGGCGCCATTGATCAACGATGAACCTGGACGCAGGAATGGCGTGAAGTCACTTTTCAGTCAAATCACAATCCTGTTTGCAGCATCAAGATTGCCTTATCCGTATTTAACGGCATTATGAATAATGCACTTTGCTACCTGGGATTCGACATCATCATACTGTCCATCATTTGCAATGATGTTATGGGTTCCCATTGGATACACGTCTCGATTACTTCATGTTCGTATTCCTGGCACTTTGAACAGCGGCCATTAAGTTTCTGATGAGTTAAGGCCCGCCCCTCTGCCCTGTATTCGAGGCCTCCGTAGCGCAAAATTTAAGAAAGATAATGCACGACCGCAAGTTGTTTGTATTGTCCAGACCTCCTTTGATACAGAATGTGTTCGACTGTTGCTCTTGCCAGCGCATTCTCCTGATCTCGCATCAATGAAAATGACTGTTTAATTATTGAAAAGCGACTGGTCCCCCACCGCACACCAGTAACTTCGATCGATGAATTGTGGCATCGTGCTAAAACTTCGTGAAGTGCTCTACCCGTACATGTCATCCAATCACTGTTCGACTCAATGCCTAGGCAGATGTATGCTGTTACTGCTCACAGAGGTTGCTGCTTTATGTACTGTTTTCTCAGTACATATTACTCCAAATTTCCTGAAATTCTAGTCAATTGTTCTTCCTACTATAATGTATGTGTCCAACAAATTTCATTCCGTTATTATCATTCATCTTGGTGTTGCATTTTCAATGTCGAGCAGTGTATGTCAAAATTGTCGCCATATCACCCAGTTCATATATCACACAGAGAATGTTTTCGTTATTTTTATAATTTAATTTATTTTACACTTAAAGTTGTCACTGTTTAATGTGAGACTAGATTTCTTTCTTTCTTTCTCGCACATTTTTTATTTTTATTTTATTTATTTATTTATTTATTTTCTTATTTATTTATTTATTTTTTAATAAGGAAATAACTATTACCAGATCTGACCTTTTTAATAAACATGATACCAAGGAAAAAGTAATTGATATAAAAAGCATTTAGAAGTAGGGAAACCAATAATATCAACAAAGATTCTAATACCAATAGTAATCACGTTGCGAAAGAAGTCAGAAAATATTCATCGAAAAAGCATAAAAAATAAAGTGAATTTAAAAGATAAAATCATATAGACGAAAAATAATTTAAATTAATCGCAATCGAAAAATTGTTAATGAGAAATTTCTAACAATACAAACGCTACATTAAATTAATATGTCTCTAATACAGTATTTATTATGGTATGATAATTTTATCAAAGGGAAAAGTAAAACGTCGAAAAAAGTAAATTATGTACTGAATCTTAAAAAAAGTTTTAAGAATTTTGTTCTTCTTAATAAAAAGTTTCTAAATTATGTTTATTATTATTATATATATATATATATATATATAATTTATTTCAAAAAAACAAAAAATATTAGGCATATGAATAACTCGAAAAGTTTTCATGCTTTATTTTATTATTTACTTTTTACAATAGCACAAAACTGGCTGAATAGATTTAACTATAAATAAACTTTCCTATGTAACTTAACTCAACCTATTTACACAGTCGATTTGTATTTTACTGGAATTTCTTTTCATTTTGAATGAAAGATCAACGGGAAGTATTTTCTGGAACGCAACGAATTATAACGCTCAGCTGAATTGTACCAGCTGTGATTCTGGGAAAAATACGAGAAGTAATTTTATCCTTAATAGTAAATGTTTCTTAATAGGCTTATAACTCTTTCCAGCGAAACATTTTCTATAAAACTGCTTTCCACTGTTTAGTTTTATTTTTCTGGTATAAATTAGATAATGTTGTAGCTAAGTCAATCATTAGATTTTTTTTTCGCTTTATTTTTCTGTACTATTTCTAGAAGGTTCTCTATTCTATTTTAAAATATGTATTAAATTCGATATTACTGTCAAGTATGATGTCTGTTTCATAATTTTTAAATATGTTATAACTTCGCCATTTGGTGCAACAATTATATAATTATAAGGCGCTTTGTTGTAATATTTTTAACAGTTAATTTAGTATAGTATTTGAAACTTAACGAAAAACTATTTTTATTTTCTATAAACAAATAACTATTCATACATATGATAAATAGTATTTATTATTATTATTATTTTGTTTTTAAACAAAAAGAATGATCAGTTTAAAATCAATTAATTCAAAGTTTAATTTTGGATATTTTATTTTAGGCAGTGGAAACAACTTTTAGGTAATTATATTTTATAATGTCTATTAAATTTGAAGAATGATATTTAATATACAAGGTGACTATAATTAAACTGACAATACTCTCTGTAGATCTAAATTCGAGAATCTAGTAAATTAATCAGGGATATAATTGGGTGGGTGTAATAGAGAGATGCTACCATTTTTAAAATTGTTAAAATTCATAAGTCTTAAAAGTAATTATTTTTTGTGTTATTCTAAGTAAAGTTTGGGTCATTGTTTTCTGATATTTCCCTTTCCAAAGGTACCTCTCACCTTAAAAGATAAACTTCTGTGGTAATTCGGCACAAGTTCTACAGCAGAATCAGAAAACAGAAAACGGAGAGCAACTTGCTCTGTCTGGATATAAAACTACAGTTAACCTCGTTAATGTGAATCTCAAGGGGGATAAAAAGTCTGTTCATGTTATCAGTAGTTTATGCTATCAGTAACTAATAATCATATAAGTAAACTAATCTTCATTTTGTCGGATACTATGTAAACAGTTCATTTAAAAAGTAATTCACGTTAACAGTGTTCACGTTGATAAGGTTCGACTGTATTAATATGATTTTTTGATATTTTATGATAAAAATAATGTTTATTTTATAAACTGTGTTTGATGCAAAATACCTAAATTATTTGCTAATGAAGAATGTTATGTAGTTATATATATTACACAGTGCATATTTGTGTATTTAAAAAAAATACAAGGTAAAGGTATCTTTCACAAAAGGCACTATTTCAAAAATGTGCGAATTAAATATATTAATTATGTTTGTTTTCGAAATTTTTAAAACCATCCGTGTTAGAAGCACAAAACTATATACATATTAGATATATATTTATAAATGCAAAACATTACAAGAAAAAATAAATACTTTGAGAACCTCTGTGGGCTTTGCATACTTTCTGACAATTTTATTGCTTGGAGAACTATGAATGCCTTTTGAAAATTTTAAATCATTCTAAATGCCTTTTTTTATGGAAAATAGTTTATTTCAAGAAAAAGCTTTTTATTGCTGTGTAAGTTTTAAAAGAAACTCAACATTCACGGAAAATTGAAGAAAACGAAACGTCAGGGAGCAATTGAAGGGGAATTTGTTTTCAAATATGCATGAAGTTTTTTAGAGAAAAGACCCAAAAGTAGCTTTTTCTTTTATTATCCCTGTGAAATAAAGATTAGTCCTACATCGTATTTTCAGTATTTTTAAGCATACATAAATGTATTCATAAAATAGGAAGAAGTAATAAATTTCTTCTGTAAAAAAATGTTATATTTTAAGTAGTTTCTGCGATTCCAATAAAACTAACAATTACAGATATTTATGAAATTCGATGATATATATTGCAAAAAAGGTCATCCGGTCTTCCTAATATAAATAATATTTTTTGAGTATTTTGTGTTGATTTATGCACTGCGGCAAGAAAATTATTTTGATTAGGTTCTGACTGCCATAGTATCATATACACAGGGCTACCACAGGCGCCTTACTTACATACTTTTCGTGCCACTAATCCCAAAAAAGAAATAAATTAATAAATAAAATTTATAATATATTCACGCATATGAAACTGCGCTTTGCCTACATAAAATTATTATAAATTTTATCTTACGGCAATAATGGTATGAAAATAATAAATAAAAGTCGCCTGTGGTAGCCTTGTATACAAATTATAATACATTTGATTGTCTATTTAACGACTTCAAGAAACTACGAACAGACTTTCTTAATTAGAAAGTGACTTTATACAGAATTTCTGAAAAAAGAAATTTTAAAAATTTTCTTGACAATTTACAAGCTTTAATTTGTCTATTATTATTATTATTATTATTATTATTTATATTAACGTGTTGAATTATTTCTATTTACAATGCGTTTTATTTTTTTAATTATATTGCATTATTTTATACAATAACAAAAAATTAATATGCTGTAAATTTAGTGAGCAGTTATAAGTATTTAAATAATTGAATAAACAAGGAGTTAATAAAACTAAGACGTGTCGATCATTGCACTTCTCGTCTGGATTTTGTTTTTCTTTCTTCAACCTTTTCAAATAAAGTTAAATCACACGTCTACGAGACGAGTTAATGAATCATCGGAGACTTTCAAGAAAAGCAACTCTATCTTTGTATGACGTTGACTTTATTTATTAGCACAGCTGACAACTTCTACACTTTTTGGCTACTAAAATATACCGGGTGTCCCTAGAGAGTTTAAGAATTCATAAAATATGAAGAGTTAGTAAATTTAAACGAGGTTTTCGAAAAACTTTTTCTCATGAAGAGGGATTTTTTTTTTTTTTTTAGTAAAGAAAAAAAAAAAAAAAAGAAAAAGAAAAAGAAAGTTAAAATTTAAGTCGATAGTATGAGTTCTACGTGTTCGTTATCACACAAATTCCAATTTATAAACGACTTACAACACCGATGATTGCAGCTTCAGTCCACGGTTCTTAGCTCAAAGAAAAGTCTTCACAAAAAACTTTTTATCTACGAAGTCTTCCTAATTAAAACTTCATGTGTGCATAAGTAGGAAGTAAAATAAAAAATAAACTGTGTTAATCATAATTACAAGATAAAAAGAACTTTTATACACCACGTTTTTAAATTTTCTGTTGAATCATATAAACGCTACTGAAGGCAGCGTGAACCCGGAGAAATTGGATAAAAGTATTAAAAAAATTCCTTGCTATCGCGTTTTAAACTATTATAAAAGTTTCAAATGGCTATCCCGCCGGAAGTTAGTTAAAAGTTGATTACAAGCTTTGTACTGGTAACGATGCCGAAGGCAGCAGAGTCCAAAAGAAATTGGTTAAAAATATTTTTGAAATGCATTTTCACCGTATTCTGAACTATTCTGAAAGTTTCAAATGTCTAGCTACTCGGGAAGTTAGTTAAATAAATTTTCTGTTGAATCATATAAACGCTTCCGAATACAATAGGGACCTGAATCAGTTGACTAAAAGTATTTTAAAAAATGTATTTTCCCCGTGTTCTCAGCTATCCTGAATGTTTCAAATATCTAGCTAGTCGGGAATTTCGCGAGAAATCGATTGCAAGTTTTGTACTGGTAACGCTGCCGAAGGCAGCAGGAACCCGAAACAGTTGGTTAAAAATATTTTAAAAATGCATTTTCGCAGTATTCTGAACTATTCTGAAAGTTTCAAATGTCTAGCTAGTCGGGAAGTTAGTTGTATAAATTTTCTGTCGAATCATATAAACGCGGCCGAAGGCAGTAGGGACCTGAAGCAGTTGACTAAAAGTATTAAAAAAAGTATTGTCACCGTGTTCTGAGCTAACCTGAAAGTTTCAAATATCTATAGCTAGTCGAGAAATTAGTGAAAAATCGATTGCAAGCTTTGTACTGGTAACGCTGCCGAAGGCAGCAGGAACCCGAAACAGTTGGCTAAAAGTATTAAAAAAATGTATTTTCATCGTGTTCTGAACCATTGTGAAAGTTTCAAATGTCTTGTTAGTCAGGAAGTTAGTTAAATAAATTTTCTGTTGAATCATATAAACGCTGCCGAAGGCAGTAGCTACCTGAAGCAATTGACTAAAAGTATTGAAAAAAGTATTGTCACCGTGTTCTGAGCTATCATGAAAGTTTTAAATGTCTGGCTAGTCGGGAAGTTAGTGAAAAATCGATTGCAAGCTTTGTACTGGTAACGCTGTCGAAGGCAGCAGGAACCCGAAGCAGTTGGTTAAAAATATTTAAAAATTGCAATTTCACCGTGTTCTAAACTATTCTGAAAGTTTCAAATGTCTAGCTAGTCGGGAAGTTAGTTAAATAAATTTTCTGTTGAATCATATAAACGCTTCCGAATACAATAGGGACCTGAATCAGTTGACTAAAAGTATTTTAAAAAATGTATTTTCCCCGTGTTCTGAGCTATCCTGAATGTTTCAAATATCTAGCTAGTCGGGAATTTCGCGAGAAATCGATTGCAAGTTTTGTACTGGTAACGCTGCCGAAGGCAGCAGGAACCCGAAACAGTTGGTTAAAAATATTTTAAAAATGCATTTTCGCAGTATTCTGAACTATAATGAAAGTTTCAAATGTCTAGCTAGTCGGGAAGTTAGTTAAATAAATTTTCTGTTGAATCATATAAATGCTGCCGAAGGCAGTAGGGACCTGAAACAGTTGACTAAAAGTATTTAAAAAATGTATTGTCACCGTGTTATGAGCTAGCCTGAAAGTTTCAAATGTCTAGCTACTCGGAAAGTCAGTTGACTATATTACACAAAATATATATTTTTTTTTTCATTTGGTTTAGTGCAGTCTATAGATGTTAAACTCTACTTACCTGTAATTTTCCCCATAGACGTAATGTATTTGAATACTTTTGAGTTCCCCTGTACACGAACCATTTGCTTCATCTCAACGAAAATCTTAGTGTAGCATCCCTATATGATACACATTTAGAATACCGAGTTTGGATTTTCTGCTACTATTTGTTCTTGAGATATGCTGATAACAGACAAGAAAAGGAAAAAAGAAAAGGAAAAATAGTGGTAAGGATGCATTATAGTTAGGTGAAGACGCACATGCCTTCAAATGTCAAACTTAATCCTGATTTTTCTTTCTATATTCACCTTTTTTTAAATATAATTCCTAATTTGTAAACTATGACATTCACCATGATAATAAAAATGTCGATTTTTTTTTTTTTTTTTTTTTTTTTAACGAACTAGTTTTTATGTTTGCATGTATATTTTTTAAAAAGTTATTCACATGCGAAAAAAAGAAAGAAGATCAGGAAGAAAAATCTTGTTTAATTCTAACACATGCCTGTATATGAATCTTCACTGTGTCCATTTGTTGAAAAATTACGCGCAAAAGAAGAAAACAAATTATTGCTTTAATTTTGTATACCAGTGTACCAGTAGAAGAAATTATTAGCTGTATTAATTTTTTAACCTGCAGTTTTTAGTGACATTGCCTGTTTTTAGTGTTAAAATTAAAAAAGAATAAAAATATAACAAAAATAATATTTTTTGAATTGTTTACATAGACATGCATTAAAGATTTGAAATCTCTATAAAATTGATATTAAAGTTATTAAAGTACGAGATTCATCAAGTCTTTTATACTGAAATATTATTAATACAAATTTATTATTCTTATTTGCGATTCACCGCACTTGGGGATATTTTAAGCGGACGCAGTTGACATAAGGGATTAAAAAAGGCTGTCCGCAGTTGGTATAGGTGGAGGACGAAGCAATTGAAACACCTGATATGTCGGGCCGCAGTTGGACGACACCCGAAAATTTTGTCTAATTTGTTCTTTGAATGAAGTTTTACTCTTAACATAGACAAAATGGAAGGTATTCTTTTTAAATGTTGAAGTGAATCCATATATGAGATAAAGAGACGGTTAATCTTCGAAGTCTTTAGGTAACCGTTATATTTAAAATTTAGTGGTGGATATTGAATAAGAAAGTCGCGAAATCTGGTAGAACTAAACTGAGAGTCATAACAGCGTACACTTCTTGTATCTGTAATTAATCTCTATATTTATGTCCACATAAAATAATTGAAGCTATAATAACAAATTGGATATATCTTTGTAAAAAAGGTAATACATACTAATATACTAGCTAATATTTTTTATGTAATCTGCAACAACCAAATTTTATCTTCGACGACAAAAAGGGTCGAATAGGTTTTCCTTTAGATGTAAACTTTTATTGTTTTGAAATTTTCCTAATTCTAATCTTGCGTATATATTTATTCTCACAAACAACCAGAGTTAAATGTAAATATTTCAGAATATTGAAAAAATTAAAAAAATAATAACAAAAATACATTAAGTTCAATTACTGGATTCATTTTATAATCTGAGATAGATCTTATGGTATATGGTCAGGATTTGTACAGTCTTTCCATAGTCTTCGTTTTCTCAACCACTAATATATTTTGGCCATTTCAGTTATTAAAAAACAATTAAATTAAAAAAAGAAATTTATTGTTCAAAAAATTAGGCAGAAGAGTCTTTGAAAAACAACGTGCTTGTATAAATCCTGATGGCACTATGATTGAATTGCTTAAAAAAGTCTTTTAGGTCAGACAGTAAGAGATTTGTTTCATACTGGATGATCTCATATAAAACCTGCCCCGTGAAACAAAAGAGGGGGCCAGAATAATACAAATAGAGTGCGCTTTAAGAAGAGCACGCCTTGTTTTCATTATACAGGGCCGATTTTGTATGGACTAACCTGCATATTAAGTAAATGAAGTCGTAAATAAAGTAAGTAAATATTGTCGTAAGTACATATTGTTGTAAATAAAGTTGATTAAAGAAGAACTTTTTTTTCTCCTTAACATTGCGAATATGCCGTTGAATTATTCTGCTTAAGGTTCTTTTAGTTTGATCATCATAGCAGAAAATATTATTATTCAGTTTTATTGGAATTTTATAAACTCTCCCAGTGGGTCTAGTATGATCGCAATCATTTAAACTTAAATGCTTAGTATATAAAAAATAACTGAGAGGGATTAGAATATTGAATTGATGAAATATATAATGTTTAAAATCATTAATTTCATAACAAAATGGAAGGCTATAAGTAAGTTTAATTTTAGGGGTTAATGAAGAAGTACTATTAACCGGAGAAGAATCAAGGTTATTTTTTATTTTGTTGATAATTTTGATCATAATAGTTTTTTGTAGCCAACATCAATACCGGTTTGAATAATTTTGTTCAATTTTTTTAATTTCGCTAAATTTAAATGAATTATACTTAAAGGTCCGGGATATGTAGGAGTTCAAAAACGAATTTTTAAAAACAGTTGGGTGAGCAGATGAAGCAGGGATAGGGAAGGGGACAAAAGCGTTTCTATAGTAAACGTCAAACCAAATAACCGAATAATTTTTATTACGATGTATAGAAAGGTCTAAAAAAGGTAAAGTTTGATTACTTCCCATTCATAAGTAAATTTTATAGAAAGGAATTGTTTATTAAACATATCAATAAAATTAAAGAGTTTTTTTTTTTTTTTTTAATACAGCCAGGCGATAAATATATCATCGACATAACTGAAATAAACTGTTGGTTTAAGTACTGATATAGCAAAAGAGCGTTCTTCAAGTTCAATACGTAAAATATCGGCTAGAATAGTGCTAGGGGGGGGGGGGGAGCATCGGGGCTCCAAACGCTTGTTTATATATAACCCCATTAAAAAGAAAATAATTATTATTGTTGATTAGATGAAACGCTTCGGAAATAAAATTCAGAAAAGGGGCAAGAGTAGGAATCATGTTACATAAAAAAAAATAATAATAATAACAGTAATGGATTGTGTGATTCCAACGCATGTTTCCTCATATCTACCTTAGCTTACTGGCGCACCTGTTTATTTTGACATCAGGTGTGACGTAGCCTGTATAACAATAACTCCACCAATACAGGCTGGCTCATCCAGTATTAATGTTTCTTTCTCCGCGTTTGTTGCCAACGCGGTCCGAATTTCAAGTGCTATCAACTTACGTAAAATGGGACGTTGTGCAGACGCAAACTGCTCAAATTATTCCATAACTAGTTTTAGAATGCTTAGATTCCCAACAGATGAAGAAAGGTGAAAAAAAAAAATTAATTGTCGAAGAGAAAATTAGACGCCTAGCTTTCACTCACAAATATACAGCATAAATATAGCATATTTTCTTTCAATTTTTGTATCAATTATTTGTCTTTTTTATTGCTGTTTGATCTAAATGTTGTATTTTACAACACACACTATTTTTTAACATACATAAATATTTAAAATTAATCAATTTAACAGTAGCAGTAATATTCACATTTCACCAGGGTTACTAAGAAAATTTCGCCAAGCATTATCGTCAAATTTATCAAATGTAAACAATACTTCGATCCCCTATTTAGGCATACTCACCCTTTTTGACGATAAAGACGCCGAGTAAATGCGTCTGCGACTAAACGTCGCTAAGCTATATTTTCGCTGGGCAACAATATGGTTGTCTGTGAGTCATCTCGTATTATAGGAGCCTTATGTATAACGTAACCAACAGAAGAGAGATCTCCATCACTTCTCAAAGTGTGTAAGAGTGTATCTATGAGAAATCTATTCCAATCGTGCGGCGAGAAATGCCGGCAATATGTAACTCTTCTTTTCCTTTTTATTAAAAGTTATTTGTGAATATTAAAACGACTCTGTTTTACTCTGTGGTCCCATTTAAAAAACCATGGATAAAACAATATCTAAAGGAATATTAGGAAAAAGTGAAACAACATCTAAACTGTAAAATTTATCCGTGGGTATGGAAGTAGTATTAAGGGGACTCTCTACCTATCGTCTCCGAAAGCTGAATCAATGTTATTCTATGGGAAATTTTGCCCCATTATAATTCATTAACTAATACATATTATTAAATTCCGTTTTCACTTTCCGAAACTTCACAACTATTAAACACTTTGTCACTTTCTAAAAATTGATTTTTTTATTTTTAAGTTTTCATTTTCAAGCTCAAAAATGAAAAATTTCACATTGTGAAAATTCGCATTTTACAACCTCAAAAACAAATATTAAAAAATTAGAAAAAAAAAAAATGTGTGTATGCCACATCGAATTAAGTGTTTTACAAAAAGTGAATAGAAATTTCACTTAATTCATTAACCCCAAAAAATTATATCTGGGATGTCTATTGTCATGACACATACGCAGGGTTCGTAAAATAGGTCGCCCGGTCAATCAATATATAACTGGCGACTATCTGTTCAACTTTAAGAAAACAGCACTTTTTTTTTTTTTTTTTGGTGAAAATGTTGGTCCCAGAATCAGCCCCTATTCCATTTTCGATACAGTCTAACTCTCGCCATTTTAATTCCCGCTCCTTTCACTACGTTTTGAGACACTGTGTTGAATGAATACTCCATTAGATTTACACCACTTTTCTTCATGCGTGTTTGATGTTTCAAATCTCGGTGTTAAATGAGTGCACTGTTTTAAAGAATTGGCTTACATTGCTCCTGCTTGCGCATGCTTAGCAACCTGGTGCTGAATCGTTGGCCGGTGTAATGATGTATCAATACCGATAATGTATGTGTTTGTGAAAATAATAAAGCCAGTTTCATGACGTTAAATTTAAACAGGTTTTCCTGATGCATCATTCTAGTCTAGTAAGTATTTGGTTTTTATGCATAGAATTTTAATTCCTTTATTCAAATAAATTTCAAAAAAATTATAATAAATAGTCAATTTCAGTCAATTGGAATGCATTATGTTTTTGCTTAAAAATATGTCTTCAAATTAGAGCTGTGTAAATAACAAAATAATAATAAGAAGAAGAATATAAGAATAATTTGTAATCTAGTTAAGTAAGGGTGGGAGGTAAAAAAATGGGGGTGAGGGGATCTGGTTGACTCGGCTACAGGTCTTCTGGTCATTTGAAACAAAATTATAAATAAATGCCAAGTAAAAATAATAACGAAAGTTGATTTGCTATGAATTTGTTGAGTGTTAAGAATTAAAATAAACTGAAGAAAAAAAAAGTATTAAAATTCTAAACGTTCATCGATGTGACCGCTTATAATAATCATACTTTGAATTTTACATGGCATAAATTTCACCCGCTACGCTACAATGTATGCAATATCGTTGAAGTGTGCAGAAAATAGGAATTTGCGGACAAACAAATGATCGTTTTAATCGTTCTATTTTTAGCATTAATGCCTACAAACTATCTTTTCGTACTAAATCGATGATATCCTGTAACTTTGTAATTCACTTTTTCCCCCTATCTTGAACCGTTTTCAAAATAAGAACGCTAATTCCACTGTTTTCTACTAGATGGCGCTGTAGACGGTTGAATCACGTTGCGAATGACCACTTTACTATACCTACATACAACTTTTATGTCTATAGCTGCAGCTGTTTAGCAGTTAAAAGAGGGGCTCACTTTTTTGGGCACCCTGTATTTTCTTTTGATAAAGACATTACAATGGGACCTATTTCAGACCAAGATCTTTACAACAAAACAAAAAGTATCAAAATTGGAGCATCCATTCAGGAATTATGAGTTAACAAAAAAAAAAAAAAAAAACTTTTGAAATCAAAATTTAATAAAAAAAAAAGGGGACTAATGTGCAAGTTGTACCTGACGGGACTAAAGTGAAAGTTGTACC
Organism: Salticus scenicus; assembly: GCA_963930645.1. Classification (NCBI taxonomy): domain Eukaryota; kingdom Metazoa; phylum Arthropoda; class Arachnida; order Araneae; family Salticidae; genus Salticus; species Salticus scenicus. The sequence goes on from OZ005649.1 coordinate 150,322,070, forward strand.
TCAAGGGACTAATGTGAAAGTTGTACCTCACGGGACTAATGTGCAAGTTGCACCGAACGAACAAACTATTTCTTTCAACGAAAATGTCTACTAACCCTGGACGATAGGTCTAATATATCGTATCATATTACATATTGTATTTATCGTAATATAACTCAATACTTATTTCGCTTCCTTCTTCGACTCTTTTTAATACGCATTTTTTATATGAATGAGCCAACGAGATACATAAATTAGAGTGCTGATTCAATGGATGAAGGATTCTTTCCGTGGTTCAAGATGAATCACGTGACATGCTCGAATAGGTTACTATGTTTGGCTCTTTATCGCTATTTTGGCATTTAAAATATCCGTTCGACAAATTATCATTATTATTAGGTAACATGACAGTCCTATGACCGAAATAAATTGTTTTTAAAATAATTTTACACATATTTAAAATTTTAATAAATAATAAAATACCTTTTTTTCATCGTTTCCCAACAAAGTTTTAAAGTGTTTATAAAAGAAAATTTAAACTTTTAAAGAGCTAAATGTAACAACAAATAATAACTTTTCAACTATTTTTAAGCATTTTGTCGGTTAAAGTTCAACTACACGAAATAAAAGAGAAGTAAAATCAAAATCAAAATGATTTAGAACAAAAGAATATTAAACTACTTAAGTAAGCAAAAACATTGGCGTTTATGACTTATGCGAAGAACAATCTCCAAACCGTTGCCATAGAAATTTACTGAAAATAAGCTGTTACCAAGGGAACTATCGAATACGCAGGTGCAAGGAGAGCATGTCACATGACTCATCTTGAACCTTCTCAAGGGTTACCATTTATCACTCTACTTTATATATCTTGTTCGCATGAGCAGCCCCCGAAAAACAAAAACATTAAATCATTAAATTCATTTTTTTACTTATTTTTATTTCATATTATTTCACGCGCACTTTTTATTTCCTAATTCAAAATTATTACAAAAAACTTTTTCGATATCGCTTGTAACGATACTGATTATTATTAATTTTCTTTTCTTTTTCTTTCAATAGTAATAATAATAATAATAATAATAAAAAGATTTTGACGAAATTCTGGCAAAAGCAGAATTTAGTTTAGGACGTAGGACTTTTAGTTTTTTTTTTTTTTTCTTTTTTCAAATTATAACATCGCTTTCAAATTATTCAATTATATTTTCGATAAATTTTAGATTTCGACAGATGTCCAACTATCGAAATCGACAACGCAAAAATCTCAGATTGAGACTAATAGGCCCTCAGTCCTAATAATAATAATATTTAGAAAGCAATAAATTGTTTAATAGTTGTGAAGTTTCTGAATGTGAAAACGGAATTTAAAAATATTTTTTAGTTAATAAGTTATAACGGGGTGAAATTCTCCATAGAATAACATTGAGTCTGGCTTCTGGAGACGATAAGTACAGAGGTCTCTTAAATATCTTTCACACCTTCGTATGTGACACACACATACACATATATAGTACATATATATATACATACATCAATGGTTTGACCTTTAGTTAACATGTTCCAGGTGCGTAACCGGGTTTAGGAAGGGACATTTGTAGTAGTTCGTAGTCTTCATTAAGCAAAATGTTTAGCCCACTTTGCAAAGGCCATTTTGGTTTATACTTTTTTGCAATATATATATATATATATATATATATATATATATATATATATCATACCTTCCAACCGTCTCATTAATAAGCGTAAAATTGTTAACACCCCTCTTTCCCCACCACTTTACTTTTAGAGTAATTCTCTTCAAATGCTGTTACGATTAAATAAGAATAAAATTACTTTAAAAAATGACTGGTGCGAAAAAAAGGGCGGGTACTAAAAATTTTACACTTAATAATGAGATAGTTGGCAAGTATGATATATATATGCATATATATATATATATATATATATATATACAGTAGAACGCTGATTATCCGAACTCTAATTATCCGAACTTTCAATTATCCAAACAGACTATTTTCCCCTTTGAATGTTTGGAAACAGCTATGAAATGGCTCAAATGGCAGAACGACGCAGATCCTATTCAATTAACATGTCTAAGAAGAATTCGAGATATGGCAACATTGAGAGTAATGTCTTCTTTGAAGCAAGCAGCAATCAAAAGTTTTTTTTTTTGCTTAAATTATAATCTCTAGAGTTATAAATAATAATAATAATAATAATAAAATAATAATAATACTTTAAAATATTATATAAGATAGTGGCATAAACATCCCTGACTATGAATTTTTTAATATAAAAATTTCGTAAGTTATTTGGAATTTGCGAATTACATAACATGGCAAAATAAGGCAAAATTTAGCATAAGCGTCCATTTTGAGGATCATAAATATATCAGGCAACTTCAAAATAACATTTATGGTATTTGTTTAAGTTATGATATTTGCTATTTAGTTCAATAATTTTTAATTTTTAAACACGCCAGTACAAATCGGTGCTGTCTGTCCTGCCTGGATAAAGTGTGAAGGTTTTTTTATTGTCACAATATCCTTTAAATTGTCTGTCCATTTATCCGAACTTTTGCTTATCCGAACTAGGGTCTGTCCCGATGTGTTCGGATAATCGGCGCTCTACTGTATATATATACGGTCAGCAGTGTTGCCAGATCTAGCGTATTTTTTTTTATTCTATAATCACCAATAATTTTGAGAAGTGATATATGACATTATACTTGTCAACAACCTAATTAATATTCCGTAGTATTGCTAGCTCCACCAGTTTTTTTTTTTTTTTTTCTCACCAGTATTTTTTTAGAGTATTTTTCTTCTTATTTAATTGTAATTGAATTTGGAGAATATTACTCTTTAAATTTTCTGGTGTTAAAAAAAGGGCGAGTCTAGCAATACTACGGAATATTAATTAGGATGTTGGCAGGTATGCGATGTACATAACAGGCTATCAACTTTCGAAGTGATTAGGTGAACGTTACAATTAAAAATTATTGATGATTATTGAATAAAAAATCCACCAGATCTGCCAACACTGACGGTCAGTAGTTTGACATTCAGTTAACAGGTTTCGGGTTCTTGTCTCGGTTCAGGCAGGGAATATTCGTAGTAGTTCATAGTTTACATTAATCTGTAGGTTATAATCTATTAGGTCTTGTTTTGCTGAAAATGACAAGATAGACATATTAAATCAAACCTTAATTACCTCTCTCTGTATATATATATATATTAAAAAATCATGCACTGAAAGAACCAATGTGCACTTATGTTACTTTAAGAAGACATGATTTATGTGCCCAAGTAAATTCATTTTCTTTTGTTTGGATCGAACTGGCAAAATGCTGCAAAATCACATAATTTCTGAACAATGGAAATATTGGAAAAACATTAGATGATTCATCCGCTTAAGTGGGGCTCATTTATGATGGAGGTGTTTCAGCTCATTGAAATGGGGTAGATCGAATGCAATTAGCTTTGATTTAAGTTTCCGTTTAGCAAATTATTTACTAAACTTTGTGTATATAATTTTATAGTTTAGAATATTTCTTTTATAAAAAATTTTAATTATTTTTTTATTATTAGTTATTTTTATATTTATTTAAAGAAAACATTGAAATCGTCATTATTTTGGACATCCAATTTTTGTGGCTATTAGTCTTATGTGGTACTGACAGAGTTTTCCGCAATTTGCAATAATGTAGAGATAGTATCTGGAGACAAAAATGTAATGATAACTCCATATAAAAAACTGATATACAGTGTTTGGTTAAAGTTTAATATGCTTTTTTTATGGCCAGTAGTGTCTTTTGGATTTATATCAATACATAATAATATTTTTTTATTATTCATATTTTTTCATACTTTGGAGATTAATTGTATTTTTTGAAAGGTTAAAACATTTAAACAAATATAAAATAAATTTAATGAATATTCCTTTATTTGCATATTGCTAATTATTATTATTATTATTATTATTTATAGCAACTATGCATTACTTAGAAAAGTTTAAATCCGGATAAAAATCTTATTATTAGACGAAAAAAATATTTTACGTGTAGTTCTTAACTGCTTCATAGGATGAAAGGAATTCTGCATTTACGAAAACTACCTAAAATAGTTTATCGCAGAGCATTGAACGAGAATTTGATTTTTAACATACTTGAAGTTTCTTATGCATTTCCGAAGATTTTAAAGGGAAGCCTTAAGAATGTTTCTCTCAATTCGACTAAATTGAAAGAAGTTCAGCATTTTACTTTTAATATTTTCAAATACTTAAGCTGAATGAAGAAAATTTATTTTTACAACATCTTATTTTTCTAAAATTATTTTAGAATGTCAATGCTTTTAAAATGTATAAAAATTATATAGTAACGGAATTTTTGTTAGTCTAAAAGTATTATTTTATATCACGAAAAATATATCAGAAGAATACTCGCACATTCAGAAGCTTTGCTCGTTATTTCATGAATAAATTGGGTTTATTTTTATTATGCCATTCCATTTATTTATAACTGTACAACTGTTAATTAGTTCCCCATTATACTATAGGTATGGGGAACTTAGGTAATCGTGAAAATTTTCGACCTCGGTTTTTTGACTTTTCTACACGTTTTCAGATGTGAGGAATCCGAAAATGACAAAATTTGTATGGTGTCTGTCTGTAGGGTGTCTGTTAGTCCGTTAGTCCGTTAGTCCGTTAGTTCGTTAGTTTGTTAGTCTGTGTACACGATATCTCAAGAACAAATTGTCGCAGAGAGGTCAGATCAGTTTTAAAATATTACTTTCGACACTGGCAAGAACCCTATTCATTTGCAACATTCGATTTTAAAAACTTCGTAAGTTATTAGAAATTTACGATTTTCTTAACATGGGAGAATAGGACAAAAATTCACTTAAACGTGCATTAAATGGAAACTTTTACTCTAAAAATTTCAGACCAGTTTTAAAATATCCGTTTTGATGCCGGAATGAACATCAGTAACAATAAATGTGCTACTTTGAAATTTTCGCAAGTTATTGGAAATTTACGAATTTCTTAACATGGCAGTATAGGGGAAAATTTCACATAAACGTCAATTTTTAGCGATATTTTCATCGTAAAGATGTCAGACTACTTTTGAAATATTATTTAGGACATTGGCATGAATATTAATAACTATGAATTTTCAAATCTAAAAGTTTCGTAAGTTATTGGAAATTTACGAATTTCTTAACATGGGAGAATAGGACAAAAATTCATTTAAACGTACATTAAATGGAAACTTTTTACTGTAAATATGTCAATGTCAGACCAGTTTTAAAATATCAGTTTTGATGCTGGACTGAACATCAGTAACTATAAATAGGCTACTTTGAAAATTTCGCAAGTTATTGGAAATTTACGAATTTCTTAACATGGCAGTATAGGGAAAAATTTCACATAAACGTCAATTTTGAGAGATATTTTCATCGTAAAGATGTCAGACTACTTTTGAAATATTATTTAGGACACTGGAATGAATATTAATGACTACGAATTTTCCAATATAAAAATTTCGTAAGTTATTGGAAATTTACGAATTTCTTAACATGGCAAAACAGAGCAAAATTTCACATAAACGTCAATCTTGAGGGATATTTTCACCGTAAAGACGTGAAACCAATTTCGAAATATTATTTAGGATACTTGCATGAATATCATAGACTATGATTTTTCCAGTGTAAAAAATTCGTAAGTTATTTGGAATTTACGATTTACTTAACATGTCAGAATAAGGCAAAATTGAGCATAAACTTCCATTTTGAGGATCGTAAATACATTAGACAACTTCAAAATTACATTTATGATATTTGTTTGAACACGATTGAATACAAATATTCTAATAGGAAAATTTCGTAAATTATTCGTAATTTACGATGTTATCAACATAGCGAAATTGTAAATTTTTCATATAAATATGAATTTTGAGGATTATTGCATTGGAAATAGTAGCATGAAAACTAAACAACGGAATTGACCCCGATAAAATAAATTAATAGATTAGAATAAGATAAATATATCGAAGTGAACGGTGGATAGCCTATTAGGCGGGGATTACTTTCTGTCACTGTATCAAGCTTTGGTCAAATTCATTTCTTTTAACATGATTATAATATGTCTTGCACTAGAAATTTCTGAGAACATAAATATGATGGGGAACTGAGCAGAGTCCACCTATGCCAACTAGTTTTTTGTTGTTTTAATTCTAGTTTTAAGGATTCTTATTTATAAATTTATATAATTTATTATATATATTATATATATTATTAAAATTGGATCACACGTTATAAACATTACACAAAAAATTGTTTTTACAAAAATGCTTTTGCATACAAATACGTAGTTTACCTCTTTTGATACTTTGAAGTGAGAAACAGCCAGTACAGGCAAAAATCCTGCATCGGGTAATACCCGTAATTACTCACTGTATACATGTTTGTAAATTTCGATTTGTATAATTTACTAGCCAAATTATACTAGCCAAAAATATACATAAAGTTAAAAAAATAACATTAATAACAGATTAAAAAAATATATAAGATATGCGACGAATAATTTCAATGACAAATCCGCCCAATTTTTTTTCCTTGTCGCAAATGTCCATGTTTTAGAATTTTTCAACTCTGTAGCCCCTCAGAAGATACTTAACGATTAAATTAATCCTCCCCCTCCTAAAAATCAAATCTATAGCCATGAAAGTACCGAAAAATTATAAAAATATAGGGCCATTCCTAAAAAACGGGGGGTGATAGGGCAAAATGGGCGTCATATTCGGATCCAGGAGGTCATTTTACATAATAATATGCTGAAATGGTGCCAGAGGCAATTTTAATTTCCATCAGTGTAATTAGCCCAATACCTTTATGTAATAAATCATGCAAATTAATTTTTGTTAACTTTTGTGCACACACAGTTAAAAATTATTTAGTATAAATACTTATATTTTATAAAATATTTGTTATTTTAAATTCTGATTATAGTATATTGTTTCTATTTCATAATGACTAGTTTATAAAAATTGACATTTTATTAGATTTAAATTGTTATAAACGGAAATGTTTTCTATTTATGAAAACAAACTATCGTGCTAGTCTCATACAAATTTATGCAAATAATAAAAAAAAGCATTGTAATCATATGGCACCACTACAATGCATTCCAATCATTACTTTTTAAAGGAAATTTCAAATATTCTGTGTATTCTTTAATTTTTTATAGGTTCCCTTTTGGTATTGGGGCAAAAATTTCGTCTAAATATATGAGGTATAACTTGTTCTTTACACTACTGAATTTTTAATTTAATTCGTCAAGTACTTTTTGAGACTTTAACAAAACGTCTGAAATAGACTACTTTAGGATATTTATGCAGAGTTAATTTATCAATATAAATAAAATGATCTTGTGTCGTAATTAATCAGTCTGATTGTCCGACTGAAGCACAGTAAGTGGAGAAAAATCCAGAAGTATACTGCCAATGTGGTTGGGGATTTAAGATAATCGCAGTGCATGAATCGAGAAAAGTAGCAAAAGGAGAGCAGAAAATTAGCGGTAAATGGTAAAAATATTTTCCTGTATGATTTATGAAATGAAAAGTAACAGTCTAGTCATACTAATGTGACTACCGCCTACATTTTTGTGTGTGTACCTCCACAGCAGAAATGTGGTTAAAGTACTTGTGCTTACTGATGTAGATCGACGACGAATAGTACATAAACAGAGCGTCATTTGAGTGGTAAAATCTGATATTTTTAGTTTATTACGATTCATGCGACTTCGAACAAATAACTTTTGTCGTATACAACGTTAAATATCTGAAAGCAAACAACTAGTGATAAATGGTGGAAATGTCTGTCTTTTAAAGCAGTCTCTAAATCTACTTCTAAACATATTTTTTCATACCAGTATTTCTTTAGAGTATTTTACTTCTTATATAATTGAAATTGCATTTGGAAAATATTACTCTTTAAATTTCTTGTGTGAAAAAAACGACGGGTTTACGGAATGTTAATTAGGATGTTGGCAGGTATGTTCATAATTGTGAAAGTCAAGATGGATCAACGAAAGTACGCATATGTCCTTGCGGAATATGTACACCCGTACACACGCAGATACTTTTTGTCAGAACAATGACAACTTTCAGCAAAACAACGCAACGTGTCATGTAGCTTGTGTGTACGCGCGTTATTTGTAGAGTACAAGGACGTGTTTACCATAGTCTTCTGGTCACCAAGTTTTCCGGATTTAACATGTTCACGCCGGTGTGACCCACCAGTGGGTCACAGCTACAGTCGGCAGCAAAGTATCCGAGCACTAGCAATAATCCCTGTCCAAAAAAAATACACTTAATACTGCCTTGTTAAATAAACCCATGTGGAGTCACGTCCTTAGGCAGTCTAAAAACATGATTCGAAGAGAATTTTTTGAACAAAACAGTTTTAAGTGTATTGTTTTGACATCGGAATTATTGCCTAGTGCTCGGATAATTAAAAAAAAAATATGTAAACCAAATTCGCCGGCGTGAACATGTTTTAAGCCCAATCGAGAATCTGTGAGACCACTTCGATCGTGTTGTTCGTGCCACGAATATTCAACCACGGCACCTAGTGCAACTGGCATTAACATTAGAGTCGGCATCGCTCTACAATCGCTGTAAGTATCTTCCAGAAACACATTGACGCTCTTTCTGCATTCTGTTCTATGAAAGGTGTTTATTTTGACTTCTGACAAGTTGTAACAATAATATCACGGGACTGTGTAAGAAAACTATGCTGCAAAAATACAAAACGATATGTGGCTTCCGTTTATAAATCTTTTGCATTACGCGTGACACACTTTTCTTGCAGACATAAGATTAGTAAGTTTAGTTAACAATAATTATGCATTTATATTACAGGAAGGATAAAATATGAACCAATATATGTTTAATTTGGTTGCTAATGTGACGAAAGGAATCCTAGCTAACTGCTGTGGGAGCGGGTGATGTGACATACATGAAAACCTACATTGTAGTACATGCAGTTCTTTTATTACTTTAGTTGGTATCACAATGAGAGTAAGAGGTTCACCCACGTGATGCGCAATGTATTATAATAAAATTTCTTATACGTGAATAGGTCAAACCATATGTAATTATTCCAACATTCACTGCTAAGTTTGTGAAGACTTAAGTAAACCCAAGTGAAGGCATGCCAACATTTAAGCTTTGTTAGTCCACCCCCCCTTTTTTTTTTTTCTTTTTTTTTAAGAGGAAGAAGAAGATGGATTTGTTGTTGAAGTTCCATAATTCCGTGCAAAATATTTCCCATAAATATATAATATATTTACGAGACAGTAACTTTTAAATGATCAGAAAATTGAAATATAGATTTTTACATATTTGAAGAGATGATTTCTTATTCTCAATATTCTGATACCAGTTTTCTAACTGTACAATAGGTACATATTTACGTATCGTTGAAAGTTCTATTTATCGTTGAAAGTTCTACTATTCTTCTAATTCAAACAAAAATTCCTAGACATTAAATGACTGTTTCTCATAATGCAACTTTTTACGCTTGTACACATGATATCTAAAAAACTGTTTGAAATAATGCTTTCAATTTTTTACCCAATTTCTATGTACATAAAATCATAAGAACGAACAAAAACTATGCAACTGTACTGAATCTAGAAAATATATGTATAAAGTTAAATATGTGTAAAAATTCATGTATTTTCTGTTTTTTTGTAATTGAACACTTATTTTATTTTATCAAAATAAATGTCTTTAAAGGTTGCATTTCGAATAATAGCCTATAGTATAATAATTAATTTAAGGTAAATATTCCAAAATCTCATGGAATTTGTATAAGATATCTTGAGTACAGTGAAAAATTATCCGACTTCTTTAATAACATTTTTAAACCAACCTCTTAAATGTTTTGTCTTTATATTTGATGATTCAAAAATAATTTAAAACAAATGTTAATTACCTTCTTAAGATACTTTAAAATTGTTGTTCTTCTAGAGCTATAAGTTTTTCTTTAAAAACATTTTTAAGAATATAACTTTATATGTATATATATATATATATATACCGTGAAATTTAAAGGTATACTGTCCCCTTAAGAAATATTATAATGTATATCAAACTTATTTCAATATTGTAACTACGATAATAATACATTCCAAAACATAAAAATACTTGAGTAGAACATTTAAAAATCGATTTATGTTTTTCTTCATTTTGTTTAAATATTTGTCAATTTAATCGCAGGCGATACACATCTTGCTTTATTAATGCATAATTTTCTCGGGTTATGTCAATTTTCTTCAATTTTATGCTCCATTCATTTTAATATTTATGAAATAGCCCTGCTAACTCTTGAATTTATTTCCATAAATGCATTTCAGAACTCTAAATTTTCAGCTCAAGAGTCATTTAGTTTCGTGAAGATCAAAATTACTGGAAATTTAAATAGGAATCATGCATGCAAGGAAATGGGTTTCATTTTTTTAAATATATAAAATAACTATACAAAAATTTAAAATTATAAATAAATTTCTTTTTGAAAATTGAAAAAATATAAGACAATTTCTAGTGTGGTGTAATAACAAATAATTTTTCATGTATATATTTTCTGTTTTACTTTAGATATCTTTATGTATTTACACTATGAATGTTTCAGACATTTTATTTGCCCTATATTCAGTTAAAATCATTTAAATATTTGTATAAACTGTAATAAAGTCTCTAGTGTCAAAACGTATATATATATATGAAAGAGAGGGATAAAAGTAGGTGAATTTAATTAAGTAAAAACCCATTTTTAAATTTAGAAATCGCTGACATTTTGTTATTGCTCTTTTAAGATTTGTTTCATGACAGAAGACTTTTGTAAAGCAAAAGGCAAAATATTGTTCAAATTTCAAAGAGAAATTAGCTCAGTCATTTTTTTTAATAGATATCTGCAGTTGGATTTTGCATATTAATTCATTCTAGATATTTGGAACCTAAGCTAAAGTGACAGCCAGCAGTTTATTAACCAATTAGAATCGAGATCAGGCGATCAAAAAGCGAAAACCAAATGAAACAGAGAAACCAATGTTTAAAATTGAAAAAAAAAAAAAAAAAATAATAATAATAATAATAATTAAAAAAATTCTAATTTGAAATTCGAAAACATCTGGATGAGGTGCACATCTGCAGGGTCCCAACTATCCATCTGCCAAGTTTTGTAGCTCTGCAATCAGTAATGTGATCACCAGAGCATGGACTCACAGATGTAAACACGTAAACACAGATACTTCTTTTTAATTATATGAACCAGCAGGCTACGCCCGTTTTGCTGGTTACTAATTGAAACGAATTTTCAAAAGTATTGAATCACTATTTATTTTTTATGTCACATCATAAATTAAAAAAAAAAAAAAAAAAAAAAAAAAAAAAAAAACTACTTTGAAAATGATTTAAAACTCGCTTCGGTTACCCGCTGCCTATGACAGTTCTTTTTCTGACCGATCTGCATCAGGTTCACGATGCCATTTTTTCCCGAGCACTTCAATTTGGGTATTTATCGACCACAGGATCTTCTATTATTTAAGAACTGCGATTTTAAAGATGAATATCTCATCATATATTAAATATTTTAAATTTTTAATCATTAATTTTATATCCCTCGCTCTTTACACTACATAACCATATGATTCCGACCAATATAACAAATACAATAAAATGTAGGTTTTCTTTTTAAAAGAATTAAAAAAAATTATATGTATATATAAATAAATAAATTTTAATTAAACATAAATTTTAGTTAGTTTAATCCTTTCTACTACAGTGCGTTGCATGAATATAAACGCACCTTAGCTTTAAGAATTAGAATGGTATAGAACAGTAATAAAAAAATATGAATAGGTAACACTTCACGCAAACTCTATGTGTATGATTCAAGAAATGAAATTACGAGTCAAAACAACGAAAAACCAATATGATTTTTTGGAAAATATTTTTATTGAATTTATGACAAATATACATGTTGCATGAATTTAAACGCACATGTAAAAAATAAATAACTGAGAAACAAATATTATATCTAATACTTTGTAAGGCCACCATGGGCTTCTAGAAGAGCCAGTAAACGCCTGGCATTGACTAATATAGTGGCATGAGGTCATCCAAGCTGATTGTCTTCCAAGCTAACAGAATTGCCGATATTAGTTCATCTTTCGTGTTAAACTGCCTTCCGTTTGCGTAAACACGGCGAACTTGATTACCCCGTACGTTCTCCATTATGTTTAAATCGGGGCTTTTTGAGGGCTAATCCAGAACTTTAATTTTATTGCTACGGAACCATTTTTTCACGATATGTGCTGTATGTACAGATGCACAATCTTGCTGGAAAATATAATTTCTTCCAGATTTTTTGACTGATTGACGGCGAGGTTCCTTGTGAGCATGTGGACATAACCCAGGTAAAAAAATCAGCAAAAAACCTTTAAAAAAAACCTTCAGGAAAACTGCAGGTATTTCGGACTATAGCCTACATCTTTTTTACAGGTAAAAAACCTGCACTTTTCCTGAAGGTAAAAAACCTGCAGTTTTTCTGAAGGTAAAAAACCTTCAGGAAAACTGCAGGTATTTCGGACTATAGCCTACATCTTTTTTACAGGTAAAAAACCTGCACTTTTCCTGAAGGTAAAAAACCTGCAGTTTTTCTGAAGGTAAAAAACCTTCACTTTCCCTTTTATTTGTCCGAAATACCTGCAGTTTTTCTGAAAGTAAAAAAACCTTCATTTTCCCTTTTATTTGTCCGAAATAACTGCAGTTTTCCTGCAGGTAAAAAACCTGCAGTGTTTCTGGAAGTAAAAAAACCTCCATTTTCCCCCTTTAGCCTGTCATATATATCTGCAGTTTTCCTTAAATTTGTTCCAGAAATAAATTTTCTTACATATAAAAAAGATCTAAGCAGTTTTCTTTTAGGTATAAAGTTGTTGTACCTAATCTGGGTTTGACTTTTAGTATCCATTGTAATATATGAAAAACAAAATATTTGCAAAATTTTATTTACTTTTATGTAAAAAAAAAAAAAAAAAAAAAAAAAAGTTACAGAACCTTTAACCAACAATTTTATATTTAATAATATCAATTATATTTCTTTAAATAAAGTATAGGCAGTCATTTGAAATAGTCATAGTATTAAAATAAGTGGAATTTTTGTGTGAAAAGATTACATAATTTTGTGTACGGTAGCTAAAGCTTAATAAAAAGGTAACACTGCATGAAATATGTACGAAACTTTGAATAAACATCATAAAGCAGAAGAATACTCACAGCAATTGCTTTGTAAAACAAGACTTTTCATCGGGGAACAAAAAAGGCACAGTGGTGAGGTTCATTCTGCTTTGTTTGCAGCACTCATATCTACTTTATTCCCTTGAGAAATGATTTTTTTTTTTTTTTTTTTTGGCTTAAAACATTTGTTGCAAGCTCTTGCATGTTATGGTGTCAGGGATCGCGTTGGTGAGCTATAGCGCACCATTGATCCCAATTTTAATGAAAGAGATGCAGAATTTTTTTAATTGCAGGTCACGAGGACCCGTATTTTTCCCCAAAAAAATATCCTTTATTCTAAAACAATAAATTTTCTTTTATTTAATTCTGTGTCATCATTTCAAAGCAATTTATTTTCCTGAGCTATTTAGCTCTGAATTTAGAAGAATGGGAGAAAGATTCTTTTTACCTCCTTCAAAACCAAATGAATCTCTGGCTGTATCCTTCTCTGTGGGCTGTATCTGCTCCAGTCGAAAACAATGCCGTAACTTTTCTCCCTTTCCTTGTGCATTCTGTCTGATGGAGCACATGCGAAATAACCCAAAACCAGCATCAACATAAAGTGATAATAGATTGGAAATGAATTTTTTTTTTTTGGGGGGGGTGGGGGGAGGGGATTTGTTTGCTTATTTAGTTAGCAGAATCAATCTCATCAAAATTTGCTACATTATTAGCAAATGTTATTTCATGGGAAAAAAAAGTGCTCTTTTGAATAAATTGCAAAATACAATATAGTACCAATTATCTGAAATTCCAAAATCCAGAATAATTTCAATTTTTTTTTTTTTCTTTCATGATTTTAAAAGCATTTAGTTTTGAAAAACAAAACTTACTTCACTAAAAAAAAAGAAAGAAAGAATGTCAAAATGAACCAAGTCTTTTATAATGTTTTTCAATAATCAGAAAATAAAGTAAATTTATTTTTCTCTGGAAATGGTTAAAAATGTTTATGGTCTGGAAAATCTTCTGCAACCAACTACATAAAAAATTCTCCGATTTTATTTGGTGGTCTATTTCAGGGTTTTTTAATTTCTTGTTCAGACAGTCTTACTTTCTAAAAGTAAAGAAAAATAAAAACTTTTCTTTTAGCGATTTGCTCTTATGATCCAGTCACCATTACATTTAGTGGCACCAACAACGCAACAACTATGAACCACGGCGCTGACGGGAAGGCAGCGAGCAACCAACCCATGTCGGCTGAGGCCAGTTTCTGAAACGAAATCCGTGTGAAAACACATACAGCAACTGAAGATAATGCAAGAGAAGAGAAAATATGCTTCAAATTTCTGAAGATGAGGGAGGGTGGAAATTTAATTTCAATATTAAGAGGGAGGGGGGGGGGGACTGAAATTAAACAAACGGCCAGTGTGTGCATGGGGGTGAAGGAGAAGGCAGGACTGCAGATGCAAATTTTTTTTTTGATAAACGGCACTTCCAGTACCATTCTACGCCCAATTCGACTTATTTTTCAATACATTTTTCTTTCATAAATAATATTTAGACGATACAATAGACAATTTTCAATTAAATGTACACGTGTACATGTTAATATATGTGTATTATTGCAGTTATTTTTTATTTTCGGCTCTAGATTCAAAAGAAATAAAAATATTGGATTCAGGAGCTGTTTCAGAAACAAAAACAACAACTACTACTACTTAAAAAAAAAAAAAAAAACTTATGTATAAAAATTCATACAAATTATTCTTGCATAATGATAGTGTTAAAATGAATATTAAATAATGCATCTAAAATATTAGCTTTTATTTTTTTATTTAAAAAAAAAAAAAAAAAAAAAAAAATTAAAGAATTCTTTTAAAGATTTCTTAAAAAAAAAAAAAAAAAAGAAATTTTAGATTTTTTTAGCTAACAACATGTGCAAAAAGGTAAGTTATTCTTTACATATACACTATTGTTAGAGAGTTGTGTTTTATAGTTCAAGAAAATCAATTATGGAAAAAAAAAAAATCTGGAAACTTCTGAATATTTCCCGCGAAGGATGGATCTGATGGATCCTGCGGTTCCTGGATAATGGATCCTATGCTTTTTTTTAAATATCCTTAATAAGAGACTGTTTTTTTCTTTTTTAAGATTATTAACCTTATTCAAAATCTATTGCTGTTGTTAAAATGATCATAATTTTTACTTCTTTAAAACTTCTTTCAATTTCATTGAATAATTTTCTTTGTGCTTTTTATTAATTTTACTTAAGCCTTAGTTTTTAAGAACATAAAACGCGAATGTCAATGTATTCGGTGTCGAGATTTTCAATTTGCACATGCGTCACGACACTCTGTTCTGCGGATTCAGTGCCAGCACTGATATCAAGGAGACTGATTGGAGCGTTGCGGTATCAGAAATGTTGATATTTGCTTCAGAGTTCTTAAAAACCAGGGCTTTAGTAATGCATTATTTTAACTATATGATCAAACACAAGTTTAACAGAGGTAAGTGCTGATTTCCCACGACAAAAAATAATTAAGTTAGAAAGTTATTTTCTTTTTAATGCAATGTTTCAAAATGTAAAACGAAATTGTGAAAAACTTTTTTGTGTTTGTGGAAAATATGAGCAGTTACACCCCCCCCCCCCCCAAAAAAAAAAAATAAATAAATAAAAATAAATAAATAAAAAAAAATAAATAAATTTATACACATATGTTTTTTTGAAAAAAAAAATAAATAATAATAAAATTAAATAAATTATTGTGTATTAAGACATAAGAAATGGAGAATACAGAAATTTCTGAACATAAAAATATATTGTACTAGAATATACAAACATTTTAAAACTATGCATCATATGTATATTTGATTTATTTACTTAAATATTTTATTATTATAGAAAATACATGTATATATATATTTTAAAAAGTGAAAAGTGATATAAAGAATTTTTTATCATCTTCTTTCTTCTATTTCTTCATACACTAAAATTCTCTCATTCACAATTCCGTCATTTTATTTCTCTCATACAGTACCTGAAAAATAAAAGAAATTGTTTTATTAGCAATTTTAGTGTAATCAAGAGTGAAAATGGCTTACACCCAAAAAGCCTGAAAGCTGATAGCAGCAATCTTGGGGGTGTGGGGAAGCTTAACAACAGTGGTGATTTCGTGCAACAATACACAAATACAATTTTACTACAGAACAATATAAAATAAACAATTATACAAAAATAAGTTGAACTCATTCAATTAAATATTTTATAGCAATGTTTGACACAACACAATATAAATAATTTTAAATAATAAAAGTACTAGTTTTAGTTTTGATACAGAAATTTTTATATGTCTGAAGAATGCTCAGAATCTGAAGAAAATGGGAATGAACGTGAAAGATCCAGTATGTGTACGTTCCCATAGAATCTCAGTAACAGGTAACAGGAGAAAAGAATACACACATAAAGCTACCTATAAAGGGAGATCTAGGCTCCCTAGGTCGCTGTTGTTAAGCACTGTTTTATGTGTTCCTACGAAGGCACCTATAAGGGGCTCTAGAGTTCCTACCAGAGAGCATCTAAGACGTCATAAATCAGTAGCGCATTGTCATGGGCAAAAAATGACTGTACATTGCAGCCAAATTTTTTTATGATCGCAGACAACGTCTGTCCAAAAGTTGCGGCCAATTTTTTTATTTATTTATTTTTATTAGTGCAGACAAAAACTGTCTGCAAGCTGTTTTTCTGTGTCTGCGACTATGTCGCCGTGTCACAGTGTTTCTGCAACTGGGAAACAACCAGGGCCGTAGCGGCCGCCCCCCGAACCCCCCGGTCGGGGGGGGGCCTCTCGAAAGTAGGGGGCCTCACAATTCAATTATTAAAGATTGAAGCAAATAGTAAAATTTATTGTATTTTTGAGGGGAAAAAAAAAATCATATGTTCGTTCAAATTTTCTTCAAATATTTTTTTTTTTTTTTCAAGTTTTTAAAAAGCACCAAATCTTTTTGCTTGTATGGCAGAGAAAGTATTTTTTGGGTCGAATTTTTGAAACTGAGATTTTTATATTTACACATTTAGAGCCCAACTGATTCCGAAAAGACTTTTAGCGTTCGGTCTCTATGTCTGTCTGTGTTTCTGTTATCACCATAACCCAAGAACTATAAGTAGGAAGTTCAAACCCAGAATTATAAATCTGCTCATATGGAAACGCTACTTGAAATTTCCGGTTAAATTTAAAATACTAATTTGTCTACAGGAGCCTTAAAGGAAATTCAAATGTCATCCGTGCATTAAATTAAAACACATAATATATACAGAAAAACACTCAAACACTTTATTACAATTTTCTGTTTTGCTTGTTTAAGACTTCATTTACTTTAATTTATTTATGCAACTGTTTATTACCCAATGTTCGGAAAGTCGCATGGAGTCATTCCAGATATATATACATATATATACATTATTTACTTTCTTCTACATGTAATATAGAGAAAGTATTGGATTCGCGAAAATTTTTGACCTCCGTTTTTTGATGGATTTACATGTTTTGGGATGCCCAGCTGTCTGTCTGTCTCACTTTTTTGTGGACGCTGTATCTCACGAACCAACGAATAATATTTAACCAAACTTGGTATTTAGTTGCACCCTACATAAACTGGTGCTGATTAGATTTGGGGATCAATCGCTCAACGGGTGGTGCCGTGATCGCATTTTTTGTAAACTTTTAACATGACAGTATAGGACAAAATTTCGTACAAATGTGCATAATGAGAGTTACATTAAACGCGTGACTATAAAATTAATTTGAATTATTGATAATAGTAGTAGTTAACTAGGGAAAAAAATGTGCATGTGGGGGCATCGGTTCCCCTCCCTGGGGGGGGGGGGGTAAGGGGGTAAAGTTTCAAGATGGGCATCTTTCGAAAGGTCTTGTCAATACCTTTAAAAGAAATGTTTGAACTATAAATCTGTGATAGTTTAAAACAAAATTATCAATTTTTTTTTTCTTTTTTTTAAAAAACGAAATTTAACCAACCTTGGTATTTAGTTGGTCCCCGACATAAACTGGTGCTGATTACATTTGGGGATCAATCACTCAACAGGTGGCGCTGTGATCGCATTTTTTCTAAATTTTTAACATGGTAGTATAGGACAAAATTTCGTATAAATGTACATAATCAGAGTTATTTTTAACTTGTGATTGTAAAATTGATATGAATTATTGATAATAGTAGTAGTTAACTAGGAAAAAAATTTCTGTGCATGTGGAGGCATCGTTTTCCCCCTGAGGGGGAGAAGTACCCCCGGGGGGGGGGTAAATTTTCAAGATGGGTTTTTTTCAAAAGATCTCGTCAATACCTTTAAAACGAATGGTTGAACTATAAATCTGTGATAATTTAAATCAAAGTTATCGATTTTTTTTACTTTTAACGAAAAAAAACTTCGAAAAAAATCGTTTTTTTTTTTTTTTTTTTTTTAAATATTGTTACGGAGTGAATATGTATAGGAAAATATAGAAGAAAGTCTTGTGGTGGCTACAACATACTAGTTTTTTTTTTTTTTTTTTTTTTTTTTTGGGGGGGGGGGGGGACCATTTCTAATAAGTTTGTTTCAAGTAACTATTGAGATTTCATGTTTATTGTAATGATTCTAAAGCTTCCCATTAATAATTTAATGGGAAAAAATACATATGCCTTAATTAACCATACTTGCCAACATCCTAATTAATATTCCGTAGTGTTATTAGTACTGCCCTTTCTTTCACACCAGTAAATTTTTAGAGTTATACTCTTCAAATGCAATTGCGATTAAATAAGAAGAAAAATATTTTTAAAAGATGCTGGTGTAAAAAACAAGGCGGGACTAAGAATACTATGGAAAATTAATTAGTGTGTTGGCAAGTATAATTAACTCTAAGGAGTGCAGTCTATGGCTAAGAACACAATAAGTCTTGATTAATCCATTCAAAGCACCTTTATTTCGTTCAAGTCATGATCGGAGAAGGAAACAGAGACTTATGAAGCGTTTCCATGAACTGCCATTTATTTGACAGGAATGAACCGTAAGAATTTTCGGCACCTAAACTTCATGCAAAAAAGTGCTCTGTCAGTTTGTGCCGTGCTTTCGCTTTTTGTTCCAAAAATCCTTGATTCTAATTGGTTTCTAGTCACTCATAGAAGTAAGTCCAGGCTTTTATCTTGTGTAATTTTCGATCGCAGTTAAAGTAAGATTGCATTTACGATTGCAAAATTATCTTAAAGTTTCTCCCTTTTTTGATTCTTTGCGTTATGTTTGTCAAGCAGTGAAATAACTTTTACAGGGAAAATTAGTAAATTTTCGTAATAATTATTAGTAATCTATAATTTTTAATAGTGTCTTCTTAAATTAAATTAAATAATTTTATATCATTTCAACTATGGACAAAACCTAATGACGAATGAGAATAGCTAAGCTATCTAGACTAGATGTTTTATTCGAATATCTAAACAGATACTTCATTGATTATCTTGAAACTTCAGGAGTAAAAAGAACATATTATACCACACATATTTCAGTGAATATTTTTGTCCCTAAGGGTAAAAGGGGACGAGTCACAACGCAAATTAACCAAAAATAAACAACCTTCAGGTTTGGGATCATCCTGTTAAAAATAATGCTTGAAATTAGTTGTAGTTATAGTATATGATTATGAGCCTTCTTTTAACACTAAATATAAATTTATATGAGAATTGCACTTATATTAAAGGAGATTTAAAGGTCCTTTTAATAATGTCAATAGTTTTTCATTCATTTTTTTTTTTTTTTTTTTTTTAATAACGTGCAAGGTTTTAAAACAAAAGCAATATAACTTTTGAAAATTTGACACAGCATATTGCAATCAAAATATAAATATATCAGATATCTGATGAAATATAAGCATTTATATTAAATGATTTTTGGCTGCGCATGTGAAAGTGCTAGCTTATTTTCTTTTTCTTTTTGCATAATTTATTAGCCAAATGTATAGACAAAACAAATCTTTTAAAACCCAAAAGTATATTGTCGATAGAAAAGTTTATTTTCATTTACTTTCAAAAAGGTGCAAAACGCTAATGAGTTTTACCTATGTTTTTATTTTGAATCGATGAACAGTCGTGGATGTAAATGAAGTCACACTATGATTTTCTCAAAAAAAAAAAAAAAAAAAAAAACATTTAAAATCTATTACACAACCAATTATGTTTTAGTAAAAATAATCTTTAGAATATAATGACAACTACAAATATCAAATTTATATTTAAATTAATAAACTTATGAAAAAAGTATGTTTATGGTAATATAATATGGAATAAAATGTATCTCTCTGAATATTACTGACTATACGTATGATACTAAGGATTACAATATATATATATATATATATATTGTACAAGATCTGCTTGTGGAATTTTTTATTTTATTTTATTTTATTTTATTAATTATTATTATTATTATTATTATAGTTATTCTATACATTTGGCTAATAAATTATGCAAAAGAAGTTTTGCTAGCGTTTACGCATGTGCAATTAAAAACTATTTACTAAAAATACTCATATTTCATAAGATATTTGAAATTTTTATGATCTGATTGCAGTATGTTCTGTAATGCAGTATATAAAATTTTCTAAAAGTGACATTGCTTTGGTTTTAAAACCCTGCATATCAATATATATTATAACAGATGATGTGTGTGTGTTTGTGTATGTATATATCCGGCGCTTTTTAAGAAAACTGCTGATCGCAGGGCTACACAAATTTGCATGTAGGTTCGTACTGACCATGTTTTGACATAAAAATAAATATAATTTCACGCAATTTATGTATTTAAAAGAAAAAAATAAAAATAAAAAATTAAATTTGCATATGCATATGACAAAATGACATTATTATAACTTTAAAATTAAATATACAATAATAAAATAATAACTCAGCACGTTTGTTTCGAATTTTGTTTCATAACCTTTTTAATTTTACCTAATTCTAGATTTTGTTTTGTTTTCTTTGTTTTAAATAGCATGTTTTTGGCATGGATAGAGTGCTTGCCATGAAAGCTAATTAGGCATTTTATGAAAGATTTTTTCTTACAGATAACCCTGAGCGAAATTTTTCATTTTAACATTGATGTATACCGAAAATTTTTCACCTAGGACCCTACTTTAGAAACAGCCATTTTAATCCAAGTAGTGCATCAAAATATTTACATAAATTGTAAAATATTGAAAAAATATAATCAATAAATAGAAACAATAATCACATAAATAATCTATTTTGGTCTAAAATGACGACAAAAATTCAAATATCGCCAAAGGCAGCCATAATAAAGCTGTACCATCTTAAGGTCTACATATTTATTTTTCTATATACAAGCCACTATTAACTAACTATAAAATATTTAAAATGGAAAATATATACAATCACAAAAAATTAGTTGCCTCAAGCGGTAGATGTAGCGCGTATAGTATATTGCAATATTATATTTGGCATGAAATTGCTGTCATTTTATGGTCCACCAGGCTAATCAAATGAAGTAAAATTAAAGTAAATAATATGTATAGTGTGGCTCATATGTAATTTGAATTCAGATATAAAAGACTTCTTCAATTTGTTTGATACCGTCCGTTTCGAAGCAGTCGAATAAATACCCAAATTGAAGCCCATGGATAAGGCATTGTCGCAAGTAATAGGAATACGAATACGTACTCGAGAGTTTGCCGCTGAGGAAGATGCTTCCGAAGGTAGCGGCTATCCAAAGTGATCTTTTGAGTAATTTCAATGGATTTTATTTTTATTTTTTATTTATAAAGTGGTTTAAAAAAGTGATCATGTTATTAATTTATTTAAATATAGTGACCGTCGAAGCCTGCTAGTTATAGGTAAATAATGTACTAAAAATTATCTACGTTTTTAAAAAAACCTTTATATCTCCGTTAATATAAGTGCAACTCTCAAACAAGTTGACATCTATAATTAGAAGAACGCCCATAATCACATACTATAGCTGCAACTCATTTCAAGCATTATTTTTTAAAGGGTGATCCCAAAGATTATATATTTTTTAATTAAATTATGACTAATCCCTTTTCAGCCTTCGAGGCAAAACTTTCGGTGAAATACAGGCGCTTTAACATGTTCTTTTTACCCTTAATTTTTAAAGAGAATCCATGAAGTATTCGAAGCATTAGATATTTGAAAAAAAAAAAAAAAAAATGTATATAGCTTAGCTATTGCCATCCGTCCTTAGATTGTGTGCACTACTGTGTACTGATTATATACAAAAGTATCAGGGTAATTGTATCGTTATAAAAGTGAAATCTGATATGGAAATTTCAATACAGTTTTTGTTCTAACATAATAGGAGGGGGCCCCCAGACGAATTTATGGGGGGGAGCCCCAGAATACGTTCCTACGGCCCTGGAAACAACCAAACTGAAAATCTTAGATTATACACATAAGAGTAAGCCTGCAAAAAATCTTATTTTGCTTAGTTCTTAACACTATACACTAAAAAAATAAAAAAGGAGTTTCCCACCAAAAATCAATTGTATAAAAGACTGCCTTCTAAACCAATTTCTGGTCTTACCTTACCATGTAAAAATAAAGACATTCATTTGAAAAATATCATGAAAATTTTTACTGCACATAAAGGCTTTTTTAACTTTCAATTTTTACTTTAACATTTTATTTGTTTTATGTTATTTTTTAAAAATATTTTACCGTTTTCGTTGAGAAACATACATTTATAGTATATTTTTATCTGATGCAAAATCGGACTTCACATACCTTCGAACAAACGCGATCTGAAAATTCTATAAGAAGTCTCTTCTGGGCGCGATCTATGTGTCCTCGGTCTATATATTCCGGTGGTCGACAGAAAAAATTATCGTTAGCCGCGGTTTCTCCGATGTTCTTGTTCACGCCGTTGCTGGAAGCCTGCGTATTGAGGATCTCTTCTGCGTATCCAAGAGTAGAAAATGATTGTTACGGAAACAATATAATATAATAAAGAACCACAGAAATTATGTTAAAGTATTAAAATCGGCACCCAATTCTCATATGCAGGATTTCAAATATTCTGCATTTTTCGTATTTTGTGCTGAAGCTAAAATTTTTTGTTTAAAATCAGAATTTTATTATTTTGTCAACTTCATGCTAAAACTAATTTACTTAAAATGTAATCAGCGAACATGAAACAGACCTTTGACAAATGTTTTTTTATAATATTCGGACGATTAAATTGCATATATTTCGGTAATCGGACGCAAAAATTATGGATATTTCGGCAAATATATGACAGAAAAAGGTAGGAATTAGGAATCTTGCTGATTTTTTACTCAATAGGTATATATATATTTAATATTTGTGATATCAATTTTTTTGAATAGCACAAATTTTGTCGATTATAGTTGCGAAAATAGTTGCCTATTTTTATTTAGAGAAACAGAGAAACAATCGCTTATTTGAGCAGTTAGCCGTGATGAAGGTAAATTTTGTTAAAATGTAAAATGATAAATTTCGACAATCCACCGCAAGAATATTATATTTTTTTGTAGTGAATTGATGGCTTATTTCAGCACATAATTTAAATGATTAAAAGTAAATTTTATCGACAAAACGATCCCGTAATTTAGTTAGACTTTCATATCTCATATTTCTGCAATCATGCATAAAAAAAGGTAATTTTATTATTAGGTATTATTATTATTTGTGAAATAATCGCATATTTTGGTATTATTATTTTTTTTAAAAAACATACAAAATTTAAAAATTAGCGGTAAAACTATAGCCTATATTAGCAATTAGTTGCTATTACAAAAATTTCAAAATATCAGTAATATGATTAATTCGGTATTTCGGAAAATTTGTTGAGTATATCGGTTATACTCTTTGCAAAAAAGTGCAGATTTCATGAATTAATATAGAGATAAAGCCTATTTCAGCAAACAATTAGGATTAAAGTAACTTTATTAAGTAGCGGCGATATGATTACGTATTTCAACAATCAGCCACAAAACATCATTGCAAATTTCAGAAATCACCTTTGAAAAGAGTGCAAATCTGATCGATTAACACCGAAAAAAATATCGTATTTTAGTAATTAGTTGCGTTTAAATATAACTTTTTGACAGTTAATAGTGAAATAATCCCATATATCTGAATTAGGCTACAAAATTATTGTGTATTTTGGGATTCAACATTGGAAAAAGCGTAAATTTCATCGATTAGTGGCGAAATATTTAAGTATTTGAAGATTCAACATTATAAAGAACATGATTTCCATCAATTAGGGGCGAAATAATAGCAGGTTTCAACAATCGGCCGCAAAAATATTGTTAATTTCAAGAACAGCTTTGGGGGGGGGGGGGGGGAAATCGCAAAATTTCATCAATTACCAGCGAAATAATAGCAGAATTTGGAAATTATTTGTGATTAAATGTAAGTTTTGACTATAAGAATTGACAGCGGGGAAAAAAATCCTGTAATTTTTAAATCGGCTGCAAATCTATTTCGTATTTCGGTATTCAGCTTTGAGAAAAAAAGCTCAAATTTCATCACTTAGCAACAAAATACTTGAGTATTTGGGAATTTAACATCAAAAACTGCAGAAATTGCATTGATTAGAGACGAAAAAAATTATGCATTTTGGCGATCAATCATAAAAACATCGGGAATTTCGGGAATCAGTCTTAAAGAATTTTATCGATTAGTGACAAAATTATAGCATAATTAACAATTAGTTATGACTATAAATATATAAATATTGCTAATTTCACATTTATTTTGCACATGCTGCATAGTTTTTTTTTTTTTTTTTTTTTTTTTTAATTTCAAAAAAACTAAGTGCATTTTTTTTTTTTTTTTTTTTTAATATAATAATGTAGACTTAAAAATAATAATAATAATAACACTTTCATCTATCTGATCGAGCATATATCAGAGAGACACAAATAGATACCTACTATTCTTTATAGAATTATGTGTAATATAATTATTTATGGGAAATAATGCTTAAGACAGTTACACATTAAAGCCTGCACTAACTTTTAAAATATTTGTAGATTACTATTTAAAAATTTTAAATAAACTTATCTCAAAAATAAATATTTTGAAATTATTTAAGTAAAAATTGTTGAATTGTAAATTAGAAATATTTTACTGGGCCCTAATGATTTTAATTATAATTTTTATGAAATTTCAGCTCTTTTGGACAAATAGATTTTGAGATACATCTAAAAAACTATTGCCACCAGGAGACCAGGTTTAAGACTGAAAAATACCAAATTACTTCAAATTTATTAGTCGGTGGTAAAATTTTCTCTAGAACTTATAAAGTCAAAATTTTGTGTTTGTTGAAAATATAAATTTTAACATCATTGCATGTTTCCATCTGTAAATGGCTGCTAAGCTTACAATTTTAATAAATAATTAAATTAAAATAGACCTGAATCCAAGAAGGATGGTACCTGCTGTGTTTTTTCGTTAATTAGGTGATGAGATAGATGAGTGTTCTCTTTTTATTTGTATATATTTTATTTTGTGGACTGTACATTTTATAAACCGTTTAGTCAGTGGTGAAGAAAGCGCCCTTTCGTCTATCAATATGTGGCCTTTTACTCACAAAAAAATGCCCTTTTCTATAAATCCGCCCTGCCCTTTTTTTGAAAAAATGTGAACACTAAAATTATAAGAGTTCAATTTTAGTTGTAAATATTTAGCACTTTATAAGAAAAAACACAAATCGAGAAAAATGTGCTTTACAATATGGTTTGGTGAACTTTTCCAAACTCGCCAATTTGGCACAGTTTCTCGATTTTTTTCAAAATGGCCAATTTTACATGTTTAAAAGAAACTACCTAAAAATACAGCATAAAAAGTAGTTTTTCAAAAACTTCAACAAAGCAAAATACAAATTTGCCTAACTTTCATAAACAAAAACTAACAAATAAACATTACAAAAATAATATAAATGTTCAATAAACATAATATATATATATATATAAATAAAATAGAATGTTTTTTTACTTACTTGTTTCCGATTAATCCTGTGCGGAAACCAGTGGTGTCATCAGAAAAAAAAAAAAATTCAACGGGGTGCACAACCTGAAAAAAATTTTCTTTTTAATAAAATTCTGATAGCATAGTTTAAAAACTCTTATTTAGAATTTACCGGGGAGTGGGGGGTGGGGTGTTGCTCCCCTTGTCCCATTGTGAAAACTTCAAAATAAGTATGTACAGTAACCAAATTAACACCGTTTCAAACACTACTGCAAAGCTTTCTTTTAATATATTCAACAGAAAAACTGAATTCTATTAAACCAATAAATCACCATTTTACATAACATAAAAAAAGCAACCATATCAATTACAAACATATCTCCTACAGAAATTAACAAATAGCCTACTGTTGCCAAAATTAAAAAAGTAAAACCAAACGAAACATATCAAATAAACTACTACTATACCAGTGTACATAGGTAGGCTGGATTTAACGTTGCACTAGTACTGTGATACAGGTAATTGGCGACGATCTGGAATTTCGTTTCGCAGCAATCAGTGATACGAACAGTCGGCAGCAAAAGTATTCAAGCACTAGCAATAATACTGTCTCAAAAAAGTACACTTAATACTGCTTTGTTAAATAAATCCTTGTGAAGTCATGTTCTTAGTCAGTCTAAGAACAGGATTTGACAAGGATTTATTTAACAAAATAATATTAACTATACTTTTTTGACATCGGAATTATTGGCTAGCACTCGGATATTTTTACTGCCGACTGCACATCAGTATGCTTCTTGTACATGAAAACCCCCCCAAAAAATCACTGGATAGATACCTCACACGCATACTGCACAAATCTTTAAAACGCACAAAATTTCGTGTTGCAGCAATCAGCAATATGTACGTCTGTACACTCCGTATAAATGAAAAAAAAAAAAAAAAAAAAAAAAAATCATTGGATACCTCACCTGCTTCCTGCTTAATGCATGAATCTTTAAAATGCACAAAATTTCATTTTGCAGCAATCAGTAATATGCATGTCTGTACGCTCCGCATACATGAAAAAAAAAAAAAAAAAAAAAACTGGATACTTCACCCGCATTCTGCATGACTCTTTAAAAGGCACAAAATTTCATTTCGCAGCGATCAGTGATGTGTATATGAAAACCCAAAAAAATAATCACTAAATACGTCTCCCACAAACTCCATGAATCTTTAAAATGTACAAAATTTGATTTGGCAACAATCAGATACACGAAAATTACATAGCTTTAAAACAGAGCTGTACTGAGAACTCGGTATATACTCGCTACATGGCCTATCTACCGAGTGCTCGGTACTCGGTCAAATTTAGGCTATGTATTCGGCCAATACCGAGTAGTTGTGGGAATTTCACTATTTTTATGCATTTTCGAAAGAAATGTGTTAATGAGAGATATTTATTTTATAACTACACTAAAAAACTATGTAAATATAAATACAGAGTCATTATAATTAAAATTTTTGCTATAACAGCTTTCTGCAGTTAAAATGGGCTGTTACCAAACTTAGTATAGAGCCCAGTGGCAGGAAGTTTTGTAGCTGTCTGCGACAGGCTTTTAAATTTTCATAATCTGTCTACGAAATTTGCATGTAATCAGGGGTGAAAATGGCTTACACTCAAAAAGCCTGAAAGCTGATTGGGGTGGGGGGGGGGCTTAACATCAGTGGTGATCTCGTGCAACAATACACGAATACAATTTTACTGCAGAATAACGTAGTATAAACAATTGTGTGTATTCATTCAATTCATCTCAATCAATTAAATATTTTATAGCAATGTTTGACACAATACAATATAAATAATAAAAGTATTAGTTTTAGTTTTGATACAGAAATTTTTTTTTTTAAGTGAATTGTTATTCAAAAGTTGCAGACATTTTTTTTTTATCAGTGCAGACAAAAATTGTCTGCAAGCCGTTTTTCTGTGTCCGCGACTATGTCTCAGTGTTTCTGCCACTGAGGTATAGAGATGATACATGATATGAGCTTTTAATTATAACTATCTTGTATGAATGTAATATGCATTATTTTATAAAAACTTAGTACATAAAATTGTATCTATAAATCACAGAAAAATAAAATATTTTAGAAAAAAAAGAACCTCTATGTAGTATTAACACAAAACTTTAGTTATACATTTGTGCAAATAAAAGTAAGGCACTTTCAAATCGGTAAGAAAAGATTGATTTTGAATTTTATACAATAAAGTAACATAAAAAAACTATCACCTATTCGGAAAGGTGCATTTATTTAGTATTTTAAGAACAAAAAAAAAATCAATGTGAAAAGAGGAGGGGACAGTTAACCGAGTTCAAGCTTTTATAGCATTTTACGGTATATATAAAAAAGGTAAATACACTAAAACGTTATTTAAAAAGTATTTTCATAATCAAATCTGTTGTTTTGCCAATTATGGCCCAAAACCACCTATCATTTTACATTTCTACGATCTGAAGATTAATAAAACCTAACCTTTAAAACATCATAGTGAGATTACCACATTTCAAACACTGATCATTCAACGATACATAAACATCGAGGGTACCAATGTTGGCATCTTTATCAGTGATCTAAAACAAGACACCAAGCAGTATCGTAAAGCACATTCTATCCTTTTTATTTTATGTATTAAAATCTAAAAATACCTACTCCTTAAAATTTTAAAAATGACTACTTTTTCATGCTCTGAATTTTTACATTAAATTTAGTGTATTTTATTGTTTGTGTCTGAAAAAGTTTATATTCTTTCTTCAATTCAATGCTTTGCGGACTTTTTTAATCAATAAATGCCTTTTTTACAATGGATAAAAAAATTGTATAATTAAAATTACCTTGATGCGTAAAGCTGTAAACATTTGCAACATTAATAGAATTTCTGAGATTCAAGTACAGTCTTCATTAGAATTTGTAATCTGAGTCGCATTAAGTTCACATTCAGAGTTCTGATATTGTAATGTATGAATTATGCTGAAAGGAATATTATTACAATTAGCCAGTCCATATAATATAACGTGAACTCATAACTTAAACTTACAATTGAGTTTATACACACACATTTACTGTATACCTGTATATTACTCATTTTATTTTTGAATATATTGAGAAGTAAAATTTAGTATAAGCTCACAAAAGATCAACTTATTTTTTCTACTTTATTTTATTTAATTCTTTACTTCTAATGCCAAATTCTCTCTTTTAAAGAAGTACTCTCACTTCTAGAAAAAAAAAAAAATCCTAGCAATATCTCTGTATTTAATAAATAATAATACATTCTGTTTATTTGAGAGTTGTTAAGAAATAAATAAATTATACTACATGATATTCAGTAAATAATTATATAAACAGCTTTAGTTGTTTTAAAATGAAGCTCACTTTTTAAATATTTCTAGCTTTGAATCTAATGAAGACAACAGTGTCATTATTTTTATTATCTTCTTAAAGTAAATGTGCCAGTAATGAGCATCCTTAAGGAATTTCTTTAAAATTATATTTTATTTATTTATTTTTATTATTAAGTATAATTTAACCAATTTTATATCGTCATATTTTTACTCTTACAAACTCACCCTAATTCATAAAAAAAAAAAAAAAAAAAAAAAAAAAAAAATTACATTAAGAATTTCTAGATATTTACTATAATAATAAATTAAGTTGTTGTCGTTTTAATAATAACTAATTTCTAATTAGATTATTCTGTTCTTTAATATTTGATCATACAAGTTTGGTTATTAATATTATAAACATAACTTTAAATATTCCGCATGAAATCGAATTGCAACATTGATGAAACAAACTGACGATTACACGCTGATGAAACATAACTTTATACTACATACTTGCAATAAAAAAAAAAAAAAAGAATAAATAATAAATGATTAAGAATAAATAATGAATATTAACTTAACTTGATAAATCCACGCTAAAAGTAAATCCGTGTAGTCAGTCACATTTCTTCCATGACGCCGGGCATCCATCTTGTAAATGTAAATAAATAGCGTGTGTTGCCATACCTGTTTTTCGAAGGCTACAAAATATGCCACAGAAATTCTTTGATTTAAATTAACATTTAACATTCAGGTTCAACCAATATTAATAATAATCATAAAAAATGAACTATATTTTAAAATAAAGATGAATAATATACATATAATATTTTATATTAGAGTATTTTGAATGCTCGAAACTTTTGAAATTAATTTGAAATCAATAGTACAGTCAAATTAGGAAAAATAAGGGAAAAAATTTATAAAGTTTTGAAACTTTGGGATTATACTTATGACGGATCTAATAATTCAAAACAAAAAAGTTCCCCACTCTGAGGGGGGAGCTTCCCCCCTACACCCCCCCCCCAAAAAAAAAACGTATAATTCGTTGAAATGAAGAAAAAAATAGGGAATTTATTGATCGAGTATTAGAATTATGGCATAACATTCCTGAGGGGTCTGATAATGCAAATTAAAAAAGTTTCCTACCGTGGGGTGGGAGCTAACCCCCTCCCCCCCCCAAAAAAAATGTATAATTCGTTTAAATAAAGAAAAAATATATATAATATTAATTTATAGAGTATTGAAATTTTGGTACAACATTCCTGAGTAATTTAATAACTGAAAACAAAACAATTTCCCATCCTGGGGTAAGAACTTCTTTCTCCCCCTACCCACCCCCTCAAAAAAAAAAAAAAAAATATTTAACTTATTAAAAATAAGAAAAATGATTAAATAGAATTTTGAAATTTTGGCATAACATATTCTTGAGGTGCTTAATAATGGGATACAAAAAAAAAAAAATAATAATAATAATAATAATCCACCATGCAGTGGGAACTCTCCTCCTTCACCCCTCCCCCCCCCCCCCCAAATAAAAAAATAATTCAATTTTGCTGAATTTAAGAAAAATATGAAAGCAAGTTATATAAGAGTTTTTAGTTTTAGGGAAAGTTCTCTTGAAGGGTCTAATAATAGAAAACAGAAAAGTTCCCTTCTCTGGGTTTCGGTAATTCTTGTCCATTACTAGACTTTTCATGAATGTTATCCTAAAATTTCAAGCGCTTATAAATTATTATATCTGTTTTTCCTAATATGAAAGAGCTACACGGTCTAGAGAGGAAAAGGAAGGAGGGGGGAGGAATGGGGGGAAGCTCCCCCCCCCCCAGGAAGGGGGAACTTTTTTGTTTTGCATTACTAGAGCCCCTAGGAATGTTATTCCAAAGTTTCAAAACTTTATAATTTTTTTCCCTTATTTGGTGTTTTTTGGTCTAATTTGACTGTACTACAATGCTTTCCTTTTAAGATAATTCTAGGTTTTAAGACTTTCAGTTGGGCATAAGAAATGGATTTCAGGATCCTCCTAGTTCGAAATAAATAAATGAATAAAGAAAGAAGAAGAAGAAGAAAAAAAGATAATACATGATTTTTTTAAGGTAGCTTTTGAAGAAAAAGAAATTCATTAAAAAAATAAATAAATAAAATTGTCTTACGTGGGGTTCCGAGGAACACTGGGGATGTATTCAAATTTTTAAAACACACTGATTATATAATATAGTAAAAAGTAAATATATATATATATATATATATATATACATATATATTGCAAAATTCGAATGTACAAACAATTTTGCGAATAAAAATGCACAAACTTTGCCAATAGAAAATAAGCATCAATTTTACACAAAATATGTGCACAGTTTTTACAACTTAGAATCTACACTTTTTTGCATGTATGTTAAAAAAAAAAAAAAAAAAAAAAAAAAAAAAAAATGCAAATAATTTGCACAAAAAGTGCATTTTTTTTTTTTTTTTTTCGAAGTATTCACAAATATTCAGTTTTAATGCACAAATTGCGCATAATCTATTTTTTTTTTGCAAAAAAAGTGCAAAGAATTTCTAGCTGGGCTTACACACACCAGAAATTATTTTCTCCCCACCCAACCTTCTTTACAATGTCAGACTTCTTCTCTCTTTAATATAGAGCTGACTTCTGTAAAAAGATTCGATCCTATGAATATTACAACCTTCTGCAAAAAGATCTTCAAAAGCCTTTAAGTTACCTGCATGAAAGGCAGTTTTCATTTCCCTTCAAAATACCTGATATAATCTAATTAAAATCGTCTAAGTCATTGAAGGTAATTTGAAGGTGATAAGCTTTCTGAAATAAACCTGTATGAAACCTTTAAAAAAACTTCATATTTCCTGAAGGGAACCTGCAGTTTTTATTTTTGTATGAAACCTTTAAAAAACCTGTATGAAACCTTTAAAAAATCTGAATATTTCCTGAAGGAAACCTGTATTTTTTATTTACCTTCAAAATACCTGTGGAAACCTTCAAGATACCTGCAAAGTATGCATTTTTTTAAAGGTTTTTTAATGATTTTTTTACCTGGGAATCTACAGAGTTCATACTGTTCTCCACGAACTCTAATTCGAAAGTCTCTTTAAAACCTATGGCTGCCCATACCATGACAGACCCACCTCAAGATTGACGTTTTGAACAGTACCCTTCTTCGGTTATCATATCGTGCCAGTAGCTATGAAATCCGTCCTGGCCATCGAGATTAAACTTTTTTTCATGTGAGAAGATGACTTTTCCCAATTTAGTCGATCTAGAATCCATTTTCTTGCCCCTTCCAACCGCATATCCTTGTGCTTTTGAGTGAGGGGTGGTTTCGCCTTCATTTTCTTAAATTTAATGAATGTTGCAGCTTTGATATTCCCTCATATGGTTGTCCGATGAACACCCAGCTTGTATTGAGCCTTTATCTTCGCACAGGAAATATTCTTAGTCTTTGCAGAGTTGCATATTCGACATTTGCCGTAACTGGTGAGCTTTCCTGTTCCCTTCTCATACGCTTTTCCCCCATAATTTGCTCCTTTCTTTATATAATTTCGCATAACACTCTCATTTCTTCCAATTCAGCGCCCTATTTCGCGATTGCTAAAGCCTTTACCACGCATAAATTCGATTTTAATCCTCTCGTCTACTGTCAAAGTTTTTTCTCTTGCCATCCTGTACAAACTCCGTAAATTTTGCACTCAAGCATTAAAACTGATTTTAGAGAATTTTAGCAACACGACTATATGTGTTTTAATTTAATTCCGGTGGCTCTGTTATAATTTAAACCTAAAATAAAGAGTGCGTTTAATTTCGTGCAACAAACTAATAACAGTGAAAAATAAGAAAACGCTTAAACATTCATTAAATAAACTTGCATGAGCATAAACATACTTGCTCAAAGCACCTTATTCCGTTGTTAGTCATATGCAATAACTGTAAGTCGCATTCCTTCTTTAAAAAATTTAAAAATTCTATTTCTGGCTATTGGAAAAGGTGCGTTTATATTCATGCAACGCACTGTATACTCTACCTTTTTGTTTTCTGATAATATTATGAATTAAAAAATAAATAAATAAATAAGATTTTTCTTTCAAGATATTTATTTAAAAAAAAAAAAAAAAAAAGAAAAGAAACATAAAAAGTTGTTATTCTGCAAAAATTATACATAAACATAACTGTTATAAATGAGTTTTTTAATTTAAAATTTAATATACATTATTTTTTCTACTGCATTACCATTTCCTTTTCAATAAATATAATAAATTAAAAAAAAAAAATAGCGTAAAAAAAATAGCGTAGGATACGTCTGAAATGAACGAAGAGTTTTTAGAAAAATAAAACATAGATACCAATATTTAGAATCTAAAAAAAAAAAATAATAATAATTAAAAAATTTCAAATTCGAACTCCGAAAAAATCTTCTTTGAGTGCACACCTGCAAGATA
The DNA here is from genome assembly GCA_963930645.1 of Salticus scenicus. Taxonomy (NCBI): domain Eukaryota; kingdom Metazoa; phylum Arthropoda; class Arachnida; order Araneae; family Salticidae; genus Salticus; species Salticus scenicus. The sequence continues at coordinate 150,356,156 of OZ005649.1, forward strand.
CCAGCTACCCCTCTGCCAAGTTTTGTAGTTCTGCAATTAGTAGTTTGAGCACCAGCGTGCAGAAAGACACACGCAGAGACAGAAACACGCACAGATACTGCTTTTTACTTATATAGATATAAATTAATTAATTAGAAAAGATTTTTGTAAAAAATCTTTCATAATTCGACATTTTTTTCCAAACTTTAAATGTATACTTAAAATTAAAAATATTGCATTATGTACTGCTACATTGAAAAATCTAACTTTTTAAACTAAAGTTGAGATATTTTATTTTTTATGCAGAACTCGATTTATATATATATATATATATATATATCCCATACATTAGATAAGCTGGTGGGAACTTTGTGACGGAATGAGGAGTATTATTATATTCTTCATTTATTTGCTCTAATAATTTAGGCCATCGGACTTTTTTAGATGATTCATTAATTTTACACCTTAAACGTGTGGTTATTGGATCATTACATTCGGGTCTATGAGCTGTTGTCAAAAGTTGTTTAATTTTATTATGTTTCAAAAATTTCTTAAAATAAGATGATGTAAAAGATGGATTTCTATCATTTAATATACTTTTAGGAATTTAAATTTGGAAAATTTGCTTAAGGAAATTAGTGTAAGTATCAGTTGGGATTTATTTGGAGGCAAATGCCTATATATAACACGTATGATGGGCTACAATTAAAGTTAAATATTTTTTTTGTGTGGAATTGTAATATTTGAAACTACCCACGCTATCAATTGCAATTAGTTCAAAAGGTTTATCAACTGGAGGCGTCGATTGTAACAAGCCAAATCTTTTCTGACGTGTTTTTTTATTCAATTAGCAAATGGGACAATGTTTAACAAAATTTTCAATATCTGTAGTTATATTTTGCCAATAATGAACATGGGTAAGTAAAGTAAGCATTTTTTGTATACCTGGATGTCCAAATTTTAATGGGCAATTTTAATTAATTTAAATCTCAAAGAAAATATAACAACAAATTTAGTAAAACCTTTCTTACGAAGGCATAAAACATTATTGATTTCGGTAAAATTTCCTGTTAAATTGTCACTTTTTTGTGCCTCTTGAATTTCATCTAATTGTAAAAGATGTGTAAAAGATGTGCCTTCATTTTCTTTTATATATTCCTTATTATTATTATTTTCTGGTACATCTCTTGACAACATATCAGCTTCAATGTTTGTGGTCTCATTTGTACACTTAATGTCATAATCATACACAGTTCTATGAACCAATGGAACAAATGACTTTTTACATTTTTTACATTTCTTAACCAAACTCCGCATGTATGGTAATTTTTTTCCTAAACAAGTAATGATGAAATTTATTTAATGCATCCACTATGGAAGAACACTCCAGCTCAGTAATACAGTAATTTGTTTTCGTAATATTTTAATGAACGGGAGTGGTAGGCTACTGGGTGGAAGACACCGGAAAAATCTGGTCGTTTTAATATTGCTCCAACCCGGTTTCGGCTAGCATCAACAAATATATGACACTCTTTTTTCGGCTCAAATATTTTTAAAGTAGGCTTACAAATCAAAGAATTTCTCAAAGTGTCAAAAGCTTCTTGGCATTTATCAATCCATTGCCAAGTTTTTTTTTTTTTTTCAAATTGTTTAATGGGTTATTAATTGTTGCATATTTGTCTATAAATTTACGATAAGCATTAATAGTGTCCAAAAACCTCTGTAAGGATTTAATATTAGTTGGGGGTTTTAATTTTTTAATTACCTCGATGTTACAATGCCGTCAGAAATTTCATACCCAAGAAATTGTATTTTAGTTTGCAAGAATGAACACTTAGATGCTTTTAATTTTAAGTTTTCTTGTCTGCAAATCTCTCTTGAATATGATTTAGGTATTCAGTTAGGCTTTCCGAAAAGATTATTATGTCATCAAAGTAGTTATCTCCAAATTTTATTTTATGTTTAGTGAGGATTCTACGTATAATTCTTTGAAAAATACTAGGGGAGTTTTTCCACCCATAAGGCAACCGCTGCCACTCGTATAATCCACTGATAGTAACAAACGCAAGTTTCTTGGTATCTTTGGGATGAATTGATATGTGCCAGCATCCCGAAGCCATATCTAATTTTGAGAAATACCTGTTCTACCTAGCTTGTCGATAAGTGTTTCTATCAGAGGCAGTGGTTCTGCATCTGCTTTCGTTATTTGATTTAACTTCCTAATATCTACTCAGAATCGGCTTCTCTTATTTTCGTCTTTTTTAAAAACAACTGCCATTGGTGTGGAGTACGCGGAGGAACTTTCTTTAATGATATTGGTTTTTAAAAGTTCTCGAATTTAATTGTCAGTTTCTTCTTGTTGTTTTGGAGAAGTTTTGTATGCTCTCAATGATGTCGGTAAGTCTGATGTTAATCTAAGTCTCTGTGGTTCTATGTTTATGATTGCGATATCATATTTATCTTTGGGAAATATATCTGCAGATTTTTTCAAAAGGTTTTCTATTTCACTATTATCTTAAATCTCCGAAACTCCCGATTTTTCCCGATACTGGCCTGACAGTGTAGGCCACCACTCTCAAACTCAGCAACAGAGAAATTATTCACAAGTTCTCTAGGATATTTATAACTGAAATTATTACTTATTTTGTCACAGTCAGGAAGTGTTACCTTGTTACCTTTTATTATAACAGTTCCTTCAGCAGGGTTAACTGGATATTGTTTTTACACATAAAATCCAGTCCCAAAATGCCTTGGAACTTACAACCTAAATCTGCTACAAAAAAAAAAAAAAAAAAAAAATGTCAAAAACATTTCTGTTCAATTTTAAATGCAATTTCTATACATTCTGTAAATGAAACTTTAGAGTTAATTGTTTTAATGGATACCTTCCTAGGAATTTGTTTATACTTATTATTTTTTTTTAATTTCTGAAATAGACTATTTGCTATCACAGAGAGCGATGAGCCAGAATCAATTAAAATTGGAGAACAATTTGCCTTAAATTGTAGGTTAATAAGTGGAAGCTTGACGATCAAAAAGGGTGTAATTTAGTGCTATCTACTTATTTAATTTGTTCTTCTTTTTTCAGACAGGGCGTGAATTATGACAAGGAGTATATTTTTGGTCTGGAGGGGAAAAGACAATTCGGGAGAAATACGTTAAAATAATAATTTGAAAAAAAACAATTAACCTTCCTAATGGTTATTTTTAATAAAGCGGTAATGAAAGTTTCGATTTGAAAAGAACAAATTTGAACCATTATTAAAGAATATATTAATTAATATAAAAAGACCTAATTAGAGGATTTTTATATTACATACATACATATGCGTGTGTGTGTAACAAATGTTTATTATATATAATAAAAATGATTTAATAGTGCCCATAAAAAATCCTGATATCTGCAATAAAAAAAAAATAATAATAATAAATAAAAAAAAAAAAGTAACAGGAATTTCTAATGCATTTTATGTATATATTCAGTGAGTTAGCACTCAGAAATGTATAAACGCATTATGTATTCTATTAAGAAGAAAACATGTTACTCAATTTTTTTGTCTTTCTCCATTTTCTAATCTTATGGGATAAGTTAAAGTGCTTTTATTCAAAATAGTTGTTTTCGGAAAGAAGTTCACAAAACGTTTTCTTATGACTAAAGAAAGATATTATGGGAAAATTACTCAATAAATCAAATATCTTTAGTTAAAATTAATGTTTAACAAATATGTGTTTCAATACATATTTTCAAAATGTTAATTTTAAAAGACACAATTATAAAATTTTAATGACACACAGATTAATTATATTTCGTTTGTGCATTTTGTACTAAAAACTATAGCCTGCATTAAGTATTATAAATTCTACACATTTAGAGTTATAAGGAAATTTTTGAGCTTATGAATTTTGACTTAAACACAATATATAAATGAAAAATAACAATAGATGATAATACTTAACCCGTTAGTAGTCGCTAGTTGGTCGATTTGCCGCCCATCCTTCAGTGTTGCCAGATTTCTTTATTCAATAGCCACCAAAAATTTTTAGAAGTAGCATTTGATATACATAAATCGCGAATAAAATCAAAGGAATGTCGATCACATCGCTTCTTAAAATTATTGGTGAGAGTTAAATAAAAAGTACGCAATCTGTAAAAGGTGGCGCTGTCTATAGCGACTTCTAACGGGTTAATGATATACGATAATACAGATTTTAAATAATAATTTTTAAGTACAAACATCAGAAATTGCTAAAATCACATATTAATGGAAGAAAGTGTTCACAAAGTTATATTGAAAAATGTATGCAATACAATATTTAAAAAAAATTCCATACATTCTTGCAAATGAGATAATATAAAAATAATTATGTAGCAAATGTGTATAAGGTGACAAAAATAAACATCTCGTCAAAAGAAAAGCTTTGTCCCTTTATTAAATACATTTCCAAGACTCTCTACTTTATGCTAAAAGTCTGTAATTTTCATTTTGTTAACATAAAAAAAATCTCTCTTTTGCACGAAATAGTCTAGAGCAAGGAGGAAGTAAAAATTTTATAGAGAAATACCAGGATAACAGGAAGGATGGCGAAAATTCAACATTCCCTGACAGTTATCGAATATATGGCCTTATTGTAATTTGCAGTTTGGCATTGTTGTGCTAGAATAGAAATTGCTGCTGTTTTATCAGAATAAGTATTTTTCATGCTTGGAATAATGCACAAATTCGCCCTTTTTTTATAAAGTCAACAGTGGACTGAACTTGCGGAATGAACTCATAGGGAAAAAGAAGACCAGACGATTTCCTTCAAATATGCTACAGAATCTTGGAAAGGAGAAAGACATTTAGAATCTACAAATTAAATCTTTTGAAAACAATCAATCGTCTGAGTGCTGGCAAATACTGTATTAGATCAATATTTGATCACATATCGACGTATAAGTGCAAAACATCTTGTTTTTCTGCTGTCAGAGAAATCACGAAAGGATGGATAACCATTTATATCTTAGTACCATTTAAATCTTCATCCTTTAAGATTAACTTGAAGCATATTTAAGCGATTCATCTCTAGGTCTGAAGAAGTACTATTTTTTATGTGCGGTACATTGTGAAACTATATAGTCAATGAAGCATTGTATCCATTATGTACTCATATAATAAAATTTCTCTAATGACGTCATTAATTACAGACATCTCTTTTCGGATATAAAAAATAAAATTTACATTGTTAAACTTGTTATGAAATGAAAATGCAATTTCAGAAATTTCAAATCATAGCTTTTAATGTATCTGAATGTTTTTGTATGTTACTGTAAACTTTAATGCTAATCACGCTGCATTTTATAGAAAATATTTTTTGTGATAAAACTAAAATTCACACTGTTAAAAATAGTTTCTTAAAATTGAGCTAAATTGTTTCAAAATAGCTCTGAAACAATATATACTTAAATTTCAGTACTTATTTACTCATTTTTGAGTATACTGACATGCTCAAAAATGGGGTTGACCAATAAGAATCCACAACATCCCCATGTTTGACATGTCAATATACTCAAAAGTGAGTACATGTTTTTTCAAATTTAAGTATATATTATTTTGGAGCTATTTTGAGCCAATTTTGCTCATTTTTAAGAAACCATTTTTAACAGTGCAATATGACTTGTAAAGTACAAAGCTTTTTAAATATGATTTATAAAAACGCTTATCGTAGAAATCAATGCATTGGCATTTCAACTGTGTCCTACTACACAAACCAGTCATGATATTTATACCATTTTCAATAGGGCACTTGTAATAGTTAACTTGATCAGCTATTACAAGTTAATAGTTATCATTCATCAGTTTAAAGAAATTCTAAAAATATTTACTGACGTTATAAAGAAGGTTTTTCGCACATCACTTGAAAATGTTAAAAAGGAAAAGTCGAAAAAAAAAAAAAAAAAAAAAAAAAGTCAAAATAACATTAAAAATGGCTTTTATTATTAAAATGTGGTTTAAAAACAGATTCACGATACGAGTACTAAACTTAATGAAACAAAATGACCAAAATAATGTTGTGATATAGGCTATTACAATTTATATCCGAGAATTTCGACTTAACTCTTTTAATAATTTCTATCAATGAAAGCTCAGAAATTGTTTAGAGGAGCTCCAAACTACACTCATGTCCATAAATTAAGGATAATTCAGATTCACACTGAAATCGAACTTTAATGCAAAAATTTCACCTGTAGAAATAACACGCACATCTTTAAGAATCATATGCAAATTATAGGAAGCAATAAGATAACGCCGATATGATGTTACAATTACGAAAGTGTAAGAAGGGTGTAGATAAGGAATGGGAGCAAAGAAGGAAAATTGTTCACAAATGTTCTGTGTGCCGCTCAGTGCCACAACCGAATGGTTATGACACAGAAGACGCATGCAGATAATTTTTTACTTGCTAGAATTATCGGGCGACTAGAATTTGGGCTACTCAGATAGAAGTATCGGGGAACTTAGGATAGCCCAAAGTGTCATCGCTAGTCTTTGGCAACGATTCCAAATTGATGGAAATGCCAGTCGACGTTACAGTACTGGTTGGCTCCGAATTACAATGCTGAATGACCACCGGTATTTAGCAGTAACTGCCAAAATAAGCAGATAAAGCACAGCATCAGACCTGTCTCGTCAGCTGTCTGCAGCCACGAGTGCCACAGTTTCAAGACAAACCGTGTATAGACGTTTGGGAGATATTGGTCTATATCCTAGCAGGCCTGTTAGATGTGTTCCACTCACGACAATGCACTGTGCCAGCGGTAAACTTGTAGTAGAGGACATGCAATGTGGACAGCGGTACAGTGTGCTTGTGTGCTGTTTTCCGACGAGTCCAGGTTTAGCTTGCAGTGTGATTCACGCCAGACTTTCACATGTAGAACGTCAGGTACCCGTTACCACCAAAACAACACCATTGAACGACACCGTTACTGTGGGGCAGGAGTGCTCGTTTGGGGGTGGGGATCATATTGGGCACCAGAACAGATCTGCATGTTTATATCGAAAGGTTTATATCGAAAGAATGATAGGCCAAATTTATCGGACATCATTCGGGAACAACATGTACGTTTGTTTAGGGTGCCATGAGCCCAGAATTTGTGTTTATGAATGACAATGCGCGTCCTCAGTGTGCAAACGTTGTACACGGATGCCTACAATCTGCAGCTATCATCCGCATGGAATGGCCAGCATTCTCACCTGACTCCAATCCGATAGAGCATGTATAGGACATTCTTTTCCGACGCGTTGTAGTCTGATAACTACCTCCTACATGTGTACTGGAACTTCGGAGAACATTGCTTACTGAGTAGAGTAATCTTCCCCAAGATCAGATCAATAATTTAATGCTCAGCATTTCTAGGCGTTATAAGGACTGTATTTCATCATCTGAGAGACATACAATGTATTAACCATCATACCAACCATGTAATGTTAAGTTTTTGTAAGGGAGATATTTTGTGTAATTGCTTCAGGGAGTAAAAATTGTAGTTTTTATAAATGGTACCCTACATAAACCACCTTTTTTGTTCTTGATATTTTGTTTAATAAATGGACTTTATGAATAAGTCATGTTTGTTTTGCTTCTGAATCTTTATTTGCCTCAGCTAGCATTATCCTTAATTTATGGACATGAGTGTATGTACAAGGTTAAGTCATTAAGTAAGTCACAAATGCATATGGCATGATTTAAAGTAGTAACAGATATCCAAAAAGAATGGTGATAGATGGCAGCAACATACAGCTTTATGATATTCAATTCATATTTATTAGTTAATATGCACACGCATGTGTAATGCAGTTTCAAAAATGGTGATGGTGCTAAATGATTGTACGATAGAATAGCAGCGTGCTGTGGTCCGATTTTTGTGGGCGAAAAGGCTTGAATCAAAATATATTGATAATGAAATGTTACCTGTTTATGAATGCTACAGTATCCACCTTACAGCCCAAACGATTTTCATCAGTTTTGTCCACTGAAACAACATCTTGGAGGCAAATAATTTGCAGATGACGACGACGTTCAAGATGAAGTCCTACTGTGGATGAGACAGTAACCCAAAGAACTTTATGCAGCTGGAATTGGGGTTCTGGGACTCTGATAAAAAGATGGGATAAGTGCATCAAAGTTGCTGGAGATTATGTGAAAAAATAAAAATTATTTCCAAGTGATTATCATGATAAATTATTTTTTTTATTATCTTTTGTAACTTAATGACTTTCCCTCGTAGAATCAAATTTTCAATTCTAAAACATGGAGCAGTAAAATAACACACGATTATGCTTTAATCATACAATACATAACATATATATCTAGAAAAATTGAAAGGTGTATGTATAGGAGTTAATGCGACTTGACTATCCGAGGGTCTTAGGCCTAGGTGGCATGCGTCTATTGGTCCTCCTTGAAAGTGGTCCTAGCCTGTATTCAAGCGAGTTTCAGAGAAGACCATCAAAAACTCCGTGTGGCCAGGAAACATATCGACCTGAATACATCCAGCACTTTCTGCTATCGCCGTTTAGAACACAACCTCTTGGCCACAAAAAAAAAAAAAAAAAAAAAAAAAAAAAAAAAAGGAAGTTCTAAAAGATATTTATTTGGAAATAAAGTTTAAAACAAATCATTGATTTCATTCTCCCTTAAAACAGAAAAGTAAAATCCGATCAATTTGAGCCATATTTTACTCATTCATCGTAATGAAAGGTAACTTCTCAAGTTGAGAGAAATCCGCTCAAATCATTGCGCTGCTATGAGCAGCTCAATGATTTGAGCCAATTGAAACAATTTATTTTTGAGGGAAATTAGACCAGATTTGAGGGAAACTTTTTGATTCTGAAAGAAAATACCACATTCCCTTCGCTGGAATCGAACTCTATACCCCTTCCGTAGCAGAAAAACGTACAACTACTACGCTACGATTTCACATTGAAAGTAGTTCTATAGCCGTCCTCAATCATTCTCATACGGAGAAAATATTATTTATCAATTTTTACTTGTTATATATATATAACATAAAGTTATGGGAAAACCAATAAATTTCTTTAAAATAACACTTGATTTAATATTGAGGAAAACTTCTTGAAAACAGAACCACAATGACAAACAGAGATTTTATTAGCTTGCAAATTAATTCTACATAATTTAGCACGTTTAGAAAAATAAATTCTTCAAAGCAACGTTGCAGAATTTCTTAAATAACTATGACATGAAAAATAAGTATTTACTAGTCTGTCTATTTATATTATTCCCGATGATGAATTTAATTATAACTAAAACACTATAATTAAATATATTTAAAACACTTTAAACACACGTAAATATAAATTTATTTAAAAGATGTTAAAATTTTTTTATCCAAAGCTTTTCGCTTTAATAGTAAAGCATCATCAGGGATATTTTATCGCTTTACTATTAAAGCGAAAAGCTTTGGATAAAAAAATTTTAACATCTTTTAAATAAATTTATATTTACGTGTGTTTAAAGTGTTTTAAATATATTTAATACAAATGACACGTGTTCAATTTAACTCTTTATTTTTTAGAGATTATTTATAAAACACTATAACTTATTTTTTGAACGTTTTACATGCCTTTTAATAAATAACTTTCAATGAATATAATAAAAATATTAGATAACATTAGACATAAATAAATTTCTTTATCATATAAATATACTGTTCTTTTTTTTTTTTTCTTTATACTTTACATTTTTCTTTAATAAATAGCTTTTGAAAAGACATTCACTGCTTATTTTTAGTCTTTTATGACTAACGCTCGTGATTTGGGGATTCTAATATATTTTGTTAGTTGTATATAATATATTTGTTATCTTTATCATTAAAAAATAAATAAATAATAATTTTGATATTTAACATTTTTAATCATCAAAAGTCCCCAACATATTTTTTAAACGATATATAATTTAATGAATTGTGTACATCTAAAAATAATTTTCATGTGCCATTTAAAATATGATCGACAGATAGCGCCACCATTATGTATTTTTATTTTTGTAATGCCAAATGAAAAATTATCGAAATTCGGTCAGAACCGAACTAATACTTGAACGTTCATTTTGACTGAAAAGATTTTTGATCGGAAAAGATTGATGTTACTCAATTTGATTACTTATAAGAAATTCCTTTCAAATTATAGCTAAAAATATTGCGTCCGTTTTTCAGTAAGCAAATCCGGCCACACATATTAAAAGAGTTCAACGCGTGAATGAATTTTTTACATTTCACTTTAAAATACCATGAAATAATGATGCATAACATATAATTTAAGTTTAATAAAATAAAACTTTCCATACTAAAAAGGCTTTTTGAAAATTTTAAACTCTTCTCAAAATAAAATATTAATTTACTATCGAATAAGAAAAACTGTAATTGACGAAATATGAATTTTATCAAATCATATCATGATTTTCTAGTAAAGTGATTTTAAGAACATTTGATAGAATACAATATAAAGCACAATGTTTGTGTGACTGAACGTAACTAATGTACTTAATCTGATATTGCAATAATGTGCAAGACTTTTGTTTTCGATCATTTATTCAATTGAATAAAGTATATATTAAATCTATTGTAGTTGAAATCTCTGTATTAAGTCATTTGCGGTTTAAATTAAATCTAATATTTCGTATCGTTGAAGCTGAATAATTTTAGATGTCTCAATAGAATTAAAATTGAATAACTAAAAGTTGTTTCCGTAGGTTTCTACAATAATTAAATTTAATTGTATTGGAGGTCAATTATAACGTAATTTCTCAGAATTTACTTAATATTTGTGAAATATTTTTGTGTTTAAAATTATGTTTTTCCATAGATTTAAGTTATATATGTGATACATATTACACAAAATGTAATACAATACAATATATTCAATTTTGTCTTTGAGCAATAAACAATTTCATGCGAATAATACCTGTAATTGTGAATAACGATTACGTATATAAGCATTTTAATTAATACATATATATGCATACTTTTATCTATATCATTATATAAAGCGCAAAAAATTGTTTGTTTGTGGAGGGTAATCTCTGAAACTACTGAACCGATTTAAAAACTTCTTTCACTGACCGAAAGCTACAGTATGCCATATTGTTATAGGCTATATTTAATTTTGATAAAATAAATTTTAGTTTAAAATCTGAGCATTTTAATTAAAATCCCCATAGAAGCCGTAATAGAAATGGAAATAATGAAATATTAAAAAAATTAGCTGCTGCCAACATAAAAGAAACATTTACATATTCATTTCGTTTTTAAAATATCTTGACGTGAAAAGAAAAGAAATATATTTGCACGTGCATTAAATTGAAATTCATATAAAGCTTTTTTAATTGTTAAACTTACACGTTAAATCTGACGTCATTATAGAATTAAAAGTGTTTATTTTTCTAAAAATTTAATTTGATATGATATGATATAATGATCTAAGCATCAATGTTTAAACCACGGAGTCTTTATTACTCCGTGGTTTAAATTGATGTGTGTAAACGAAATTGGAATTTAAAAATAAATAAATAAATAAAATAAAATAAAATAAGAAATTCTATTTTATAATATTATTTATTTTAATTTATAATTGTTGCCAAAAAGATTTACGAATTAATTTATTTTTAGACATATAATAAATTATATTTTCACGCGAACAATAATATAAAAAGTGAACTGGATTTTTTGTAAAAAAATAATAAAGATCAAGGAAAATTATTTCCCCATTTTAATCCCCATATTTGGATATAGATATGTATTAGTTATCATGTGCATCCGTTAGATTAAATTGTTTTTGTTGTAAAATTGATAAAATTCGAATTTTAAATTTCAAAACTCTAGAAAAAAAATGGCAAATTTCCATATTCGATTGAAAACATAAACATTTCATTTCAAAGGATGATATTTACACAATAAACATCCAACTAATAAACTAATTAAAAGGGAAAGGATAAATATTCTATCATAATTTGAAGTCAAATTTGTTTTCAAATGTCTAAATAAAGTATCTGATATAATATACTAATATGTTGCAGCGGAATAGATTTGATATCCGTCATCCTTGGCAGAAAAAAAAAAAATATATCGCCAAATTATCTGGCAAATATAATTTAATTCCTTTCAAAAATCATGGTTATTTTAAAAACTTACATTGAGAGTGTAACGAATAATATGAAACAATATTTCGTACAATACATATTACGAAAATATACATCTGGCATGTATATTTTCGTATTACGTTTTTGATCGCCAAATACAAAAAACGCCAAGGGTGACAGTTTTGAAATTTAAAATTAAAATTTTGTCAATTTGACAGCAAAATAACTCAATCTAACGCATGCATACAATAACTAATACATATCTATACCCAAATATGAGGATTAAAATCGGGAAATAATTCTTCTAGAATTTTAATAATAAAAAAAAAAAAATCCAATGAGCGATTAACATGGAAAATCTTTTTCTTGCATCCACGGGCGGTCAGTGATGTCATACTTCGCTTGCGTATTGAGATGTTTAAATTTATTTGGCGACTATTTTTAGCAACTAACAGTCATGGCAAGTAGCTCAATATACATAGCGCATACAGCCATTACTGAAATGTAAATAGCATTTAATTATTTGAGTTACATTATGTTGATTGGAAACCTATTTAATATACCTATGCTCTATAGCTATACTAATATAAAAAGAAGAAAGGCTTATATGCATATGTAGAGAACGATCGCTAGAACTAAAAAGCCGATTGCTTTTTTTTTTTTTTTTTTTTTTCTTTCAATAATCAAAAGTTACACTGTCTCTCTCTAAGTGCTAGAAGCTATAATAAATTTTGGTAAAATAAATTTTTAATTAAAAGTTTCAATATTTTAATTGAAAACAAAGCATAGATTTGATATCTATCGTCATTGGCGATTTTTGTATTTGGCGATCGAAAACGTAATACGAAAATCTGTATATTATCGTAGTAAATACGAGATGTATGTGTTTACTTCAATTACCCTACTACCGTAGGTAGTGGAAGTATTGTATAGGTTTTGGCAATTGGTCAGTGTGTGTGTATATGTGCACGTGTGTGTGTAATCTTCTGGCTGTCATATCTCCAAAACTAATAAAAATAGAACTACTAAACTTCACAAGTGATTCAGGTCTGGTGTACAGATAAATTTTCCAAATTTTCGTGAAAATTGAAAAACCGGAATTGGGTCATCGAAAACCAGAAATGGGACCGTAAGCCCATATTCTAAACACCTCTAATGATTTTCTTCAAAGTTGCTATATAAATAATATATTAGATGCCCTTTCAATTGAAAAGTTGCTTAGTTCAGGAAAATTGATAGGCGTCCTCTATAAACAGCTCAATTTCAGACTTCGCAAGTGCGTTCCTTTAAAAACGCCTGTACGGATTTTTTTCAAACTCGCCATGTTAACTTCCTATTAAATATCCTTTTGTATGTAATTATTGTTTTTAGGTCAATAATTGAGTATTTTAAGTTTTGGTAAAAGTTGTTTTCTCAAAAACTGCTCTAACGTATTCTTGAAAATTTTTTCTTTAACCCAATTTAGATAACCTTTCTCAAGTATTACGTGCTTATTACAGGAATATTAACGGTCATCCTGATTAGGTAGTTCAGTTTTAGATCTCGGAAATTCGTGTTTAAAAAAATAACTATCTATTTTTTTCCCCTTATTTTTTAACTCGCTATGCAAACTTTGTTGTATGTGTCTTTATACGTGTATCAAGTTTCTCTTACTCGAAAATCTCAAAAAATGCAAGTAATATCTCCAAAAAATTGTATATATTACGTGTAATAGTGGGTAATGGAAGTCGTGTGGTTGTTTCACACCAGATTCTGTAATAGTATATATTGTACGAATATTGTTTCATATTATTGATTTCTCCTTTAATATACATTATTAAAATAATAATCAATTATGGAAAAAATTAAATATATTTGCAAAATGAACAAATGAATAATAATTAAAGCTATTATGACGTCAATTTTATCAAAAACATTTTCATGTCATAGGATTATTTTTCAATATTTTTTATTCATGAGTAAAGAAATGTTTCTTTTTATGAAATAAATAAATAAATAAATAAATAGCATTAAGTAAAAATTGCCAACATTTAACAACTAATTAAAAAAAATAATTGTAAAATTATATTTTGACTTTCCAGTTAATAATATTGCCTGACTATAACATATAAACTGATATATTTCTTGATTTTTTACATATCAATCCATCTATAACTAAAATTTGTTCATCAGTGCGAAGCCGGACGGGTCAGCTAGTGTTTTATAAAGTCACTGTAAATTTATTTTTTATTAGATAAATTATACTTCCAGAAGAAGAGTTTTGATAATATACTTAGACAGATTGGTAATATATTCGTTTGTTATTATCTTCATCTTTTATAACAAATTATGGGAGTGAATAATATAATGTTCAATACAAAATTCTTTCTTTCTTTCTTTCTTTATACTTATACAGTAAAACCCCGATCCATCGTTTTTCACGGGGTGCGTGAAAAAACAAAAAAAAAAACAAGATGAAAGCGGGAAATCGTCGAATGCGGGTTAAACTCAAATAACGAATTTTTATGAATTAATACACACAATGCATACAGTATGCTACTAATAAAACTAGTTTGTTACTTTCCAAACTGTCAAAGAAATAAATCAATGTTGTAGAACATTAAGTAAAATTTATTTTTAAAAATCATTAATTTTTATGTTGGGTTTTTCGTTCATTTTGCAAATTAAATAGGTTTAATTTTAGGTTCACATTTTTCTGGTCATTTTCTGTAATTTCATATTCTTATATAAAATTTTGTGCACTTTCAAACGCCATAAATATGTCATCGGCTGGCAAATTATCCTCTGTTTCTTCACCATTATTTCCATTTTTTAAAATCACACATTTCTTCTATGCTTTAGGATACCGCATGTCGCAACGTCTTGATTAATGCAAATGTTATCACTAATTTTTGTATCAGACGCATCCTCTGGTACTCGTCATCCGCATTATCAGCATCATCGTCATCATTTTCTTGCTCTTCTGTTTGGTATACTTCATAATTTTTTCTACGTAACCGTATTTCATGAAATACTTTTCTGAAATACTGAAGAGGTTACTTCCTGTTATGCTGAAATTACAAAATGAATAGATGGTCCGGAGACAGGGCATCCCAATTTTGATCTACGATGAAAGTGGGGAAAAGAGTTATTTTAGGATAAAAAATATAATTCCAGTTTTTATACCATATGGAACCGCTTGACCTTCAGGAGAAATTTTTTATTAGGTCAGGAGAAACATTTTACAACAATGAATACGGGAAAACGACTTTTTGAAGCGCGATACGTGCGAGTTTCGTTAACATTATTCAAATACAATTTGTGCAGGGACAATACAAATAAAACGATCAATGCGGGAAAACGATGGATGCGGGAACGATAGATCGGGGTTCCACTGTATTCATATTCATAGTTATATAGTTACATATTTTATTTTACTAGTATCGACCAGTGGTCGAAATGTGACCACTTGTTTTGCAAAGCAAAGCAAAGTGATTGCCTTTTCGTAAACGGAATTAAATTGCAACACAGCTGCGCCAATTGCTTGTCGATATGCATCCAAAGTGAATCAGCAGAGTTTTACTTAATATATTTCTCTAAGTTTGGTACACTGTAAAGACGGAGCCTTTCCTGAGATGAAAGGAAATAGAATGCGCCCGCTGTTCGGTGATATAGCCCAAAAGCTAATCGGCGCCAATTCAAACCAAGGCCAAACCAAATATCAAGTTCTGTTAAATTAAGTCCATTGGTTCATAAAGTACAGCGTTCAAACACAAAAGGACAGATATTTTCTAAAAATGGTCAAATTGAGTTCAGGAAATCTCAAATGTGTAACTTCATCAAAAACCGAAAAATCTAAAAATTTTCTGAATCTTATACTTTCTTCTTATACATTCAGAGAATAGAATAATAAATCCACTTTTTGAAAGATAAGTAGTCACTTTCAGTTAATTCAAATGCAAGGAAATCTCAAAATGTGTAAATTCGTCAAAAACTAAAAATATATTTTTCCAAATCTTAAACTTTCTTCTTATATATGTATAAGATATACGCAAGCGAAGTGAGACGTCACTGATTGTTGTTGAGGCGAAGTAAAAGATTTCCCATGTTAATTGCCCACAGGATTTTATGTAAAAAATTATTAAAAAATAAGGAAAATTATTTCCCGATTTTAATCACCATATTTGGGTATAATTGAAAAATAGTCATCGTGAAAATGTATTAGATTAAGTTATTTTGCTGTCAAATGGACAAAAATTTTAATTTTAAATTTCAAAACTCTAGAAACAAAATGGGCATATATTTCAAAAAGTAATACGAAAACATACATGCCAGATGTATATTTTCGTAATACATGTACATTCTACGAAATATTGTTTCATATTATTGATTGCTCATTATTAAAATAATGATGGCTTTTGACAGGAATTAAATATGTTCGTCAGCTAATTCGGTGATATTTTATTTATTTATTTATTTATTTATTCCACCAAGGACGGAAATGATTCTCAAATGAAGAAAATGAATTCCTTTGAAATGAATCTCAATCCATTGAAATTAAATGTTTATGTTTATATTCGAAAATGGAAGTCTGTCATTTTATTTTTCCAGAGTTTTGAAATTTAAAATTAAAATTTCCTGAAACTGTACTGAAAAAATTACACACAGACAGTAACTTATATATAACGATACCCAAATATGGGGATTTTGAAATCGGGTGATAATATGCCCTAATGTTAAAAAAGAAATAAATAAATCCAGTGGACGATCAACATAGAAATGCTTTTACTTGGCCCTACGGACAGTCAGTGACGTCCTCACTTCGCTTGCGTATAACAATAATTTTTTTTTAAATAAATAAAAATAAGCAGTCAATTTCAGTTAATTGGAATGCATTATGTTTTTGCTTAAAAATATTTCTTCAATTAAAGCTGACGTAATCCCCCCCCCCTCCTCAGAAAAAAAAAAAAAGAAAAAAAAAATTATATATTATTATAGAATTATTATATTATTATAGAATTATAATTATTATAGAACTCTCATAAATCAAATCCTTTTTTAACTTGCGTATATTTTTAACATTATAAACTTTCCATCTACCACTCATTCACTCAGATTTCTACCATCTAATGGCTGTTTTCTATTGGAATAAAAAATCTGCAGTTGAGAATCTAGTCTTGCTACATTATACAAATGGACCATATTCCCACTTTGGGTTCGAGGCTACAGGAATATCAGCTGGTTAGGCAAACAATTCTCAACTCTACCATAGTAAAGCATTGTGGCTTGCAAATTTTTATCTTGCAGTATTATTTATAAGAGTTACAGATTATATGAAATTGAAGTAAGAGTGATATAGTGATACCTTTGTTTTGTTTTTAATCCAGTTTTAGTAATATACTTTAATATTAATCAACATATGTAATATTAAAAGTTGCCATGTGAACTGTGGCGATGTTAACAAATTTAAATGGATGTTCCATTTAATAAATTCCTTTATTAAAGTGATTGAAATTCTAATTATTTAAGCTCTGATGTCTATATGTATTTATGTGTGTGTGTGTATAAAATGTTCTTATTAATCTTTTATTCATTATATATGGGTGTGTGTATGTGTGTGTATACATAAAATGTTCTGGAATTTTACGATATGGAATAGTCTTAACTTTATCATTCGATTCAGTTGTTTACATTTCTCTTTTGTTCTTGTTTGAAATGATATCTAATTATTAAGTTTCACTGGAGAAATATTTAGGAAAATGTTATGCATATTAATAAAATGGCATCTTGAATCTAATTTGTTTACAAAATATCGGCCACATGTTCGGCGATTTTACCTACTGTGACGTCACAGGAATATTGTCCATTACTGTGTCTATGGATTTATTTGAGTTTTCAGAAATTGCCAGATTTAACAACTTTCTAATTTAGGTATTTTTAATATCCGCGATTGTAATGAAATGCTCGCCCTCTGGTGGGCTACGGTGAAATTACAATAAACATGGTTTAATTCGAATTCCATATAGCCGCCATTGCTAGCCGATGTTTAGTTTCACATATATTTATTGAATAAAAATGAATAAATACGGTAAAATAGATAACACATACTTTTGTGTGCCACAGTGTAAATCCAAAGCATCAAGAAATCCAGAATTGAGCTTCCATTTATTTCCAAATGACGAATTTAAAATTTCAGTTGCTTCGGCTAATGGAAGTAAAGAATTAATCAGATGATTTGAAACTAATATTTGTTCAACTTCATTTAAAATCTACTTCCGAATCAAACTTTGAATAAACTGAAGTATTTTTTCCAAAAGCAATCAATTTTCCATAATGTAATGGCGGAGAAATTATAGTACGAATATTAAGTAGAATAACAAGAACACTATTGGAACACACGTGGCTAATGTTTACTAACAACTGCAGTGTTCACAAAGCGCCGTCTATCGATCATTACAAACGCGGATAAAAGAATACTTATATAAAATGGAAAAATGCATAAAAAATAAAAGTATTTTTATATACCTTCTTTACATCATAAAAAAATAATTTTTGTATTCTGCATATCTGGCTAATCATACCTTTCGAATAATACCATTTTCAACTCTCTACTCCCATAATTAATATGTTAAAAGTGCACCACAAACTTCATGCATGCCTATACGCAAGCGAAGTGTGACGTCACTGACAGTCCGTGGATGCAAGAAAAATATTTCCTATGTTAATCTCCCATTGGATTTTTTGTAAAAAATTATTAAAAATCGAGGGAAATTATTTCCCGATTTCAATACCCCTATTTAGGTATAGATATGTATTAGTTATTGTGTGCATGCGTTAGATTAAGTAGTTTTTGTTGTAAAATTGATAAAATTTGAATTTTAAATTTCAAAACTCTAGAAAAGAAATGGCAAACTTCCATATTCAATTGAAAACATAAACATTTCATTCCAAAGGATGATAGTTGCACAATAAAAATCCAACTAATATACTAATTAAAAGGAAAATGATAAGTATTCTAACATAATTTGAAGTCAAATTTGTTTTCAAATGTCTAAATAAAGTGTCTGATATAAGATACTAATATGCTGCAGCGGAATAGATTTCACATCTGTCATCCTTGGCGGAAAAAAAAATATCGCCAAATTATCTGGCGAATATATTTAATTCCTTTCAAAAATCATGGTTACTTTAACAACTTATATTACGAGAGTAATGAACAATATGAAACAATATTTCGTACAATACATATTACGAAAATATACATCTGGCATGTATCTTTTCGTATTACGTTTTTGATCGCCAAATACAAAAAAAAAAACGCCAAGGAGACAGAGTTTTGAAATTTAAAATTAAAATTTTGTCAATTTGACAGCAAAATAACTAAATCTAACACATGCATACGATAACTAATACATATCTATACCCAAATATGGGGATTAAAATCGGGAAATATTTTTTTTTTTTCGATATTTAATTTTTTTTACAAAAAACCCAATGGGCGATTAACATAGGAAATATTTTTCTTGCATCCACGGACGATCAGTGAAGTCATCATTTTTACTTACAAACTTTGAATAAACACCATAAAATGCAATAAACTCGCAACAATTGTTTCGGGTCGAAAAAACACACGACCCTTCATCAGGCGAATAAAGTAAGCACGAGTGCTGCAGTCAAAGCGGCAACGCACGTTTATTCAGAGTTTGTAAGTAATAATTTTTACAACGCCAGTTTTGTGATGCTTTTTTATTAAAAGTGAAGTCATCACTTCGCTTGTGTATTAATATATTGATATTTATAGTTTTTATTTTTATTTATTTATTTTTATTTATTTATTACAGTGAAAAAAAAAAAATAAACGTTACTAAAACAATTGTTCTTCACATTGCCTTATTTTTTTATTTATTTTATCTAGAAGCTCAGATATACTACCATTATTTGTATTTAGTTTAGTTTTTTATTGTAAAATTCTTTCGAAAAAACTGAAATATAGTTATGTCTCATAAATATGAAACCAGAATTCAATTAGGATTGAATAAATTATGCTAGCTATTTGAAGAAAAAAATCGTTCAGTATCATTTTATTAAATATACTCCTGTTTTATAGCTGTCTTCAGCTGTCTAAATAATATGTTGCAGACTGTCTTCTGAAAAAACATATACTTGTTTATCAGCATTAAACACTAGACAAGAAAGTGTTTTAAGAATCGTAGTGAGAGCATTTACATAAATTAGAGCTTTGCTTAATAGAGCTTATATAAAAATACAGCTTGACAGTGCTGTGATTGTTAAATTAGTGGAAAGAAGAAAACCAGAGGACTGCAAATTACATCTTTGAACGACGATATATTATGTCAGCAGAACAAGTTAGGCGCTTTATTCATATGATATTTATGGTACACACATTTTTGTACTATTTATCAGATCACTACAGCACTGATACAGATTAATTTATGTATTTATTTCTTTTTCTTTTGAAGTGAAAACTTCTTTAGGCGCGTTGAGCACTTTTGGGTGAACAAAAATCATGAAACTCGCGTCATCGTCAGCGAAGGTTTTCCATTTGAAGAAGTGAAAACTTCTTTAAGCGCGTTGAGCACTTTTGGGTGAACAAAAATCATGAATCACGCGTCATCATCAGCGAAGGCTTTCCATGTGAAGAAACATATTTTTTTACCAATTGACATCACGTGGTTTTTCTTCTTGGAATGAAAATTGCAAATTTCAAAATGCTTCAATTTTCTTCTAATTTCTTTCAAACTTTCTGTACGCCATTAACAGCACAGGGGATAGTTGCAGTTCAAATTTCATCGATTTTGGAAAAAATTTACATTTTAATTGGAAATTAAATTTTATTCTAATTCAAATTATGATTAAATTATTTTTAATGCATCATTCGAAAGATATTTTAAAGTACTTTTATACTATCGAAAGTGAATTCGAGATTTCAGCTGATTTACACGTTTTGAGGTTTCCTGAATGGGTTTTCTTTTGTATCTCAGCTACTAATTAAAATAATCTCATAAGTAATACATCATTTGAAAGCTTTGTTGGGTTTGAATCGAACAGTAACTTACACAAATTTCTACCGCCAGATGGCGATGTAATATTTTACAATTTCAAAATTTCAATTTCTAATTAGGATTAAATTATTTTTAATACATCATTTGAGAGATATTTTAAAGTTCTTTTATATTATCGAAAGTGGAATTCGAGATTTTACCTGATTTACACGTTTTGAGGTGTCCTGAATGGGTTTTATTTTGTATCTCAGCTACTAATTAAAATAATTTCATAAGTAATACATCATTAGAAACCTTTGTTGATTTGGAATCGAATAGTAGATTACAGAAATTTCTACCGCCAGATGGCGCTGTAATATTTTAAAATTTCAATATTTCAAATTCTTATTATAATTAAATTATTTTTAATACATCATTCGAAAGATATTTTTAAGTTCTTTTACATTATCGAAAGTGGAATTCGAGATTTAAGCTGATTTACACATTTTGGGGTGTCCTGAATCGGTTTTCTTTTGTATTTTAGCTACTAATTAAAATAATTTCATAAGCAATCATTATTTTTACATAATATAAGGCTTAGGTCATTTAATTTGGGTAGCTACAAATATTGTGCGAATCATATAATACAGATCATAAACACTTCTTTACAAACCAAAAATAATTCGAAAATAATAATCTAATAGCTCGACGATACAATTCACAAGTTACTTAGTTTTCACTTCTATCGGCAGTCCCCAAACACTGCTTTGATTTTTTTTTTTTTTTTTTTTTTTTTTTAAGAAAGTTCTACATGTCGAATTTATAAATATTTTCTTGTAAATTGTCTATAAATTAATCATAAAAGAATGTACTTAGATAATTATTTGCATAATTCCACGCAAAATGTTTAATTTATGTGAATATATTCATGATAAAATATGATGAAGTGTCAAAGGTATTCTTCGACCACATTTCATGAAACCATGAAATCCTCTGCGCAAGTGCTAACTCAACGAGTTCAGTGCTAAAATAGGGGTGACAGTCATCTGACTCAGAGAAAATGAGCAATAACACACAGAGCACGGAATTACTGGATGTTTTCCAAATTTCAAACTGTCGGTCAAGCTGGCATCCCTCCAACATTTTGGACGCGTACTCACTGCTACTTTTAGGATTTGTGGCTGCACTGTATATGATATTGAATTTTCCAGTAAAATTTTATATATCATTGCAGTAATTTTCCGTATTAAGATAATACACACTGTTGTTTTTCTTTCTTTTTTTGTAGGTAAAAATATTTTTAACAATATGTTTAAATATAGTCAACGTGCATTTTGTTATATTTAACAAGGTGTTTATTTATTACAAATAATTCACCTGGAAATGAAGCGTACAATTTTATTTTTTAAAAACACTTTTTTCAAAAAAATTGCTGTATTTTATTCTGAATTATATGCAAAATGAGAATATTCACTTCCATTCACTTAAAGCATTGCACTGGTGAAGTGAAATATGTGTAACTACGGGATAAGTAAAAATCTCGTTTTATATTCTAAATGATGGGCTAAAAACAGATCTAATAATCATCATATCTGTGTATTTAAATATTTCTTTATTATATTTAGACATTAAAAACCTATGTCATAAAAAATAACTGCTGTTTTACGGTTTTTTACTGCACAATGATACTGTAAATTGCTATATCGTTATAAATAAATAAATTTTCCCGCTAAATTCCAGTCAATGGCAATAATAACACTGCTCTACATGAAAATCGGCTCCAAGACCAAGCAAGCTCTTGTGTAAGCTCTTGTGTAAAATGATCTCGTGAATCCGAATATCAGGCACATTTTGCCCTATCTGCCACCGTTTTTTAGGGATGCTCCTCTATTTGTATAAGTTTTCGGTAATTTTATGGCTATAAATTTGATTTGTATGGATGGAAAGGATTATTTTAATTGTTAAATATCTTCTATGGGGCTACAGAGTTGGGAAATTCTAAAACATAAACATTTGCAGCAAGGGAAAAATTTAGGAGGGTAGGGATTTGCCACTGAAATTATATATTACATTTATTATATTTTATAAATCAATTATTAATATTATTTATTATACATTACACATTATATATACTTTTTTTGTAAGTGTTAGTATTTTTTTTTTCCATTCTCAAAATCAAATTCATGGCCATAAAATTACCGAACAGTGATACAAACTGGGAGAGGTGGTGGCGTCCTGACAAAATGATGGGTGATTGGGAGAAATGGGTGTCATATTCGGGTTCAGACGGTCACTTCACATAAGAATCAGCAAAAATGGTACCAGGGCTCAAAAAAAAAAAAAAAAAAAAAAAAAACCAGGGAAGTCATTGGGAACTGCTGATAGAAGTGATAACTAAGTAACTTGTGAATTGTATCATCGAGCTATTAGATTGTTTTTTTAATTATTTTCGGTTTGTAAAGAAGTGTTAATATTGTAATATGACTAAAATAATTTTCTTTTTTTATTATTTATTTGAAAATTTATATTGAAAGCAAAAAGAAGAATATAACAGTCTGTATAAAAACACGTGCTTGTACTTTGTGAACTATGTATATACTGTGGAAAAAGTACATACATACATAGAGTATAGAACAAGAAAGAGACAGATGCCAGTAGCCAGTATACTACTCGTATTAGTATACATTTTATACATATATATATGAGGCATGCCGCGCCGTGCGCTACATATATGGATATATATGTAGAGATATATTCTCTTTGTACATATATAATGTATACTAATAACGCACGGAGGTATATCTACTATACTGTTCGAATTAATTGGGACAAACGTATTTTTCTTGTCTGAGTTGGTATGTGATTTCCAGTGATGTCCTGAACCGCCTCAAACCGGTTATATTTGCATAGATGTAGTGTAACGGATCGACCTTGACTATAATTTACTCGTTTGACTGGTTTTAGTGTATCAGTAGTTTAGTTGTGAGCCTTTCGGTGGGGCAGCTGGTGGTTATAATTTTGCTCTCCGTGTAACATGTGTCACTTTTTCTTGTTCAAAGATGGATATTACTCCGAGAAAGCGTTCTAAAATAATCGCTCTTAATGAATACACTTGTATGACTGTGAGAGATATAGATACGGCAGTTGGTGGGAGCAAATCAAGTGTTTCAAGAATTTGAAGAACTTTCAGGATTCCGGATCATCGTCTCCAAAAAGAAAACGAAAATGTGGGCGCAAACGAAAAACTACTCCAAAAACTGATAAAATTCTAATAAGAAATAGCAAAAGAAATTCAAGAAAGACAAGCACAGACCTTCGAAGGGATTTATTGGATTATGGTGTTGAATTGAGTACCTCAACTGTACGGAAAAGGCTTCTGGAAGTTGGCCGTAAGGCAAGAAGACAGAGGAAAAAACAATTTCTAACTCAGAAAATGATAAAAAAGCGTTTAGCATGGGCCAAAAAATACCGATCATGGACTGTTAACGACGGGAAGAAGGTGATTTTCAGTGATGAAACATATTTATTTGTGCAGGGATACAAATCAAGTATAGTTAGAAGAAGTGAAGGTGAAACACTGCGACCAGATCATGTCCAACAGACTGTAAAACACCCTTCTAAACAGATGTTTTGGGGGTTTTTCACAACAAATGGCACTGAAAGCTTAGTTCCTCTTAAAGGCATGATGAATTCTGTCAAATACATAGAAATGTTACACAGTAGGATTGTTCCATTCATGGAAACATTTGATGGAACATTTCAACATGACTTGGCTCCTTGTCACAATTCGAAATTGGTCTAGACTTTTGAGCGGGAAAATAAAATAAAAGGGCTTGATTGCCCTGGTAATTCACCAGACCTAAATCCCATTTAGAACTTATGGCATATTTTCAAGAATCGTTTAGCTAAGATGAATTGCACGACAACAGAACAAATGATAAAAGGTGCTATACAAGTGTGGTTTCACGATGATGAAGTCAGGGACATGTGCGCTACACTGGTGGAGTAAATGCCAAGATGTGTTGAAGAGGTCATTTCTGCTAAAGGAGGACATACTTCGTACTAATATAGAGATTTATCAGTTTACTTAAGGTATATAATGATTAAAAGCTATTGTTTTAGAAAAAAATCGTTTTTATCAATTTGTCCCAATTAATTCGAACAGTATAGTATGTACATATATACACAGTATACATGTGGTGACCGGCATCCTACTTCCCCTAACCTTGCTTCCCCGAACATTGGAATCTAAAGCTATTTAGTTTCTTTTGCCGTACCTGGAATCCTAAACGGTTGAGCTTCGATGAAGAGTGCAGAATATTAGCGGAAGTTCGTGCCTGTGACGAGAGTGACGCCATTTCCGGAACGCGCCGCTGCTAACAGCGTTTGAAGAGAGAAGTTCAGAGTCGACGAGGCATGCACACTGGACGGGTGTATTGATTGTTTTTATGAACTTTGTGTTTCGACGTAATTAGAAAGCGAAGTAATAAATAAATTATTTATGCCACGAACTGAACTACATAGACGAAATGTCAAATGGACATCGGCTCAGTAAAATTCTAAATCATTAACGTTTTCTGTATATAATGTATCATATTTTAACTTTCTTTATTAAATTTTAAATAATTAGTAAATAATAGAATTAGTATTTTATTGTTCTTAAAAGCCCACAATAGTTGGATATTGCATTTCAGAAGTGGGATGAATCCTGAATTTTAATTTAACTTAAACTTCGGATAGAATGTTAATTTTTAGTTAACATAAATTTTGATTGAACGCGAATTTTAATTTAAAGTAAATTTTAATATTACGTTAAAAAAAAAAGAACTATTTTTACTTTTATAAAATGTGAACTTTTATTAAAAAACTTTTTTTTGCAAACTGTATTCCTACAAATGATGATGCGCCTGGACTGATAAAATATAAATTGATAAACTGCGTAAACTGTTCTTAAAACACAGACTGAACTTTTAATAGGCTATTTTTTTTAAAACTGTGTTGAAATTTCTTCACATGCTTAATGCATATGGGATGAATAATTTTTAAAGTGTGTAGTGATACTGCATGATCACCAGAAATGTTCACACCTGTGAAATTTGCTTAAACTAAAGCAACGAAGTATCTGTGAATTCTGCGGAACAGCCACGAATCATTTAGATGGAAGTTTCAATAAGAAATTTAGGATAATCAAGCATCGGCTGCTGTTTTGGTTCTACAAAGGTACGTGTATTTTTGTTTTGTTGTACAATGGTATCTCTAGGGGATATTCCCAAATTTGGCGCTGCACTGAGGACAGAGAGATATAGTAAAATTAGAATTCTGCATCGCTTTTTATTCAATGACGACGGTGATCGGAGGAACAGATGCAGAATAAAAAAATTCTCAGGATTCGCGTTTGCCGTAGATGACGAAAACTATTTTAAGAAACAAAAATTCATCGACGAAAATTTTTCGTTGAATGAATTAATTATTATAAGTAACTTATTAAGTGTTTCATTTGACGGCACGAAAGAAAAAATACGTGATAGATTATTATTAAAATTAAATGATGTTGAATTACTCAAAGTGTAAAACTCCAACAATGATTCGGAAGATGATGATTCTGAGAACGAATTTAACAGTGATAATGACGTCGAGAAAACTGATTTCTCTGTGCAATGCCATATAAATAATGATAACGAATGCCATATAAAAAGTGATGATAAAACTAAAAAAAGTACAAATTGTAGTAATAATGTGAATTTTGGATCACTTGGTGCAACTGTTTCTTTCAATGACTTTGAAAATAATATTTCTAAATTTAGCGGCGAGCCGCATGAGAATATTACTGAATGGCTTACAGAATTCGACGAGATGTCGAATATGTTTAATTTGAACGAATTACAAAAAAATGTTTTCTGTAAAAGATCGTTGAGCGGAAACGCTCTGCTCTTCATCAGGTCTGAAAAAGGATTACTAACATATAAAAAATTAAAAAATGCACTCATCGAGGAATTTAAAATCGAGATAAATTCCGCCTCTTTGCATGAAATATTGAGTAAAAAGAAAATGAGAGGCAATGAAACTGCTACAGAGTATTTTTTGTTAAATAAGAGAGTTAAGTAAGAACGGGCACATTGATGATGCCGCGTTAATGCACTACGTGATCCAAGGAATCAATGATAAATATGAAAACAAAATTATTCTTTATGGTGCTAAAAATCTTCGCGATTTTAAAGAGAAAATCAAAATATATGAAGTATTTAAACGTGATAGTGAAAAAAGTAAACATGGAATTGATAAAGTAGATTATAATGCAAAATTGGAACCCATCAAACATAATGTATATGAAAAACTTAGTCCTAAGATTAAAGTAAATAAACTGTGCTATAATTGTGGTGATAAAAACCACTTATCTAGAGATTGCCCCCATAGAATAAAGGGTTTTAAGTGCTTTTCTTGCAAACAGTTTGGGCATAAAAGTTCGGAGTGCCCAGGTTCAAAACCAGACGTTGAGGCATTGTATATTGGTGTAAATCATAATTTGAATAAAATTATACAAGTAAATGATATAAATTTCAGTGGTATAATCGATACGGGAAGTGAAGCAACATTGTTGCGCAAGAATGCTTTTGAAAAATTGAATGTGAATAAATTAAATTCTATGAGTACTACTTTGAAAGGGATCGGGAAAAGTTCAATAAAGCCTTTAGGCTCATTGGGTGTCGATCTTAAAGTTGATGATTTCGAAACTAAAACTAATATTTATGTTGTACATAATGATGTGATACCCTATGATATATATATATTTTTTTAAATAAGAGAGTTAAGTAAGAGCGGGCACATTGATGATGCCGCGTTAATGCATTACGTGATCCAAGGAATCAATGATAAATATGAAAACAAAATTATTCTTTATGGTGCTAAAAATCTTCGCGATTTTAAAGAGAAAATCAAAATATATGAAGTATTTAAACGTGATAGTGAAAAAAGTAAACATGGAATTGATAAAGTAGATTATAATGCAAAATTGAAACCCATCAAACATAATGTATATGAAAAATTTAGTCCTAAGATTAAAGTAAATAAACTGTGCTATAATTGTGGTGATAAAAACCACTTATCTAGAGATTGCAACCATAGAATGAAGGGTTTTAAGTGCTTTTCTTGCAAATAGTTTGGGCATAAAAGTTCGGAGTGCCCAGGTTCAAAACCAGAAGTTGAGGCATTGTATATTGGTGTAAATCGTAATTTGAATAAAATTATACAAGTAAATTATATACATTTCAGTGGTATAATCGATACGGGAAGTGAAGCAACATTGTTGCGCAAGAATGCTTTTGAAAAATTGAATGTGAATAAATTAAATTCTATGAGTACTACTTTGAAAGGGATCGGGAAAAGTTCAATAAAGCCTTTAGGCTCATTGGGTGTCGATCTCAAAGTTGATGATTTCGAAACTAAAACTAATATTTATGTTGTACATAATGATGTGATACCCTATGATATAATCCTTGGCATGAACGTGTTAATGTTAAGTGAAACAACGATTAATGAGAAAGGCATTTTTGTGAAAAATAAATCTAATTCTCTCGAGGTAAATTTAGTAACAGTACTTCCAGTAAATGCATATAAGAAAGAAATTAAGTCGAATGTTGTTATTGATGCCCCTATTAACTGTAAGAACAAAATTCTTGAGAAATCCCCAGAAATAAATGAAACATTGAATAGTGTTAAAAAGTGTAACAATAAAACCCCTCAACCTGTTATGCTGTCAAAAAAATCATTAGAATCTTCCGAAAAAGCCGTAAGTGAAAATGACGATGAAGACGAAAATGACGAAAGTGATGACGATAAGATGCTTTTAAAGGACGCTAATAGTGTAGATGATGACAGTGAGGAAGAGGAGGAGCCTCGACGAAAGAAGCAAAATCAGACGAGCATTTTCCAATAGATGATGATAGTGAGGAAGAGGAGGAGCCGCGCCGAAAGGGACGAAATCAGGCGAATGTTTCCCGAATGAAGTCGCTAAATCCAGAAAACACTTATTCGAAGAAAGACGAGAAACGAATTCTACTTGAAAAAATTTCATAGTTAGCCGAAGAGTTGAAAGAGTTAAAAGAAAAAGTTGAAGAAAATTCCAAACTCCTTAAAAGAAAGAAATCGAGAAAAAAGCCATCGACTATAGATTCCATTGAGTGTAAAAGACAGAATTTGCCAAAAGAAGAGACTGCCAGTATAAATTTGAGAAAGCTGTTCATTCCATCACTTCCATTGACGACCACAATTAGCGAAATAGCTGCATTATTTCCCAAAGCTGTGCAAATAAAATTAGAAGTTTTCCCTGCATATAAGACTGCCATTATTGACTTTTTGACTGAACAAGATGCTGCAGAAAACTTAAAAGACATTAAAACTGAAAATGATCAATTAGAGGTTCTCGAGTTCGAGTGCCAAAATAACTTCGAGTGCCAAAGTAAAGATTTGCGTAATCATGACAATAAACAATTTTCCAAAGTTAAAAAGAAAAATAAAGCAAAATATAAATTGAGTAGAGAACCACCAAAAACTGTTACCGTAGGCAACCAAGTTGCCGTAAAGCCAAAATTAACTTTTTCCTGTGACTATGAAACAGTAAAAATTAAAAATGAAAATGCTTATGATGTGAATAGAGATGGATGCCATGAAGGCTCCCGTTGCACGTCTACTCATGATAAGATCCTCAAACGTGGGATCACTTAGTTTAAAAGCAAAAATATGAAAATTTGTACATAAACTGAAAATAAGTATGTTATTATTTTGTGGTTTTTTTTTTTTCAGTGTGACCGCCTGGAGGACCAGACGACGCAGGATGGCCGAGTGTGGTGACCGTCATCCTGCTTCCCCTAACCTTGCTTCCCCGAACATTGGAATCTAAAGCTATTTAGTTTCTTTTGCCGTACCCTGAATCTTAAACGGTTGAGCTTCGGTGAGGAGTGCAGAATATTAGCGGAAGTTCGTGCCTGTGACGAGAGTGACGCCATTTCCGGAACGCGCCGCTGCTAACAGCGTTTGAAGAGAGAAGTTCAGAGTCGACGAGGCATGCACACTGGACGGGTGTATTGCTTGTTTTTATGAACTTTGTGTTTCGACGTAATTAGAAAGCGAAGTAATAAATAAATTATTTATGTCACGAACTGAACTACATAGACGAAATGTCAAATGGACATCGGCTCAGTAAAATTCTAAATCATTAACGTTTTCTGTATATAATGTATCATATTTTAACTTTCTTTATTAAATTTTAAATAATTAGTAAATAATGGAATTAGTATTTTATTGTTCTTAAAAGCCCACAATAGTTGGATATTACATACATATAGCTCATGGACAGCGTTCGGTGACTATGACACGAGTTCCATGATTTTTGTTCACCCAAAAAGTGCTCAACGCTCGTAAAGAAGTTTTCACTTCAATAGCCCATGGAAAGCGTTCGGTGGCGATGACGCAAGTTTCATGACTTTTGTTCACCCAAAAAGTGCTCAACGCGCCTAAAGAATTTTTCATTTCAAATATTTTTTTTTGCAGCGCAGTGTAATCTGTTATTGATATACTAACCATTTTTTCCTGCATTATTCTCGCTTCAGCAGTCATACGGTAAACTGAAAAATGGATGCAGGTTTTATCCTTTTTAACAGAAGATCACGCGCTATTATAGCAAATTAATTGTTGTTTGCTTCTACAAACAGTGAATGAACGGATAATCTGGATGAATTGGCCGTCGCTCAATGCATCATTTACAGTCTTATAAAGTCTTAATAGATAACGATACATACAGTAATATTTACAGGAAAATGCAATAGTCTTTGTTGCCAAGCTTTTTCCGTAATTCAACGATGCACTATTATCTGTGTAATCAAACATGAAACCATAAAACTTTTAGAAGTTCGAAAAATTGCTCATGTTTTCCTTTTCCATAGAGTTTCTCTCAAAATTCGAAAATTTGCCGTTGTTGAGTTTGTGGCATAAACTCCACAGTTTTTGGTAAGGACACTGTGATTCTGTGTAACTTTTCAATATAGATTTTAATTTTTTTTCTTTTGCTTGAGTTTTTGTGTTTGTCACCCGGGTTACACTTACCCTAAAAATTTAGTATGTCTGTCAAGTGTAACCAGGTTGTTCACATTTCCCTCAAACCCTTCAACTGTATTACTTATATATATATATATATATATATATATTACTTTGCTTTATCACTTCTGTCCTACATTTTTAAATAAATCGAATATCCTGATCATTATTATGCATTTTTGAGTGTTAAAAAGTTTAAAATGTGAAGTTCTAATTGAAGGCGGACGGAAAAGTTCATATTCTGTAATGAAATGAAGCATTTAACGAATTCAGACAGTTCCAAATTCATGAATGTTTTCATTATCTGGAAACTTACCTTACATATCTCTTAATGTACACTCCTGCTCAAAAGTTTAGAAAGATTCAATTATTTTTAAAATTTCAAAATTCATCTCTGGATAAAGTGTTCTCCAACATTGGATATGTAAAGAACAAGGTCGTACCTACGTGTTTCAGTGAAGAATAAGTTACGAAAATAATTAGGGGTCCGCCAACAAATTGAAGAAAATCAGTAAGATTTGTGATAATTCTGTATCGTTAGAAGAACGAAATGACCTGTAATTTTAATATATGTTTATACAGACACTGTGCAGTTTTTTGATGCATTTGTATAATTACCTGTTAAATAAAATAATATATAAGGATTTATTTATGAGCTCGGGAAAAGAAAAAAGAAATGAGTGATTTATTTTTTTTTAATTAATAATACACAGTAATTTCTACGAACATTATCACCACTTTTAGATATATTGAAAAAAAAAAAAAAAAAAAAAAACCTTTTGAAATAATATACCGCATTTAGAATATAAATATATTAAATATCTCATGAAGTATGAGCAATTATATGAAAAGTATTCATATTGCGCCTGTGAAAACGATAAAATTTCCAAGCAAATTTTTTGTTATTATTCATTTTAGCAGATTAACTTCATTTTGATACTAGATAGTTAAAAAAAAAAAAAAAACTGTTTTTCATATATTTAAATAAGTTTAAATGCAGTAATTTTTCCAGAAAATTGTAAGTACAATATAAGAAAAAAAAATGACATTTTCTACTAAAGCAAATTGTAAACGAAAATTTTATTAAGACACCTTTCTTTTCAGCACACAAATTCTTTTTTTTTTTTTTTCTTTTTTTAGTGATAGTCATTACAAAAGCTATTAAATGCAGCTGCTAAGATTTTCTTTCTTTCTTTTTTTCTTTTTCTTTTCTTTTTCTTTTTTCTTTTAGCTTTGTAATTTGAATTTACAAAAAAAAAAAGTAAGTATATATTTAATTAAAGAAAAAAATATTTAAAATATTAATTTTGTAAAACTTAAGGGTTGAGGTAAATTTATTTTAATAAATATACGTTGATTAAATAAAAAATAAAATTATAATTAATCCGGGGTTCGAGTCCCGGTCCAGGCATTATTTTCACTCAGTCGGAAAAATTAAATTTCAATAAATATGATTTTCTTCCACAGTTGATTGTGTGATTTTATTAAAAAATTGTATTTCATTCTCCAATTGTTTAATGGTGTTTTCCATTTCCTGCGGCTTATTTCTGTTGAGCTATCTAAATGATAGACCAGATTGTTTCTGCCTAAAAGGTTTTCTGAGTGAGTAATGCTGACCGGGATGTCGGCCTGGATAGCTCAATTGGTAGAGCCTTGACCTTGTAAGTCAAAGTTCCGGGGTTCGAGTCCCGGTCCAGGCATTATTTTCACTCAGTCGGAAAAATTAAATTTCAATAAATAAAATTAATATTGCCTAACAATTTATTGACTTTTTTTAATTCCTTTTTTTACATTAAATAACGAAATTGTATCTTAAACGACTTATATTTAGCATAATAATTTCTATAAAAAAAAAACATGAAGTAAAAAATTATAGAGTATAAAACTTTTAACTTAAGTGGAAGCGTTAAACATTTTCAGTAATCGAGAAATTCTATTTAGATTCTGGCCAAAAAGGAAAAATAGATAGTGTATGAACCGCAGTTTCAAGTTTGCAGTGGTACGATGTTACTACATACTAAAATTAAATTTCGTACCACAATTTAGGAGTATTAAAATTCGCCATACTTAATCGATTGTAAAAATTATGAATGAATATTATTAAAAAAGTCTTGTTACGAAGGTCGTGGATAATGCGTAATAAATTGGTATCTTTGTGGTTGTTATGTAGATATTAAGATATACTTTTTCATTGATGTTTTCTGAAGGTCATTTTATAATTAAAAAAAAAAATACTATAGATAAAACTGATAAATGAACTAGAATTTTGTATACATTCAAGCCACTTAGAATGTACAATGTATTTAACGTCACGAAATATACGAGTTTAAATGTGTATTTACATAAAATATTTTTAATCTAATTCATACATTTTATATAATGAAATAAAAGTAGAGTCATTAAAGATTATGAAAAAAAAAAATCATCATTAAGAAAAGAAGTTCTCCATTATTGATAATAAAACTAATATTTAATTCTAATAATGCAGAATAATTTAAATTATTCATGGTTAATTAATAAATGACTGAATTTTGCATGGTTAATTGAAGAATGAGTGACAGAATTCTCCAAGATTTTGGTTTGATAAATTTTCATTTAGGAATATTGTACTTTGACACATGTTTAAAAATATTTGTTATATATATTTATGATAAATATTTTAGTATTATGATGAATATTTAAGGAAAATTTTCTTTTTCATGCAGAACATACATTAAGGAATTTACGAAGAAATATTCCTGTGATTAAATAACATCCAACACAATCAAATTTTTTGAATTTTTATTCCATATTACAAGCTATTTTAAAAATATAGATTATGATATACATTTGATTAAAATATGGTACATCTTCTCTCATAGGAATCTTTAATATTGCAGACATATATTGAAAATAAATTATATTTGGCTTATTGGACTAAAGAAATGTTTTATATAAAATTTATAGTATTTTATCGAAAATTTAAATAGGCTGCTAGTTCAAAATTTTAGAAATTCATTTATTCCACTCACTGTAACAAATATCTTAATTTAACATTCATTATATAAACATTTTAGGAATAACTTCCATTAAAATGTCAGTTACAGCTGTTCTTAACAGATCGTGCTTACTGCACATTGTTTGACGTGAAACGTTTGCGGTAGATTTTGACAGCGTAATTATTTACAGATTTATTCATTTATATCTCAAATTTCTGGTGATTTTTTTTTTAAACTAAAGCTGCATTATTTTAATAATTCTAATTTTTACGTAATATAGTTATATGTATATATGTGTGTGTACGTGTGTGTGTGTATATATATATATATATACTTCATAGTAGTTTAATTTAATAATTTTAGATTTTCTTTATTCAGCAAAATTTTATTTTTTTTACTACATCGCAATGGCATCATCTAAAATCACATATGCTAACATTTTAGTTTCTTCCGGAATACAGTTAGTACCCGCTCTTTTTCACACCAGTTTATTTGTAGCGAAATTTTCCACGTTATATGGTTATGATTAAATAAGAAGCAAAATACTCTTCCAGAAAAATGGTGGGTATGAAAAGCAGATACGAACAATACTTCGCAATAAATTAAACTGTTTACATGTCTGTAAAATTATAAAGAAACATAATATAATAAAGTAGAAGTCAGTAAAAATTATATAATAAAGTAGAAGTCAATGGTCTGTATCTAGCCCAAAAATATTTGTTTTAAAATTTGTTTACTAAACAATAATCAAATTAAATATCCTTAACAAATGAAAATACTTTAAACTATCATTTTATGAAAATGAAATAGAAAAATTTTTGTACCCAGTTAATAATAATAATAATAATGTAATAGATATTTTCATCCAATTAAATGTTTTTTTCAAATTTTACAATAAGATATTTTACTTAAAACTTAAAAAAAAAAAGTATAGTAAATTTAAATTTATTGCCATCTAATTTAGATATGTGTTAAACATATGAAAAATGACTTGAAAACTTACGTATATCAATATTATAATTGTTTAAGTAAATATAAATTAATGGAAAATAATTGCCTTATAATATAATCAATGAATATAAATCTCTTATAATATAATCTTTCTATAAATATAAATTAATGGAAAGTAATTATTTTATAATGTGCTAGTAGGCATTGACGCTTTACTGATCACTATATTTAAACGAAATAATAATAATAGTAATAAAGGGAATCATTATGCTTTATACCGCTTCACAAATAAAACTAAAAAGAAAACAGATTGAAATTGCTCAAAAACTTTGCTTCGGATTCTCGCTGCCTTCGGCTGAGCCTTCCTTGCTGCAACGTCTCTGTTCCGTTTTCGAAATCACTTGCAACTACACTTCACCCGTAAACTTCAATTTGGGTGCTTATAGGATGACAGTTTTGAACCAAATGTATCTAAATGTAGCATTTTTGTATTAAATCGAATATACATATGAACAACACTATAGTACTATACATAATTGTCACGTTATTTCCTTTATTATATTTGATGCATCTTGTCGACTATAAAACGACAACAATTTCACGGTAATATTCCAGGTAATATAATACGCTATGAGAGCTATTTTTGCAAGATTTCAGACAACTAATTTTATGTGGTTATATATATTTCACATTAGATATAATTTTATTTTGTTTTACTTATTTAAATATCAATTTGAATTAAGCTCGTGTACAGTACTCAAGAGTTCATCTGGGTTTTACGCCAGTTACGTATGAATGTAATGTACGTTGTTAATGTGAAACCTTTTATTGTTTTATATTTAAATGAAAGATTAAGTAACTGATTTTGACTTCGTCAAAAAAATGTATTACCCCCATTTAAAAAAAAAAAAAAAAAAACTTTAAATAAATTACTTTGTTATGTGTATTTTTAGTCTCTGCGTTTTATTACTTTAATGTAAAAGCAGTAATGGAGAAACCTGAAGTAGTCGTCGACTACATTAAACAAAGTGAAGGTACTATGCATTTTTCATGTATTTTTTATAAAAGCATTTTTCATACAGAATATGGCATAAAATTCGTTCATATTTTGCTTTTAGGTGAACAAAAGCATATTCTGATATATTAGAGCTATAGTAATCGCATGAAGTTCATCTGAGGATTCGTAATCAATTTTTTTACTGTAATAATTTTTAAGTACAGTATTTCTTTGTTGGGAATTTAATTTATGGATAATATACATGGATCTTCAATTCAGCCGAAGAAATTTGAATGAGTGGTGTAGGTAGAAGTTCTCTAACAAATTTAAATATTTTATTTTTATTTTTTTAATAGCAACTTTAAGTGTTTTATGAATGTGATAAAAATACTTAGATATATAGTTGGATGAGTCTTTGTTTCTCTTAACACAAAAATTTTTGATAAGTAAAACTGCTTCTAAAAATTTTTGAACTGGTTTCAATATGCATCACAAGAAATAAAAAATCTCCACAGGATTCGCGTTTATAAGTAACAAGTTAAAAACTTTGAATAAACACCATAAAATGAAAAAAAAAATCGCAACATTTGTTTCAGGTCGAAAGAAAGCACGAACCTTCGTCAGGCGAACAAAATAGGCACGAGTGCCATAGACAAAGTGGCAACGCAAGAACAAAGCAAGCAAGAGTGCTGTAGATAAAGCGACAACAAATCTAGGCGCCAGCAACCAATCATACATTGTTGCTTTGTCTGCAATACTTGTGCCTACTTTATTCGCTGGACAAATGATGATTTTCATTCGACACGTAACATTTATTGGAAATTACTTGCATTTTATGGTGATTATTCAAAGCAGCGTTGCCAGATGTGGTCTTTTTTTATTCAATAGTCACCAATTGTTTTGAGAAGTGATATACATAAATAGACTACCAATCTTCCAAGTGATTAGCCTAACGTTACAAATAAAAGTTATTGGTGACTATTGAATATTAAAAAGGCCACATCTGGCAACCATGATTCAAAGTTTTTTAGTTAATACAACGCAAATGTTTAAATACTGTACACCACTTCCCTTCCACTTTAGACTGCAACATTATTATATTAATAGTATAGGGTATAACATTGTAATATATGTACCACATTTAGCAATTTTAAATTTTAAATTCAATATCTTTTTCTGTGCTATTTTCTATATTTCTATTTAGACATTCAAAATAGCTATCCATTTCTTTCATTTTATATATCCAAAGCCATATCGAGAATTAATTAACAACTCTTGTATTGAACGTCTGTATTTCAGAATCGAAAATGTAATATGAATTCTGTCAACACCTATCTAAAACTACCATTTATTTTAGAACTCAGTGCTTCATTTTATACACATTATAATTAAATTATATAAGACAAAATATTGCACTTTAATTTTATGACAAAACCGTTCATTAATTCATGCATCCACTGATAAATTCTGTAAAAGCATTTTCTTTCATATAAAGGAAAATATATGTTACCTACATAAGTTAGAATACTCTTTATATAGATAAAATTGCAATCTAACGGAGAAATGCCTTAATTAATGCTGGCAACAATACATTTATATTTTATTCTTAACATGATATTCCTCAATCAAAAACGGAAACCAAATCAATTAAAATTTAATCTGAGTATTTAAAAATATACAGATAAAAAAAAAAAAAATGTTTTTATATACAATCTCATTTTGACTCTTTAAAAAAGTTATGTGATGTAAGTAATTTTAAATTATATATATATATATATATATATATATATATATATAAATTAATACAATTAGATCTATGACTAAACATTAGATGTAAAGGATGGCAAAACATCTGGGAATATGAATAGTTAGCCAGATTTGCCAAACCTCTA
The DNA here is from genome assembly GCA_963930645.1 of Salticus scenicus. Taxonomy (NCBI): domain Eukaryota; kingdom Metazoa; phylum Arthropoda; class Arachnida; order Araneae; family Salticidae; genus Salticus; species Salticus scenicus. The sequence goes on from OZ005649.1 coordinate 150,394,158, forward strand.
AGTTTTGCGAAATTCCGGGAGTGAATACATTAGTAATTTTAATCTATTACAACTATGTTGGTTCATTAAAAATGCAAGTTCATTTTATAAGAAAGACCCAAAACTTCAGTTATGAAGTGTCATTTTTTAAAAGATGGATATTTTTTCTCCCGTTTAAGATATCAAAAATTAAATTTCATTATTATTTAATGAAATCCAAATGTGAAATGTCTAGTGATACACACGTACTTTAAAAACATAAATATACGTCGTATTTAGAAAACAAATGTTACACAATAACTGTGTTAAATATAATTGTTTTTGAAGGCACATAACATTCTAAAAAACTATTATTTAGTACTGTAATATTCCACTTTTATCACAATAATTTAAATAAAAAATGAATTCTAATCCATAAATTCTCAGGATTTTAATGTTGATAATTAAAGATTATTTTAAATAACATTTCTTAATGTTATTTTAAATTCACATTATAGTTATACGCTCATCCGTTTAGTTACGTAAAATAATAATAATAATAATAATAATAATAATAACAAATATTATACACACATATATATATACACGTAATAATTTAAACATTAAAATTAAGGCAATAAAACAGTAGATTAAATAAATCATATATATTAGACCACCCATCTCTCCACAAATATTATTTATATATATATTTAGACCATCATTACGAAACCTATTAGTGTAGAGATTTGTTCCTAGAGTAAGAATTTTTAAAAGTTTCTCCGAAACATCTTATTATTGACAATGTAAGAACCCTCTACATTAAGAGGCTCCTCTGATGAAGGTTTAAATGTTCTTTTTTGTTTTAATCGAATGTATTTTATTTAGTTTGTTTTCTGTAATTTTGTCCACATTAAATATATAACTGTGTTTTTACAGTACTTTGTGTTTTTCTGACCTTTCTAGTAAAATTCCTTTTTCCTTAAATATATGAAATCGAATTTCATAGCATTGTAGAAAATAATTGGAATTTGGTCTGCTTATTTAGTGTATATATATTTTTTTCTATATCGCTGTATCAAAATAATTTTATATACTTAGAAACTGTTCTGATTTTACATATCAATGAATACTGAACATATAGTTTTGAAGTTTGTGAAAACAATTAAAGCATCTTTCTTTTTCCTGAATTTAAAGAAACATCTAAAAATCTAAAAAAGATTCTGTCCATAGAAAAAAATATTTTTTATTTTATTTTATTTTATTTTATTTATTTATTTATTTATTGTAAAATTATCTATTTTTTAAAGTAATAACATTTCTTTTGGTGGCTATTTCAAAGGAAAAAACTTGTAAGAAATCTTAAAAATGTATGATAATATCACTATGCTAAAACAGCTTATTCATTTCCAAATCTAATTAAAATAAATGCCGTATTAGATTGCAAAGTAGAGAATACATGAATTTTCATTTTTGTATACACCAAAAACTAGGCTAGTTACATGGAACTTATTTGCAGCAAGTTTTATGTCATTTTTATTGCTATTGAACTGTTATAAAGGTACATGCACACTCCAAATACTTCTTTATACTTAACAAATACGCCTATATTATACATTTAATTAAATCTTATGTGTCCCAGATATGAGTGTATCGTATCCATAAATACAAATACAGCAGTCCCTGAGCAATGAGTGTAATACATAACATCACTCTCTTTTTTTTATTTTTTATTTCTGTAAACAAACTATTGACCATAATCAGTTCCACGGACACCCTGATTTATAAACCTAAATATTGAATGTTAATTTCATTGTAATCAATGAAATTTAAAAAAAAGTACTTAAAGAAACGTTGCCCATAATATGTAATAGTAAAAATACTTTTCCTTCCCCATGTACAAAAGATTCTACGTTCATAGCTTCCTAAACTAGATGCCTTCCGCGAGGCTCGGAAACTTGGCAATAGTTCAAGCGGTAGACAGCGTCATCTGATACAGATTGCGCGACTTTTTTATTTAGCTGTCACCAATAATTTTAAGAAGTGATATATGATATATATAATCGACATTTCTTTGATTCTACTCACCTTTTATGTATATCAAACCCCACATTAAAAAATTTTTGGTGGCTGTTGAATAAAAAAGTCGCGCTATCTGTACCAAGTGGCGCTGTTTACCGCATGAATTATTGGCAAGTTTCCGAACTACGCGACAGGCATCTAGTTAAGGAGGCTATGCAAGAACTGTTTAAGTTTAATAAAATAATTTTGAAAAATAGACTAAGAAAATTTTAAATGAAGCATTTATTTTAAAAATTAAATAATAAGAAAAACTGACTTTAAAAAGTTATGCCTTTCATATTTTATAACAACACACATTTGCTTATGTTTATATGAATTATTGCTTTAATACATTTTATTTAATAAAAGCATTTTTTACAAGAAAATAAACTTTATTTAAGTAAATGGAAATTTCTAAATATTGTCCATGAAATAATTTGTAAATTGAATGGAATAAATTAAACTAGTATCACTCAATGGTCGAAACTCGACCGCTTTTTTCTTTTCAAAGCAAATCAAAGCAAGCTAATTGCCTTTTAATAAACGGAATTAAATTGCAACACTGCACCGCCAGTTGTCGGCTGTTATGTACCTAAATTAAAACAGAATAGTTTTACATAATGTCCATATCATATGTCAGAATTGGAGCGTTTATACACTACAGAAGTTGAGATGTAGCCTTGACTGAAATTGGGTGAATCACAACATAGCACCACTACCTATTGGGTGATACATTCCAAAATCTAATGCACACCAATTAAAACCGGTATCTAACCAATTATCAATCGTACATACATTCCCACCCTTTTTGGTTCACGAGGTCGTGCAAAATTTCTCTAACGCATCATAGATACACAGAGAAATAGTCATTTTTTAAAAAAGAGTGAATCATATTTAGGATATCTCAAAATGCATAAATTCATCGAAAACCAGAATTCAAAAATATTCACGAATCAAATACTTTCTTCTATATCATTTTATATGACAACACCACCTACCTGATCAACACGGAAAAACTTTAATCGATATAATATTTCTTTTTTTATAAAATTAGGTGCAATTTTCACCAACACATGCTGAGACATAGTATTTAGAAATAGCGTAAAATATTAACAATAAAAATAATTTTTGATAATATGTACTCACACATCTAGTTTGGTACATTTATATAGGATAGAAGCTGCAATATAGCTTTCCCGTAAAAAGAAAATATTGCTGAATAGCAGCGTCACCTGATATGCATCCAAAGTGAATCAACATAATTTTACCTAATAACCATCTCACACGCAAAGTTTCGTACATTTATACAATATAGAAGCGTATAATCTTCCACAAAGTGATATTAAATTGCAACTTAACAGCGCCACCTGTAGGCCATTATGCACTCAAGCTGAATCATCAGAGTTTTTACATTATATATATATATATATATATATATATTCATATATATATATTCATATAAATTGTAAATACATATATTTCATATATACCTTTTACTAAGTTTGTTACACTGTATATGCTTAACCACGCCTGAAATGAAAGGAATCACAGCGTGGCTGCGCTACCTGTCCGGTGATATAGCTCGAATGTTAATCAGCACAAGTTAAAACGAGGATCCGTTGAAATATCAAGTTTGGTTAAATTAAATCAATTGGTTCATGAGGTACAGTACTCAAAAAGCTTTGGAAATTATAAAAGCAGTAGTTTTCTAAAAATGTTCGGATCGTGTTCAAGAAATTTCAAAACGTGCATATTCATCATAAACTAGAAATTGAAAATGTTTTCGAAACTTATAATTTCTTCATATATATGCTGAAGATATATTTATAAATCGAGTTTTTTAAAAAATAACTAGTCAAATTCAGTTAGTTGAAAAGCATTATGTTCTAGCTTAAAAATATGTCTTCAAATTAGAGCTGAAGAAAAACACAAACAGAAAGAAAGAGAGAAAAGAAAAGAAATTATATTATAAATAAATTAGAAAAAAATTCATAAAGTAAATGCTTTTTTAATTTGCGTATATGTTCAATATTATAAATTCCAATCTACCACTCTTTCACTCATTATCATTTTTACCGCTTTATTGGCCGTTGCCTCTTAAAGTGAAAAATCTGCATTCGATAGTTTAAGAACGCTACATCTGTACAAATTACTCTGTCCATGGTTTTATTTAAATTTTAAGTAACTGTCAGGTTTAACAACTGTCTTATTTAGGGAAGTTTTAATAGAAAAGAGTACGTATATAATGTAAAATATAAAACTGTGTATATAAAAATAACATTCTTTTAAATTACCTTCTTGACATCATAAGAAAATAATTTTTGTATTCTGGAAATACGACAAATCATATCTCTCGACTGATACTACTTTCAAATCTCTACTCCTATATAATTAATATGTTAAAAGTGTGCGACAAATTTCACGTTTGCCTATTAATATATTAATGAGATTTTATCAAAACATTGTTCTTTAGATGTTTACGTAGAAGTTTTCCAGAAATTGTCTGCAAAGTTTGATATTTAATATTTACTAAGCTCTGCATATAGTTTACTATAGTGAACTGATATTTATACAAATACGGAAACCAATAATTTATCGAAAGTTTATATTGAAATTGTTTTACATAACTTAATTTCATAAGCAGATTGTTCATGCAAATGATATTGCTGTACACTTAAGTATAAGATATTAGAAATCCGTGCTGTTAAGTTATATATAGAGATAGTTATAACATGGAGTATTAGTCAAGTAATAATAATATTATTATGGTTAAAATAGAATATTTTCAATAAAACAAAAGTTTAAATTAAATGCGCAAAAATTAATTTAATAAGGATATGATTTATTGCTTTTTTTTTTTTTTTTTTTATAAATCATAATCGCAACAATTTACTCTTTTTGGCCACTGAAAAATTTTAATAGAAAATTTTGCTTTATTTGATCAATAAAAACTGTTACACAAATATGTAAAAAAAATTCTATTAAAATTTTTCGGTTGCCAAAAAAGCATAAAAGTTTGAAAATATGTAAGATTTGTTTAAAAAAAATATACTAAAAAATTCCACATGTAAAATTTGTTTAAAAATTATATACTATATTTAATAAGGATATGATTTATTGTTTCTTTAATTAAATCATAGTCGCAAACATTTACTGGTTTTGGCCACTGAACATTTTTAATAGAGAATTTTGCTTTATTTGATGAATAAAAATTGTTACACAAATATATAAAAAAATTATATTCAATTTTTACGGTTTTTAAAAAAGCGTAAAAATCTGAAAATATGTAGGATTTGTTTAAAAATTATATACTATATATAATGAGGATATGATTTATTGTTTCTTTTAAGAAATCAGAGTTGCAAACGTTTACTCTTTTTGCCACTGAAAAATTTTAATAGAAACTTTTGATTTATTTGATCAATAAAAACTGTTATATAAATATATAAAAAAAATATATTAAAATTTTTTGGTTGACAAATAAGCTTAAAAATTTTAAAATATGTAATATTTGTTTAAAAATTATATACTAAAAAATTTATATGAATATTTGTTTAAAAATTATATACTCTTATTTAATAAGGATATGATTTATTGTTTCTTTTAATAATTCATAGTCGCAAACATTTACTCTTTCTGGCCAATGAAAAACTTTAATAGAAAATTTTGCATTATTTGTTCAATAAAATCTGTTACACAAACATATAAAAAAAATTCCATTAAAATTTTCCGGTTGCCAAAAAAGCGTAAAAATTTGAATATATGTAAGATATATTTAAAATTTACACATTAATCATTTTAAAAGATTTCGTGAGGAATGAAAAAATTATATAGTTTTTAAAATACAATATAAAGTTTGCGAAATTTAAAGTTTTTTAGATTTCCACTAAATGATAATTATATGATTAAAATAATATTCAGAAAAACTAAACAACTTCTTACCCTAATTAATTTTAGAATGCCTTGAGAGAAGTAGAGGAACATTCTGAAAAAAAAAAAAAAAAAAAAAAAAAAGAGGACAAATATTTTGAGGTATTTCAAATATTTACGTTCAATGTAGTATTTTCACGAAGTTTATTTCAATGCTTTTTTATTACTATTTATGCATTTTTATTACTATTACTGTATTTAATCTTCAGAAAAAAGGATTAAAAGATATATTTAAAAATTATCAATTATATAAATTATACTTAATTTTTAATTTCAATATCTTTATCCTTTAAAAATATATTTTCTTAATATTTCAACCAAAAAAACCCGTTTTAAAAAAAAAATCTACATTCAAAGTTGAAAGCGAAATCCACCTAATATATATAAATTAAAATACGTAAACAAATTTTATATATTTGAGCATTTACTATTGTTTAATGGACTAAACAAAAAAAAAATGGTCCTTAAAATAATTAACCATATGAAATATTAAAGAAATAACTATAACTGTTCGAGGTGTGATCTCTGTTGGGATACATATATAGGCATACATGCACTCTAATGAACGGAAACAGATATAAGTACACACACGCATACACACACACACATATATGTCTCTATATATATACATATAATAATAATAATAAATATTATTATTATTATTAATTTATAGTTGCATAACTTTCTTTTTATCAAATCACCGCAATATGACATCCAATGGATTATTATTGTTATTATTATTATTGTTATTATTTTACGCATTTATATTTATTAATTTATTTATATATTTGTGTTACGTTTTTTAAACTACAGAATTAATAGTTAGGAGCTTTATGTCACAATGTTAGATTTGTAGAAAATAAATGTAATGATAAAACTTTTGTGATTTTCTAATAATTATAATAATAATACACACACACACACATATATATATTACATTTTTTCTAATGAACATTTATTTGTCTCTCTTATTAGAAAATTATTTTTATCTTCAGTATAATAATAAATGATAACAACTATTTTTGTTTTTTAAATATATTTTAAATACAGTGTGCAGAAATACATAATAAAATAAAAATGATAACTAAATATTATTTTTTTCCAATAAAAGAAAAAAAAAACTTTTTAACAAATATCTTAATTTAATAAAATATTTTTTATAAAATGCACTAATAAAGTTTTAAATTGATCATTTATTTACGAAATGATACAGAAATATTTAAATTTCAATAATTATTACTTTTATATTTTACCGCAACACATATTGGTTTAAGTTTGTGTAAAAAAAAAAAAAAAAAAATACTTTTATGCACTTTACATATTAAAGATATAATATACCAAAAAAACTTTATGTAAAAGAATGAAACTTTCTAAGTATTAGTCATTAAATAAATTGTTAATTTAATACAATACTCTTAATATTTTAATGAAATTTTATCAAAACATTGTTCTTTATATGTTTACAAAAGAGTTTTCCACCATTTGTCCGCAAAGTTTGCTATTTAATATTTACTGAGATGCATATAGCTTGCTAAAGTGCATTGATATTTACACAAATACGGAAATTATGAATCTCTCGGAAGGTTAGATTGAAATTGGTTTGCATAATTTAACTCGATAAGCAGAGTATTGATGCAAATGAAATTGTTTTACGCTTTAGTGCGAGATATTAGAAATCCTCGTTGCTAAGTGTTATGTAAAGAGATCTGTAACATGCAGATTTATTTAAGGTCAGAATAAGAGTATTAGTAAAGTAATAATATTATTATGGTTAGGATAGAATATTTTTAATGTTACAAAAGTCCACGTCATATGCGTAAAGATTAGATTAAAAATGTTGTCATTTAATGGCTATTTTCCTAAATAATGTTTTAAAAATTCATACTGATTAATTTAAAGGAAAAAACCCCATATGATTTCGAAAATAACATTTTTAATTTAAAAATAAATAAATTCAGACGTTCAAAGCATTTTTTCTGAGTAAAATAATACACCCTATTCAATTACAGATTTCTAAAAACAATTGTTAAAAATTTCTAATGAAAATTTCTGGTATCAGAAAAAAAGTCTTACAAGTTAGCACATATATATATATATATTTAAGAATTAAAAAATAAATAAAATAAATAAATAAAGTGTTTTAGAATTTTATTATATTTAAACGATTGTTAAAAATTAGAAAAACACATCGAAATTAATTTCAAAAATGTCTGGCATATGTAAAAGCTTTTTATGAAAGGAATTCTGATTATTATTTCCTTTTGTTCCAAATACGATTAATATAGTTTAGTACATAAATTTATTTCAATATATTTATATTGATAGACAATTTTAGGCATTCAAACTACAGAAAATAATCTGGTTTGTTGCTCACACGACTTTCTCTTAGTCTGAAATTTAATACTAAAAAATACAGGCTGGAGATTAAAAAGGTAAGATAACGAGTGCTGTTATGTAAATCAATGTTAAAACAATTCAAAATAGGCTTCGGAAAAGTTTTAAATGATAATTAGTTCAGTGTCAGGGGGGCTGCCGCCCCCTCAGTTTGCCTCGTGGACCATTAGAGTAAAGTTGTATGCTCCTTGCTTCCGCCAGCCAGTATTTCGTTCATTTGTTAAAACTTTGAGAAAATACTTCGGCATTCTCACTCCACACAGTGGGTCGGATTAAGCTTAAAATGAAATAGAAACCTCATGCTATGACCCTGCTACAGAAGGAATCTCTGTGACTGATGTAGTCAGAGATCTGGCAGATCATTCTCAATGTAGCCAGTTGCACCATCTGGCAAAAGTAGCCAGAGATCCGTGCCTAAACTGCTGCAGTTGGTAATAAAATGTAAAGATGAGATTACATAATACTGACTGCAATGTGATATTTACATAAACAACTAGAGTGTAATATTTCTCTAATATGGTCCAGTTACGATTATATTTGTTGAAGCTGTACGATAGTGACATATTCAATTTAATACACGGGGATAAAAATAATATTTATCGGTAATTTTTAAGCACGCGGACAGTTTATTGATTTAATGAGAAAAATGACATTTGTCTCATGAGACCTTTTTATAGGAAAATGTATTTTAAAAGTTGCATTTTTACAATCTTTGCACACGTCATGTTAAAACTGGAAGTACTTTAAATATATAAACAGAATACGAATTATTGTCAAACATTGACTGAAAAGCGCAATAATAAAACATATACTCAAAATAGGTACTTTTTTTTATCAAAAAATTATGTCAAAATTAATAAGTAAAAAAGAATCGCCAATATGGCGACAAATATCCCCATGGGGCCCTATGCTAATAAAAGTCGCCATGGGAGTCTTATACGAAAACTGTACTGCCTGCGCAAGTATGAAAATTGTGTCGTCAAACATGCATTTTATTTTGAAACTTTCTTTGGAGGGTTTTGTTTTGACTATCACAAAATATTAATTTCTTTCTATCATTAATTTGATTTCTCGTGAATTACAATTAAAATTCGGTGAGGAATCTGGTAGGAAGGTTTATGAGTTTCAAGTTTTAAATGTAAATAAGAATAAAATAAAGTGCGAAAATTCTGCACCGATTTTCTAGTTTATAATGATTTTAACTGGAATTATCATAATTTTAATCAATATTCTGTACTATTATAAAATAGAAAATTTCAAATGTAGTCATATATTTATAATGAAAATATGTTTTTCATAATGTATATATTTCAGAATAATACGCCTAATAATTTACATAATATTTAAATAGAGATTACTTGTTTTAAAATGAAAAATTTTATTATTATTATTTTTTTTTTCAGATTTTGTTATATCACATTTCTAAATGAAGCTTACATTCCTTTGAACCCCATTTATTCTTTCTTATTTCCTTTATGTCACACCAGAGTATATTTCAGTATGATTTGTCACATATTTTACGAATCGTTGTTTACGATTTTTAAGGAAAGGATAATGCAGACTCTTCACAAAATCGTGCACTGCACGTTTTGAAATACGAGCAACATAAAAGCGTATTCGCTTTTGGATAAATTAAGAATGAGTTGCACCCAGGAGAGCTTTTACTCCCGCAATGTTATTCGGATTCTTTGCCGATTTCCATTTTAGTGTTATTTTTGTTTGACAAAAATATGTTTCATAAATATCGCAGAAGAAAGTTATGGTTTGGGTACCCAAGCGAAAGCTAAAATTGAACTCTTATGTTATACTTTACTTTAAAACCTTCCAGAAAATGTTTTAAAGGTATTGAAAATGCTGCTTTATCATTTTATAAAAAAAATCAATAGAACAAATAAACAATTGTATTAATAATCAATAGGGAGTTTGGCAATTTTAGGATGTTTTTAAGTACAGATCTTTGTTTATTCTCGTATGTGTACAGAAAAAATAAAAATTTATTTAATACAATTTATAATGCAATTTTTTTTTTTACTTTAACAATATGCAAACTTTGAAGAGAGAGGAATAAATGCATGTTATTACAAACGATTATTTCTTTATACAAAAATATACTCAATGTATGTAAAAGGAAAAAAGATGAATTGTAATTTATGAAGTAATTTTTTTCACTTTTGAAAATACTCCCCCCACCACCACTTCCCCCCCCCCCCAAAAAAAAAAAAAAATAATAATTTCTACACAGCAAGAAAATGTATGCGAGTAATTCAGTGATAAATGTTTTTGTAGTCACGTATGGAAATATTTCTTCTTTTACCAATATTTTTAATAATAATCACAATTCTTTTTAATTACAGAAAACTGGTGTAAATGTTCAATAAATATTTATGTATGGTAATACTAGTAAGCAATATATATATATATATATATATATAATGTTCTACCATGGAATCACATAGTGTGTGTCTATATATACACGCTGCGGCCACTTTATAATGACCAAGTGATACAGTCGGCAGCAAACGTATCCGAGCACTAGCAATAAATCCCTGTCTAAAAAACGTACACTTAATACTGCTTTGTTAAATAAATCCTTGCCGAGTCATGTTGTTAGTCAGTCTAAGAACGTGATTAGACAAGGATTTACTTAACAAAACAGTTTTAAGTGTACATTTTGACATCGGAATTATTGGCCAGTGCTCGGATACTTTTGCTGCCGACTGTAGTTTTATGCACACGAAATATTGCGTCACGGTGTTGCTGCCAGAGGGCTCTGGTAGTATAAATGTAGAAAGCTGTTGTCTAAGACAGTATTATATGCGAATTAAATGCGAATATTTGGCGATTTATATAAATATGAAGGTGGTACGAATAGAAAGGTCTCTGATGTATGTAGCAAGTGCTAGCAAATTTAAAGCATTTTTGAGAGATCGTAACTCATCTTTCAGACAAAAGACTGGGTGTGAATAGATAAATTCTAGTCATCACAAACGGCTGTATTCTCCAATAACTTCAACTCCCGGTTCAACACAAAACTTAAAAAGTGCATTACGTCAGGGTGCCACTTTTCAGCAAAATGTGAACCATTGCTTCTGCCATCTAACGACATTGTTACTTTCAGATTTTTTAGCAGAAAATAACCAATAAAAGATTATATGAAATCTTCTGCGCTAGATGGCAGAAGTAGCCAGCTAAATTTTATTGGAAAGCGTACCCTGCCTTTAGACACCTTAGAAGTTTTTGTGTTGCACAGTCGGTCCCACTTACGATTTTCGAATTTTCACCCAAATTTCGAAAGTTCATCTGCACACCAGACAGGTATCAGTTATGAAGTTTCGTAGTTCTATTTATATTAGTTGCGGAGATATGGTAGACAGAACATTCCCCAAATACATACACACACACTGAAGATTTGACAAAAACTACATTTTTGGACTCCAGAGGCCTTAAAACGTGTAAACCGGGTGAAAATTCGTTATTGAATTTTTCGACCGAATACAATACAACCATTACCTACGGTAGTAGGGTAATGGAAGTAGAAAAACATGAGTAGGCTGATATTTTTTGCTTGCATTTAGTTTTATTGCTTCTATTTAAGCAGCCGACATCTGCAAAAGACTTGAGCATCATACTTGAAATTATTGCAAAACTAAACAGTTACACAATAACATTGAAATACTTTGCAATACATTTCCTTAGGCTTATATTAGCATTCGAGTGGTAAATCCCACCAAAGACCCCGATTGTGACTTTTGTTGATCGTGCCACTCCTGAATAATGTTCAATTTCAGATTCTAGGGACAGTCTCCATGAAAATGGGTCGTCTCTAATGGGTTGAATTAGTCCAGTCACTTTTCAAAATTATTTCTTGGTACAGTTCCAGACATATATGAGTTTGTTGTATACAATAAACTCATCCTCATTGTCTTGTCATTACTAATAAGCTGCGAAATCTTTATTAGTATAGAATTTTATAGGTAAAATGAATGCACAAACTCTCCAAATAGCAAAGGGTAAACTCTCCTATTTTTGTAGGAAAGACTGCGAAGTATATTATTCAATAATCATTCACTTATATATATAAATGTGGTTCTCGTACTATTAGTTTAGGTTAGTAGCTTTTGGGAAATTGATTAATTTAAAAATATTTTGTACTACAACCATTCTGTAGAAATTACGAAGAGGCTTATGAAAATGCAAGCATTTGATTTTGAAAACGAAACAAAATAAACACGTTTTATCTTAGACACTGGAAGCAATCACTATGCACATTCAAGTCGGCACTTCATTATTGATGTTGTACAACCACCTGAAATCGCAACTCGCTACCTGATGCCTACTCTTTCCCGCCGATACCCTATGTGTACAATTTCTCCTACCGCGCGATCTGTTCTAGCTTTACCTCATATGTAATGTTGGAGTAATGTTGGAGCTTTTGAAAACGAAATTAGTTATTATTTTATAAATACATGAAAAATAGATTATGTAAAGTTTTATTTATGTTCGAATAAAAATGCATATGCGGAAATGAATGATATACCATTTTAAAGGCATTTCTTTTCCTTTTTCATGTGCATTTAAAATATTGATTTATTTCGTTTTAAACATCTTAAAAATCAAATATATGCACTACGAAAAATATATAATCTATCTCGATTGCAGAAATTCAATATTGCGTACCTGAGAATAATGTCATAATCTCCCCTATCGTCCTTATGTCAATACACTAAAAATAGTGTACAGTTCTTAACAATTATTTGTGCATGGATTTTTTTTCTTTTTTATATCTGAAAAATGTTTTCTGTTTATTATACTTTATTTTTATCACAAAAACATACATAATTCTCGAAGTGTAGAATAATATAAGATTTTACAGAAGGATTAAAAATTATTTTTTCTTCATTAAGCGTTTTGTACACAAGTTAGAAAAGAATACTTACCGATATATTATTCATGCTTTGTATTTTAATTTTTGTCTTCTCATTTAAATTTATGTAAATTTTAAGTTTAATAATTCTTTTTTTCTTGTCATTAAATCTTTTTCGATAAAAGTTGATATCTTTGTCGGGTATTGATAGTGAATTTTTGCTAACAGCCTTGAGAACTGCAGAAATAGTATTTTTTTTTTACCTTGACAGTTCCTTTGATGACATTACAGCTATTTTTGGAGTTATTTAAAAGTTTTATCATGAATTTTCATTATTTTGCCATCTTTAATAGAATTATGTATTTAACAATATGTTATCTTCAGTTGTTATGGTTGTATTTTAAATTCTTAATAATCATATATATATATTTATTTATATGTGTATATAACAAGAAAGTTAGTAGTTTAAAAAATATTAATTTATATATATATATATATATATATATATATCATGATAATGCAAATTTGAAATATGATTTTAACTATTTAAAATAAAATAAGAAAATATTTGGATTAGTAAAAATAAATAAATAAATTCTTACTCTTTGTTCAAAAAACAAAAACAATATAAAACAAACACTCACTCACAAATACGCACACAATAAATAAATAAATAAATAATATAGACAATCGTACTTTTATATTTTAATTTATTTTTTTTTCACTTTTTTAAAATCTATTATTTCAGCATACTTATATTGATACAGTTGAACTATAGATACAATTCCTTTATAAAAATACTAGAAAAGTACATAACATTAGCACGTAAGTTTCTTTCATTAAAAAAAAAAAAAAAAAAGGGGAAAATGGTGCATCTTACTAATGTAGTTTAAACTAAAATGAAATTTCTGTTTTGAAATTATGCAACATAACTTTAAAATTATTGTTATTTTTATTATCTTACTTTTCTTTATGTTGTTGTTTGTACTTGGTTAATGAAAATGACATTTAAAAATTCGAACGCAGTTGAAATGAGATAGAATTAAAACTAAAAATTGGAAAAGAGGCTAAATGTATTAGTTAATGCATATGTATCCGTGTTGAAATATTTAACATTATTACTTTTATATCAATAGGGATTTAAATTTTTATTATATGCATTTTTTGTTAAAACTGCTTTATTTTATTTATTTATTTTTTGTGATGTTATATAAAAAGTTATACAAATTCTAAAGATGATATTAAAAAGAAATATTAAATTTGAATAATAAAAAAGGAGGCATATTTTATTAAATGTGCTAAGATTATGTCTATACATTGCTAAAATACAATAAAAATAAACTTCATAAAATAAATTTTACATTATTCTAACCGAGAGAAATATCGCGTCTGAAAATAATCGAATGTAATAATATAGAAAAGATAGAAAACGAAACTCCAAAAGGTATCTTCCGAATTCGTATATATATTTATGCAGCACCTAAAGAATTTTCAAAATGTGGTTTCACTGGTGCCATAATTTTAAAATTTATGAACAGAAAAATATATATATATATATAAATTCATATTTTAACACATACGCTTCTTTATGAAATCATGAGAGAGCTGTATTTTAAAAAGCTGAATAATATAAGAACAATAAACATTATAACAGAATATATATGTGATATGTTTTGAAGCATTTCCGAATATAAATTTCATTTGAGCTCAAAAATTATTAAGGTATATGTTTTAGACATATATTTACAAGCGTCAATTGTGACGATGCATCTGTGATTGAAACATTGCTTTGATAATTTTATTATCGTTATTTACAAGGATTCAAGAGTTTCCGTCTCAAGACGGAACTATTACACCACTTTAATTTATCACTAAAATTTTTGCTATTGTGTGGGTGCTTCCAATTATCTGTATACATTTGTATAAGACTGGAACGTATATTCAAGAAAATAAAAAAAAAAAATATTTTTTCAACTGAAAATAAATAAATAAGTTGATAAAATATAATAATAATAATAATAATAATAAATTATTTAATAAAAATAAAATAAAAGTAATTAAAATAAAATAAAGTAGATAAATAAACAAATAAGTATTGAATTCTTAATATGACATTCGAACCCAAATTTTATAGGAAGTTTGAGATTCTATATTAGACACAATCCACAGTAATAATAATAATAAAAAATTAAATATCTAATAAATAAGGAGCATTTTCACTAAATAATATTTAAATGTGCATTCGCAAGCTTTAACAAATTTCCATATCCACAATTTATTAGTCAAAAGTATTCAGCTATTTATATGAAAACCCTAAGCAACATTGTACAAATTCACAACGTTATTGTTAGAATCAACTTCATTTCCATTCTTCACAGATAAGGGGAAATTATAATAAATTTTATCAACATTTATTTACGGTTAACGGAAACTACTATATCGCAGTCGATTGAATCAATTAAAAAATATGGGTAAAACCCAACATCCTTTGTATTTTTTAGAGGACCTGGACATCCAACTCCAGTTCGAAATTTGTTTTTTGCATTTTAAACTATTTCCTATCTTACGATCAAGCTGAAGTGTTCCCTATTATCCATAACCGTTGAATTGGAGGTTTTAGTACATTTTGAAATAAAAGCTTGTTTTTATTTTATTTTAAATTTATGTCTTACTTATTTGATGTTTTTGTAGTTTTTGTAGCAATGCGTTCTGTAACAGAAAATTGCTGTTTTTATTAACTCTCAAGGACTAAACATATGCATATTGGCTGACGCATTTATTTTTATTTCATATAAAGAATAGTCGTTTATTATGGTATTATCAACGTTAACCAGTAAGCATTTGTACTTTTAAAATGCATAATTTTACATTCAATCACTTAATATTTTAAGTATTAATCGTACGGTTATATTTTATTATTATGAAATAATGCTTATTTATAGATTGTCATTTACCAGAAATACATACGAAGGCTGTTCAAAAAGTATTGAATCTTACTTTTTATTGTGTAACCCAATGAAGCGAGAGAGACATTCTTCAGTGAAGTACACTCATGTACAGCTGTGAATATTTTCCCGCCAGCAGAAAGCGTCAGTAGCTGGCAGTCGGCCAAGAAGTGAAGGCGTGTAGTGAGCTGTCGTCGGCTTTTAGTCTTTGCAAAATGAGAAAAAAAAACTTGAACAGCGATATTACATCAAATTTTGAAAAAAGATTGGCGATACCCGAGCGGAAATTATTTGTAAGATTCAACAGGCTTTCGGGATCATGAAACCTCACTCATAAAAGAGTTGTAGAAGCGCTTCAAAGATAACCCAACACCAGTGGACATGTTGACCATTTTCCTTGATTGCCACTGTGTGGTACATCCTGAGTACGCACCACAAGGTCAAACTATTACAAAATAGTACAACGTGCGGAGTAAATGACCTGATCTGGGTCAGCGAAAATTTGGAAGCTCCACCATGATAGCGCGTCTGCCAATTCTGCGCGTTTGATTCAGACTTTCATCGATAAATAAAACCTGCTTGTGGCTTAGCAGGCTTCCTACTCCCTCGACATGGCTCCCTCGACATTTTGCTAGTTCCCAAGATGAAAATTACATTAAAAGAAAGAAAGAAAAAAAAAATAAAATCGTGATTTTTCGGCATCTCTATTTACTTTTTTTTTCTTTTTTTTTTCTGCATTACTCCTATGGAAACTGCAGAAGTGTCGGTGTATTATTCTAAACTAGGCTAATTTGAACAGAAAAATACAGAAGAAAGTTTGGTGATAGACACAATATTTTACTTTTTATATAACGTTCCCGATTTGAGTCAAGAAAAGACACCATGCGGAATGCGACGGCGAGGTTTCTCACAATTCCAAAAGCTGCGCTCCCCAGGTGTTTCTAACAATGGCAGAAACACTGGCCGAAGTTTGTGTATTACCAAGGTACCTTGAAGAGGATTAGTGTTTTGGGATTTCCAAATCAATAAATGTATTTTTGCCAACTAAAGACTCGATATTTTTTGAACAGCCCTCGTATTATAATATAAATGCTATAAAGTGTCACTCATATTTTATATTCAGTATCAAATATTACAATAACAAAATATTTTTTTTTTTTCAAATGTTTGTAATTTTAGATCTAAACTTTTTGAGGACATATGAGAAAAATAAAAGTATGTGTATTCATTTATAATTTCCTTAAAAAAATATATTAATTAAGCATTATGCATCAAGTTTATCAATATGTTAAGACAATATTTGTTTTAATAGGGAAACACAACTAAATAAAGATAGCACGAAACATGAATTTTACGAATTCTTATTTATTGATTTTATTGATATACTCTCCAAGATTTTTACTGAGAACTTTGATTGTGATTAAAATTTCAACGCTTATAATAATTAAATATTTAAATAAAAACTCTTCTTTGTAAACATACTTTCTTCCTAAAAAAAAATATTGATGATTATTTGCTTTCATTTAGCTTTTCTATCTTTGATGTGACATTTGATTTAAATAAACACTTGTTTCTTTGGCAATGTGTATTATCATGTTTGTGTTTTATGTAATAATTCCTGTTTTGTAAAGTCTGTTTGAATACAGCTAAAGTAAATACGTGTAGGAATAATCAAAATACAGTATAGTTTACTTAAGTATATTTTACTCTCTGAAAAGCTTTTTGTCAAAGATCAAACGTAACGATGTTAGCTAATAAAGACATACGTACGGAAATATAGCTTACAGAACGAAAGCAATGTTTGTGTACTAATATATATATATATATATATATATATATAAACATATATTTGCAAGACTATAAAAATAATTCACTTTCAAAATTATTCTTAACAAAAAAGTTCCTTCTATTTTATTTTTAATTTCGATATTACTTCACGTTAAGTAAAACACTGTTAATAAAATTTTTTATGATATTTTATTATTTTGTGGATATTTTAATTTGAAAATATTTTGCACGTATAAGTTTTTTTTTTTTAATTACATAATATAAATAAAAGATGCAAATATACAGAATATAAAATATTGTTTTACGAATTAAAATAGTAATTTATAGCTCGAATGCAAATACAGAATAGATATAAATAAAATTTGACACAAAATAACAATTACGTGTATGCAAGGGGAAAAATGAAGTGTTCCTGTTTATTATATTCACTGTGTCTTTCAAGTTTAGAAAGTAAATCGGTCGCAGATGTGATTTCCTTTCTTTTAATCTTTCCTTACATGTAGTTTAAAATTTCATATTACATATGATTTGCTGAATAGCTATTCCGTACATCAATCAATGTTTTAAAATATGTAAATGAGAGATACACATTATTTAAATATTTATCTGCAATGAAAAATGAAAAATCCAAAAATCCAAAGACCCTGCATTGTTATTTTATGAAATCTTCCTTAAATTTTACAGCAAATAAAATATAAAGTCTTAAAGTTGAAACAACTCGCACATTCATTCTGACAAATTACACAAGTTTTCTCTTTTATAACATAAATTACATGCTTATGGATCCACATCTCAGATTTATATGAGTTTAAGAAATTTTATTGTTAAAAAACTTCGCGTTTTCCAGAAGCTAATTTCGGGTATAATTAAATTAATTTAAATGACTCTATTATTAATATTTCATCAGGCATGCAATTATAAGGTTAAAGAAATAGAAGAGAACTTTAATATTTAATTACAAGACATAGATTTCTCTAGTTCAGCTGCTTTGCGCTACATAATATGAAAGCCATTTGATTAACAAACACATAAAATTTGCACACCTTTCAATTCCTATAATAAAATTTCATATACATTTTTTCATTTCTTTCTACAAAAAAAATAAATAAATAAAAAAATAAAATAAAGTAAAGTAAAAAAAGAAAGAAAGAAAGCTTGTGAAAGTAGGTGTTTAAGTTCATTTCCGGTATATGACAAATAAATGTTGAACGACGGTAATTTTAATACGAAAGCATCACAGAGCATGTGTTTAAAAATAATTGGTACACAATTTGAATAAACACTGTAAAATATAAAAATTTGAGACAATTCCTTCAGGTCGAAAGAAAATATGACCCTTCATCAGGCGAAAAAAATTAGGCATGGGTGCTACAAACAAAGCGGCAACGCACAAAACCAAATATATGAAGAGCAAAAACAAATAAAGTTGAATGTTAAGACTTTATTTGTTTTTGCTCTTCACTATTTTCAGTTTTGTGCGTTCCCGCTTTATTTGAAGGAATCCTGCCTACTTTATTCGCCTGACGAAGAGTCCTGTTTTTTTTTTTCGATTTATAGTTACGAGTTCTTATATTTTATGGAGTTTGTTCGAAGTTTTCTACGAATTACAATAATTTTGTTATTAATAGTAACATAAAAATCAAATAACATTCAAAAAGCGTAAAATCTAATTTGAAAAAAAAAAAAAAAATGTTCGTAAAAAATTATTTAACTAAAAAAAACCCGCGATTTAATTTCTAAGTATCGATCACAATCTTAAAATTTTACACATCGATAGATTTAATATTAAAAATTAAAGGTTATCTAAGCATACATAATTTCTCATAAGTGAACAAATACATAATCATAATAAAAATATGATGTATTTTAAAAGGTCGCAAAAATTAACGGTATTGAAATGTCTTAAAGCTAAAATTGGCAAGCAATAGAAAACTATAACATGCCTAACATTATTGTAACTTATTGAATGCAGAATTTAGACATTAGCACACTTCAAATAATTCGAGTCAGTAATCCATAATTATAATTTTTGTTTTGTGTGTGTCCTGTAAATGAATTGTAAGTTTTACACTCATAAACCTGTACACAAATCGCTCGACAGTTATCTATAACATAGCTATAATTTTCAGCTCTATTAGATACGGAGTTCACACTTTTCAGAAAATTTGAGTCAATAAGCCATAACGAATTAAAACGTCTCTTTGTTTCCGTTTAAAACTATAATTTCGACATTAATCAAAATCTCTATGAATAATAGTGCGACAGTAATATGTAACATACTTGACAACTTTTTAGCTGAATGGGATAAGGAATTTAGACGCTATCATATTTTTAATAATTAGAGTTTATTAACCAAAAGGATTAAAAAAAAAAAGGCCTTGTATAAAAATCCATATTTGGTAAATTTATCAAAACTAATACAGTTCATGCAATAGTGTCGAAACTACCAGCTTTCAGTTCAATCAAATGAGGCGTTTAGGTACTATCTCACTTTAAATAATTTGAGTCCATTCATCGTAATGCTGAATATTTTTTTTTTCTTGTCCCTTAAAAACACCATATGTATTGGACTTATTAAAACCTATATAGTTCGTGCGTCGTTGACCTATAACATAACTAGCAAATTTCTGCTCACTTGATCAAGCATTTAGACGTTATCATGAACACACACATATATACTTCACT
This sequence comes from Salticus scenicus, assembly GCA_963930645.1. Classification (NCBI taxonomy): domain Eukaryota; kingdom Metazoa; phylum Arthropoda; class Arachnida; order Araneae; family Salticidae; genus Salticus; species Salticus scenicus. The sequence continues at coordinate 150,414,780 of OZ005649.1, forward strand.
GTAAAAATAGTGAACATGAAATCGAGAGACTGAAAAACGTAAAGAATCACAATAATTTCATTGTAAAATATTTTCATGATTACAATTATTCTCTTACATGATGCAAGTTCAGAAAGTAATATGCAATAATAAATTGTTAAATCAAAATTTTCCTGTCAAGATGTTAAGAATGTTTTACTTTCATAAACTTAATTATTACCACTAAAAGCAAATAAATTTAATAAGTATAATAATAATAATAATAATAATAAAAATATGCCATTATAAATAATTCTAGTAAAAAATAAATAAATAAAAGAAGAAAAATTAATATCCTCTTTATTTGAGCTTTCATTGAACTATTGCATCATTTAGTAGCTATAGGCATTGTCTATAATTAATACAACAATTTTTAATTGTTTGAATTTTTTACAAAAGAAAAGTTAATATCCCCAAGGTTCCTTCCCTTATCTTTAACTATTAATATTATGAGCAACTATTGTTATTTATAATTGCATAATCAGATATTTAAATAATACATATATATATAACATATTGTGTAGAGCAATAATTTTAAAATATTAGATGACGTTTTTAATAGCATTTATTTATGATGTATATAAATTGTACATAACTTTAGTGTTTTAATTACTACACGTATAGAACATTTTTCGCAATTTTAATTTATTTAATCCATTAAATAAGCAGTAAATACTAATTTCAGAAATTCAGAATTAATCAGTAAATTTTAAATAAGTTTAAATGATTGTTATTATAGCAAAATATTAAATTTCTTATGTAGTGATGAAAAAATACATGTGATATACATGTAATGAAAATACATGTAACAAAAATACATGTAATGAAAAAATACATGTGATGCACATGCCAATTTTATTGTTTATGAAAATAGTTAGGGCTAAAATAAAATGTGCATGGAGTCGGTATATATGTATATATATATATAAGCGCTGTTATATATATACATATATACATAGTAAAACTGTCTATTTTTAAGATTATTCTCTTGTAATATTAATTACTTATCTTGGTCAATGTATTTGTTTCGTTTTCATTATTTTTGATCAGCTTAATTGTAACCTTGAGTTTGATCATTCTGTATCATTCCTTTTGGTATCTTACTGTAGCTTTTAATGCACACACACACACACACACACATATACATGTATTTGTGTGTGTGTATGTGTGTGTGTGTTTGTGTGTGTGTTTGTGTGTGCATGTATGTGTGGGTGTGTGGGCGTAATTTACTTTTCCTGCAACTATATTGTGATAATAACTTTGCTGTTTCTACAGTGTCAAAATGACAGTCATCTCTAAATGACAATCTAAGATGACAGTCATCTCTACGTTATTTACTAAAGTATCTACTTAAGTGCTAGAAAAATGCTTTACGGTTCCTCAATTTTAATATACTTTTATTCCCAATAATATAATTTAAAAGTTTTTTTTTTTTTTTTAATAATACAATAATCTTTGAATTTAGCATTTAAGGCAATGCGGAAGTGTAGCTATCTATTTCTATTCATATGTTTAGTTTTACTTAAACAATTGTAAAACTTAGAATTTTAAAGCATAAATAAAGCAATATTAACATAAAGTGCAATTTCTCTTCCTGATTTTATTCGTTCTCTATTACATCTAAAGACCAAAATTTTCTCATCACATTTTATCTCAGTAAATTGGAAATAAATAACTTAGGTTTAACGATGTACTTTATACAAAGATAAAGAAATAAAGCAAAGTATTATATTACTTAAAATGAAAACATTTATAACAATTTAGTAAATTGTGCAAATTTGCTCCATTGAAGTAAACTATGTAAATTTCTTCATCCTTGCGTTATATCAGCGCCAGTCATTTTCTCTTTAAAAATGAAAAAACCCAACGTTCAGTCACATGTTATGTGCTGATTGTTTGTTAATGTGCGTATAAAATATGTCAAACTTTCTGTTCGTACTTTACTAGTCAAGCTCTTTTACATTACAGAGGGCAATGCTGCGGCGTTTCTTAGAGAATTTAGAATGTTCATAACTTACATAAAATTAAAGGTCTGATGTAGCACTGTGAGATATGATGAAAACGTTCGAGAAAACTGGATCGCTTGTAGTAAAAGTTAGCGTAAAACTTCTCCAATGCAATGTTTAACGAAACTGAACATTGAACAAGCAGCGGATCGAGCGCATATGCAATAGCCCACCAAAACATGTTCCTTATGAAATTGAGTGATTAATCTTTCGGAAGAAACTGGATCTGTATCCGTATCCGTAATATATCGAATGACTGAAATCCTTGAAAGAGAACACAAGATGAGCTGTAATAAAATACCATTGTTAGGGATTACGCGCAGTATAAGAGTATGCCGTATACTGGAATCATTATCATGTAAAGCAGAAAAAGTTATCACATTAAATATATTGTACGTAAATCAGGGACCCCAATGTTCATTGATAAAAGGATATTTTGTTTGAGTGTAATACTATATATCATTCATTTCTGCATGTGCATTTTTATTCGAATATTAATGAAACTTTACATAATCCATTCCCCGTGCATTCGTTGTAAGTATTGATGTTTTCGTTTCCAACAGCTCTAATATCACGAACACGTACTTAAGTGACAGAACTGCCGAAATTTTCTCTTTAGATACTATTTTTTTATGTGCGAAATATTCTTCCCATACCTTCCACATTATGTATCTGAAATTATATTTATTATTTTTTGAAGTAGATACTTCGAAATCGTGAAAGTTATTTTATGGGCACCCTTTATTTGAAAATTTAGTCTCACCGACATTTTACTTCGTCTATTCATGAAAGAAAGTAGAGCGCGTAACTCTAAAACTATGTTGAATCATATTAAGCTTACTTTAGCACTGTATACCTTTCTCCCTAACCCTCTGAAAATCATAATATAAAAATCTTCCCAATTATTATTAAAGTTAGCCTGATTTTCTTCCTTTTTATTATTAATATTATAGCTTTCAGAGGATATGTGGGCATTTTTGAACATTTTTTACATATTGAGTGTTTGAATTAATTCGTAGCGTTTTCTAATAGATGGTGTGACAAGCGGCATTTTCCAATAGATGGCGTGACTAGTATTCCCCGTAAACCTATCATTGAGAATCGTTATTAGTATATGTCATTTGGTTGAAGCGTAAATAAAAAAAAATTTTTACTTCATCGAATATGTCTAACTTTGTGCCGGATAAAGTGTTTTTGCGGGGAGTTCTACTTCATTACTTTAACAGGAAGAAAAACAATGCCGAAAGTCATCGAATGTTAGTGGAAGTTTATGGAGAGCATGCACTAGTTGAACAAACATATCGGAAATTTGCTTGATTTAAGAGTGGTGAATTTGAGCTAGAAGACAAGGAACGACCTGGACAGCCGAAAAAATTTGAAGATGAAGAATTGAAGTCATTGCTCGATGAAGATCCATGCCAAACGCTTCAAGATTTAGCTGAATCATTAAGAGTTGACTTTTCAACAGCCAGCTAACGCCTGAAAGCCATGGCAATGATCCAAAAGCAGGGAAATTGGGTCCCATACGAACTGAAACCTAGAGACGCGCTCGTCCGCACGTCGCAAAACCGGTCAAAACCTACATTGAAACTACCAAATGGGAGGTCCTACCTCACCCGCCGTATTCTCCAGACATTGCTTCATCTGATTACCACTTGTTTCGATCGATGAGCCATGGTCTGCCTGAGAAACACTTCACTTCTTATGGAGATTGTAAAAAATGGGTAGATTCTTGGATTTCCTCTAAAGACGATTCGTTCTACCGACGCGAAATCCCTATGCTGCCAGAAAGATGGGAAAAAGTAGTGGCTAGTGATGGTCAATACTTTGAATAATCTATTTGTAATTCTTTTTGCACAATAAAGCCGCAATTTTTGAGAAAAAAAAAACGCTACGAATTAATTCAAACACCCAATATTAGCTTTAAATGCATTAGATTCACAACTTATAAAGTTGTTTTCATTCATTTTTATTTTAGTTTTAGTTATCTTTAAATTTGTCAGCTAAAATACTAGCGTATCTATCAAGAAAATTTTGTATTGTGATTATTTTAAAATAAAGAAAGAAAGAATATGACCATTTGAAAATAAGAATGTACATTTTGCCGAATGGAAATAAATTATTTTTAATAAGTTAAAAGAAGTGTAAAATGTATGATAATAAATACATGATAAAAAGGACTTTTTATATACCATGTTTTTATATTTTCTGTTGAATCATATAAACGCTACACAAGGCAGCGGGAACCCGGAAAAATTGGCTAAAAGTATTAAAAAAATGCAATGCTATCGTGTTTTGAGCTATTATAAAAGTTTCAAATACCGGAAGTTAGTTAAAAATCGATTGCAATCTTTGTATTGGCAACGCTGCAGGCGCAACGCTGCAACTGGCAACGCTGCAACTGGCAAGGTTCCCGAAGCAGTTGGCAAAAAATATTTAAAGAATGCATTTTTACCATGTTCTGAACTATTCTCAAAGATCCAAATATCTAACTAGTCAGGAAACTCGTTAAATAAATTCTCTGTTGAATCATATAAACGTTGCCAAAGGCAGTAGGGACCTTAAACAGTTGACTAAAAGTATTTAAAAAAATGTATTATCACCGTGTTCTGCGTTATCCTGAAACTTCCAAATGTCTAGATTGTCGAAAAGTTAGTTAAAAATCGATTGCAAGCTTTGTACTGGTAACGCTGCCGAAGGCAGCAGGAACCCGAGACAGTTCGCTAAAAGTATTTAACCAACAGCATTTACCCAAAGTATTTAACCAAAAGCATTTTCACCGTGTTCTGAACTATTCTGAAAGTTTCAAATGTCTAGCTAGTCGGGAAGTTTGTTAAATAATTTTTTTGTCGAATCATATAAACGCTGCCGAAGGCTTTTTATGCTTAAACAATTGATTTTTTTTTAACAGTTACGAAATTCGTAATTGAAAATTTACCGGCGAATAATGTATTATATTAGGCGAGACGTAACTAACCCTTGACAATGGTCTCAGGGCTCCATTTGTGCACTTTTCCCCAGCTTCAGTTAATTTTATTTTGTCTATTTTGACCTTATTTTATTCTGTTTTTTTTTTTTTTTTTTTTTTTTTTTTTTTCCCACACCTTTGTGATTATGCAATTTTTAGTTTTAATCTTATGCTATTTTCTATGTATTTTTGCTTTTTTCATTCGAAATTGCAACGGCGATTATATTGAACGAGACGTAGCTAACGGTTGACAATGTATTTAATTTTAATCTATATTATTTGATTACAGTTATTTCAGTACCTGAAAAAGTACTTTTTTCAAGCATTGTTAACCAAAATATGTTCAAAACGTTGGACAATCTTACTTTTTAATTTTATTTAATTTCGTTCGTAGTAAACGACAATGAAATTTAATTACTCTTGAATTAAAAATAATTAATTATTTAAAGCTATAGAGGGGATTTAAATAAGTATTAAACTTTTTTTTTTTTCGAATAAATTATTAACATTAAGGAATAATAACTAATTTCTATTAATCGGTATTTAAATAATAATCTTGTTACAACATTTTTTTTTCAGTTCAAACAAAATCTAACAATTAACAAAAAAATAAAATATTTAACTGAAAAATCTTTTTTTTTTTTTTTTTTTTTTTTTTTTTTTACTTTATCGAAAATAAAATTATCTTTTTAGTTTAATTATAATTTTCTTGTAATTCTTTTTTTTATTTTCAAATGAAAATTTACACAATAAGCGATATAAAACTATATACAATTTTACCGAGTTTAAATAATTTGAAACATGTTCTCTTGAAACTTCTTAAATACATAAAGCCTCAAATAAATGTAATTTTAATCCTGTTTCTATAAAAGAGATTTAGGTTACAATTTTCACCGTCCGAAATACATTAATGAAAATTTGAAATAATGTGTTTTAAAAATTTATCAACACACATAGATGTTTTCATACAAAAGAATATTTCAATTTTAAATCTGATATTAGAATATTTTTATAACTACTACACATTCATGTATCGTTACAAATATAATTAATATTTCTGCTTAAAACTGCATATACTTTTTTTCCTTTTTTATGTCAGTATATGGATTATAATTCACATAACATTACAAAATGGGAATTTTTGAAACTCTGCTACATTTTTATTAGTTTTTATTTATGATTTTATTTATATTATTCAAATATCAGTTATTAAAGTTATACGTAAATTAACTTTTTTAATTATATGGTGCTTTACCTTATAATTCTGTACACCGGAGGTAAAGGACACCATGTCCATCTTGTAAAAAGTATTACCACCGTATTTCTTTAATGTGCTACAATAGAATATATTTTCCCTACACAAAGAAACTGGGCATGGTTTTATTTTTCACTGACTTATCTCCTTTATAGTAACTGGAAACCAACGCTTTATTCCTCTATAAAAATCAAAAAGTGTGCAAAAAATGCATGGTGCTAACTCTTTTCACAAAACGGACATGGTGTCCTGTAACACCGGGGTACAGAATTATTAAACGAGTATTTTTGTCTGTTCTATATTAAGTGAAATTGATAAGGGGTAAAATAAGCAGCACTATATTCCCAAAAGTGTACTGTGGTGGATCAAAATTGTGATGGCATGTCTCCGGACCATCCTTAGGGGTGCGTACCAGATCGTCACCAACTGCGCATTGCGCAGTACTAGTGCGACGTTAATCCTAACAACCAACCAACCAAACTGAAAAGTTACGTGCTTTCTAATTAAGAAAGGGAAATTATTAAGAAGATTTCCCAGTTAACCCTTTAGCAGACAGATTGTTTATGATCATTTAATATGACAGCCACCAGAATTTACATATAATGAATAATTTATTTTGCGATATTTATATTAAAATTTTGTTGAATAATTCCAAGATGAATTTTTGAAATTGAGAATTAACATTATGCAATAAAAAAATAAATAAATAAATAAATAAATACCAGCCCCGTCTCTCAAGGATTTATTATACAGCAGGAAGAAATCGTAACCTCTATTGGAATCACAATTCTTTAATTTTTATTTGAAAATTTAATTCATTTTTAATTTCGTTTTTAATCAGGTGTTTTTTGAGCATTCTATACATTTTTTTAATTTAGTTTTTATTATTATTATTATTATATCTCTAAAACGTGATTAAGGTGTTTGTAAAAATTTAATTATAGCATTTTCATTCATGTTTAAATTACATTTCATAAAATAAATTTTAACAATCTTTTCAAAATTAACTGAGAAAGAAAAATAAATAAATATATAATACTAAATATCCCAATTAATAAAACAGACTTTTCTGAAATAAATTAAATGGTTTATAAATAAAAGTTTAAGATTTTACGATTTTTTTTTATTATTTATTTTTTTTTTTTGTATAGACATTGTATAAACAAAGCCACTACACTTTTTAATTTACATACTTTCCATCATATTTAATCAAATTGGGTACAACGTAGACTATTCTTATTACTGCACAGAAGTTCCGTGTTTTAATTGTAATTATGTGCATCAGATCAGAATTTTCGACCACTCTTTATGGTTTTTTACTACTTATTTTAGTTGATAATTTTGGTAGCAATGCTACTATATTGGTCAACACTTTTCGATGTAGTAGATTAAAGTGAATCAATTTTACCCGTGAAAGCTTGATAAGGTTATGTAGGGATAAATTTCATATATAATATAGTGCGCGTATATAAATCACATCCTAAATATGACATGGAAGTGATTGTGAAACAACTTCATCATGGACCAGATGAATGAACCCCAAATGTTCGATGTTTCAATGACATTCTTCAAACAGTGTATTTCAGTTCTATTTCATAATACTTAAACCTAAGAATTAAAAATATTTTACACAGTCTATAATCGAGATAATTTTCAATATCTGAACTAACAATATAAATATATAATAAATACCTATTAATTTGTTTTTAAAAAACTATAAATCCTACAAAACAAACAATTAATCTGATCAAGCACAAAACCACCATGAATATAATAAAAACTGCTAAATCAAGACAATAAGAAATACATGAAAGCTTGCTTTAATCCTTACTTTATCAAGTTCATATATATATATATATATAAGGTTTAAATGAAGCTAATAAGGTCCTTCACAATTATAAGTGATCAGAAATAAAATTAAGACAATTTCAATGTCAAGTCCACTCGGTTGAACACCTACACTATGCGACCTACCTTTGCTGGTATTATTTTTTTATTAATTCGCACAGCAATAAAGTTGTTTAGATGGGAAACCATAGACTTTAAGAAGTATATTCTACATTAGGGACGTAAGCTTTGATGATATACCTACATAGGAACATTTCCAAAGGGTCTCAGCCCGTATGCACATGAGTTTCTCAGAAAAATGCAAAACGTTTCTCACGACTAGGAGAACGAATGAAACCTAATTTTGTACTCAGCTACCTCCGTTTAACGGATTTAAGAGCATGTAACCTCTCCCCACTGTTATTTCGTGTTCTCTCATGAAAGCTTGTTAAACCATTCTTATTTAAATAAAATGTAATACAATTTTATTTACCATTCAACATGCTGCATATTTTGATTTGAAAATAATAAAAATAATAATAATATGGCAAATATACTTTTTGGGTCTGTGGCCTGTTAGTCTCAATCTACGAAATTTTACGATACCAGTTTTACGATGGTTGGACATTTACCTAAATCGAAAATTTATCGAAAAACTTAATTGAATATATTTAAAACGATGTTATAAAAAAAAAGAATCTAAAAGTCTTCTATACTGAACTAAATTCTGCTTTTGCTGGAATTTCATAAAAATCTTTTTTTTTTTTTTTTTTTTTTTTTTGAAAGAAATATAAAAGAAAAGAAAATTAACGAAGATACTGTTAAATACAAAAGGAATTATGTAATAATATTTTATCAGTATGAAGACTTGATAAAAATCACCATGTTTTAAGTAATTTTTTTATCTGCTTTTTTTTTTTTTTTTTTTTTAAAGTTTATAACATATTTCAGATTATTCTTTAGCAACATATTAGTTACTAATAAAATGTGTATCATTGTGATGTTAAACAGATTTTAAAATTATAGATTAAAGATAATAAATATATATGTTTCTGACACTAATCTTCTTCGAAAATTCTAAATTTCCCATGTTTCTTTCAGAACAACACTTCACTAATACATAAAATGTGTATTTTCCATCCTAAAATTATAGAAACAAATAATATTTCTTATTAATTATATACACTTATTAGTAAATTTATTAAACTCAATTTAAATACATATATGCCCATTTATAAACCCCCTCCACACATACTTCATAATATTTATTTAAAAAAAAACTCTTGCGAAAATGCGCATATGAACAAATACACAGATCACAAATTTTAAAATAGTTACAGAAACAACTTTGCTTTCGAAATCTGGTATTTTACTCCAGCCTTGTCAAAAATGTCTTATCTCCAATGCCTTATCCGACAAGTAAAATAAATTTTATGCGTTATAAGACGAAAATATGACAAAATAAAGCTTTAATAAACTTTCTTATGAATAGTGTAGTAGAAAACAGGGGATTTCCAGCTGACATTTCTCAAAAAATTTCAAACATTTTAGTTCACTGGGCAGGTTAAAATATGCTTTTTAAGAACAGACAGAATTGAAAGTTTGTTTATTAAGCTGTCTGAAAAATAGTTATGGATACTAATATACTTTCTGAATAAATCAAATAAAAATATATGAAGCGAATATTATTATTATTATTTATTTATGTGTTTATTTATTTTATTTATTTATTTATTAACAGACCAACTTAAAACAAACTTATATATAACGTTTTCTTGTATTTTTGTAATTCAATGAAACTTCATTTTACATTTTTCATGTGTGTGTGTGTGTGTGTGTGCGTTTCGATTGTAATTAAGTATCACAATATATGAAAGGTATAATAAATTATATATATATATATATATATATATATATATATATATATATATTAAATAATTTAAAAAGAAAAAAAAAAAATAAGTACTACTGCAATTACGAAATTAAGCAGGAATAACTACTTATTCATTACACATTAAACAAAATATGATTAACACTTAAAAAAAAAAAAAAAAATTAAGTAATTTTGAAGATTTAAAAAAACGGGGGTTACTAACAGAAATTCCTTCTTTAAATCAAACGTATTATAGTTTGATAACATTTAAACGTGTTTTAGTTCTTTACTTTGTTATACAGTATTTTGTTTAATTTTAATTTATATGGGATATTATAAAAGTATTTCCTTCCTGGCAACTTCCAGGGTTCGAATCCCGGTTCAGCAATTCGAAACCTTATGTAAGTTTTAGATTCCATTATAAATAGATTAATATACATAAATATGGCCACTAAGAGACAAGCGCAATTCAATCCAAACTTTGTGATGGGGTCTTATCAAGGAAATATTTTCCTTCTTAATATTTTTGTGAATAACTCTTACACTATGCATATATATATATATAACCTCTCACGTTTCTTCCCGGGAGATTTCACATCAGAATTTTTCTGTCAAATACTTTCAATCTAGTTAATCTTATAAAATATATATGACATCTTATAAAATATATATGACAAACAGAATAGTTTTTCATAATGTCCATATCATATGTCAGAATTGGCGCGTTTATACACCACAGAAGTTGAGATGTAGCCTTGACTGAAATGGGGTGAATCACAACATAGCACCACTACCTATTGGGTGATACATTCCAAAATCTAATCCACACCAATTAAAACCGGTGTCCAACCAATTATCAATCGTACATACATTCCCACCCTTTTTGGTTCACGAGGTCGTGCAAAATTTCTCTAACGCATCATACATACACAGAGAAATAGTCATTTTTTAAAAAAAGAGTGAATCATATTTAGGACATCTCAAAATGCATAAATTCATCGAAAGCCAGAATTCAAAAATATTCACGAATCAAATACTTTCTTCTATATCATTTTATATGACAACACCACCTACCTGATCAACATGGAAAAATTTTAATCGATATATATATATGTATATTTTTTTCATAAAATTAGGTGCAATTTTCACCAACAGATGCTGAGACATAGTATTTAGAAATAGCGTAAAATATTAACAATAAAAATAATTTTTGATAATATGTACTCACACATCCAGTTTGGTACATTTATATAGGATAGAAGCTGCAGTAGCTTTCCCGTAAAAAGAAAATATTGATGAATAGCAGCGTCATCTGATATGCATCCAAAGTGAATCAACGTAATTTTACTTAAGAATCATCTCACATGCCAAGCTTCGTACATTTATACAATATAGAAACGTATAATCTTCCACAAAGTGATATTAAATTGCAACTTAACAGCGCCACCTGTAGGCCATTATGCACTCAAGCTATGAATCATCAGAGTTTTTACATTATATATATATATATATATATATATATATATATATATTCATATAAATTGTAAATACATATATTTTATATATACCTTTTACTAAGTTTGTTACACTGTATATGCTTAACCTTGCCTGAAATGAGAGGAATCACAGCGTGGCAGCGCTACCTGTCCGGTGACATAGCTCGAATGTTAATCAGCACAAGTTAAAACGAGGATCCATTGAAATACCAAGTTTGGTTAAATTAAATCCATTGGTTCATGAGGTACAGTACTCAAAAAGCTTTGGAAATTCTAAAAGCAGTAGTTTTCTAAAAATGTTCGGATCGTGTTCAAGAAATTTCAAAACGTGCATATTCATCATAAACTAGAAATTGAAAATGTTTTCGAAACTTATAATTTCTTCATATATATGCTGAAGATATATTTATAAATCGAGTTTTTTTAAAAAATAACTAGTCAAATTCAGTTAATCGAAATGCATTATGTTCTAGCTAAAAAATGTGTCTTCAAATTAGAGATGATGTAAAACACAAACAGAAAGAAAGAGAGAAAAGAAAAGAAATTATATTATAAATAAATTAGAAAAAAATTCATAAAGTAAATGCTTTTTTAATTTGCGTATATGTTCAATACTATAAATTCCAATCTACCACTCTTTCACTCATTATCATTTTTACCGCTTTATTGGCCGTTGCCTCTTAAAGTGAAAAATCTGCATTCGATAGTTTAAGAACGCTACATCTGTACAAATTACTCTGTCCATGGTTTTATTTAAATTTTAAGTAACTGTCAGGTTTAACAACTGTCTTATTTAGGGAAGTTTTAATAGAAAAGAGTACGTATATAATGTAAAATATAAAACTGTGTATATAAAAATAACATTCTTTTAAATTACCTTCTTGACATCATAAGAAAATAATTTTTGTATTCTGGAAATACGACTAATCATATCTCTCGACTGATACTACTTTCAAATCTCTACTCCTATATAATTAATATGTTAAAAGTGTGCGACAAATTTCACGTTTGCCTATTAATATATTAATGAGATTTTATCAAAACATTGTTCTTTAGATGTTTACGTACAAGTTTTCCAGAATTTGTCTGCAAAGTTTGATATTTAATATTTACTAAGCTTTGCATATAGTTTACTATAGTGAACTGATATTTATACAAATACGGAAACCAATAATTTATCGAAAGTTTATATTGAAATTGTTTTACATAACTTAATTTCATAAGCAGATTGTTCATGCAAATGATATTGCTGTACACTTAAGTATAAGATATTAGAAATCCGTGCTGTTAAGTTATATATAGAGAGAGTTATAACATGGAGTATTAGTCAAGTAATAATAATATTATTATGGTTAAAATAGAATATTTTCAATAAAACAATAGTTTAAATTAAATGCGCAAAGATTAATTTAATAAGGATATGATTTATTGCTTTTTTTTTTTTTTAATAAATCATAATCGCAACCATTTACTCTTTTTGGCCACTGAAAAATTTTAATAGAAAATTTTGCTTTATTTGATCAATAAAAACTGTTACACAAATATGTAAAAAAAATTCTATTAAAATTTTTCGGTTGCCAAAAAAGCATAAAAGTTTGAAAATATGTAAGATTTGTTTAAAAAAAATATACTAAAAAATTCCACGTGTAAAATTTGTTTAAAATTTATATACTATATTTAATAAGGATATGATTTATTGTTTCTTTTAATAAATCATAGTCGCAAACATTTACTGGTTTTGGCCACTGAACATTTTTAATAGAGAATTTTGCTTTATTTCATGAATAAAAATTGTTACACAAATATATAAAAAAATTATATTCAATTTTTACGGTTATCAAAAAAGCGTAAAAATCTGAAAATATGTAGGATTTGTTTAAAAATTATATACTATATATAATGAGGATATGATTTATTGTTTCTTTTAATAAATCAGAGTTGCAAACGTTTACTCTTTTTGCCACTGAAAAATTTTAATAGAAACTTTTGATTTATTTGATCAATAAAAACTGTTATATAAATATATAAAAAAGTTATATTAAAATTTTTTGGTTGACAAATAAGCTTAAAAATTTTAAAATATGTAATATTTGTTTAAAAATTATATACTAAAAAATTTTTTATGAATATTTGTTTAAAAATTATATACTATATTTAATAAGGATATGATTTATTGTTTCTTTTAATAATTCATAGTCGCAAACATTTACTCTTTCTGGCCAATGAAAAACTTTAATAGAAAATTTTGCATTATTTGTTCAATAAAATCTGTTACACAAACATATAAAAAAAATTCCATTAAACTTTTCCGGTTGCCAAAAAAGCGTAAAAATTTGAATATATGTAAGATATATTTAAAAATTATACATTAATCATTTTAAAAGATTTCGTGAGGAATGAAAAAATTATATAGTTTTTAAAATACAATATAAAGTTTGCGAAATTTAAAGTTTTTTAGATTTCCTCTAAATGATAATTATATGATTAAAATAATATTCAGAAAAACTAAACAACTTCTTACCCTAATTAATTTTAGAATGCCTTGAGAGAAGTAGAGGAACATTCTGAAAAAAAAAAAAAAAAAAAAAAAAAAAAAAAAAGAGGACAAATATTTTGAGGTATTTCAAATATTTACGTTCAATGTAGTATTTTGACGAAGTTTATTTCAATGCTTTTTTATTACTATTTATGCATTTTTATTACTATTACTGTATTTAATCTTCAGAAAAAAGGATTAAAAGATATATTTAAAAATTATAAATTATATAAATTATACTTAATTTTTAATTTCAATATCTTTATCCTTTAAAAACATATTTTCTTAATATTTCAACCAAAAAAACCCTTTTTAAAAAAAAAATCTACATTCAAAGTTGAAAGCGAAATCCACCTAATATATATAAATTAAAATACGTAAACAAATTTTATATATTTGAGCATTTACTATTGTTTAATGGACTAAACAAAAAAAAAAAAAAAATGGTCCTTAAAATAATTAACCATATGAAATATTAAAGAAATAACTATAACTGTTCGAGGTGTGATCTCTGTTGGGATACATATATAGGCATACATGCACTCTAATGAACGGAAACAGATATAAGTACACACACGCATACACACACACACACATATGTCTATATATATACATATAATAATAATAATAAATATTATTATTATTATTAATTTATAGTTGCATAACTTTCTTTTTATCAAATCACCGCAATATGACATCCAATGGATTATTGTTGTTATTATTATTATTGTTATTATTTTACGCATTTATATTTATTAATTTATTTATATATTTGTGTTACGTTTTTTAAACTACAGAATTAATAGTTAGGAGCTTTATGTCACAATGTTAGATTTGTAGAAAATAAATGTAATGATAAAACTTTTGTGATTTTCTAATAATTATAATAATAATACACACACACACACATATATATATTACATTTTTTCTAATTATGAACATTTATTTGTCTCTCTTATTAGAAAATTATTTTTATCTTCAGTATAATAATAAATGATAACAACTATTTTTGTTTTTTAAATATATTTTAAATACAGTGTGCAGAAATACATAATAAAATAAAAATGATAACTAAATATTATTTTTTTTCCAATTAAAGAAAAAAAAACTTTTTAACAAATATCTTAATTTAATAAAATATTTTTTATAAAATGCACTAATAAAGTTTTAAATTGATCATTTATTTACGAAATGATACAGAAATATTTAAATTTCAATAATTATTACTTTTATCTTTTACCGCAACACATATTGGTTTAAGTTTGTGTAAAAAAAAAAAAAAAAAATACTTTTATGCACTTTACATATTAAAGATATAATATACCAAAAAAACTTTATGTAAAAGAATGAAACTTTCTAAGTATTAGTCATTAAATAAATTGTTAATTTAATACAATACTCTTAATATTTTAATGAAATTTTATCAAAACATTGTTCTTTATATGTTTACAAAAGAGTTTTCCACCATTTGTCCGCAAAGTTTGCAATTTAATATTTACTGAGATGCATATAGCTTGCTAAAGTGCATTGATATTTACACAAATACGGAAATTATGAATCTCTCGGAAGGTTAGATTGAAATTGGTTTGCATAATTTAACTCGATAAGCAGAATATTCATGCAAATGAAATTGTTTTACGCTTTAGTGCGAGATATTAGAAATCCTCGTTGCTAAGTGTTATGTAAAGAGATCTGTAACATGCAGATTTATTTAAGGTCAGAATAAGAGTATTAGTAAAGTAATAATATTATTATGGTTAGGATAGAATATTTTTAATGTTACAAAAGTCCACGTCATATGCGTAAAGATTAGATTAAAAATGTTGTCATTTAATGGCTATTTTCCTAAATAATGTTTTAAAAATTCATACCGATTAATTTAAAGGAAAAAAAACCCATATGATTTCGAAAATAACATTTTTAATTTAAAAATAAATAAATTCAGACGTTCAAAGCATTTTTTCTGAGTAAAATAATACACCCTATTCAATTACAGATTTCTAAAAACAATTGTTAAAAATTTCTAATGAAAATTTCTGGTATCAGAAAAAAAGTCTTACAAGTTAGCACATATATATATATTTAAGAATTAAAAAATAAATAAAATAAATAAATAAAGTATTTTAGAATTTTATTATATGATATTTAAACGATTGTTAAAAATTAGAAAAACACATCGAAATTAATTTCAAAAATGTCTGGCATATGTAAAAGCTTTTTATGAAAGGAATTCAGATTATTATTTCCTTTTGTTCCAAATACGATTAATATAGTTTAGTACATATATTTATTTCAATATATTTATATTGATAGACAATTTTAGGCATTCAAACTACAGAAAATAATCTGGTTTGTTGCTCACACGACTTTCTCTTAGTCTGAAATTTAATACTAAAAAATACAGGCTGGAGATTAAAAAGGTAAGATAACGAGTACTGTTATGTAAATCAATGTTAAAACAATTCAAAATAGGCTTCGGAAAAGTTTTAAATGATAATTAGTTCAGTGTCAGGGGGGCTGCCGCCCCCTCAACAACATATTTCATTAATACACCTGCATTTATATAGAATTTAAATCTCTTATTAAAATTAAAATTTCATTTAAAACTATTCAGACAACTTCACAAGCAACATTCCTTGAAGCTTATCAGTCTTTATCAAACTTTTCTAGCATCAAACTTATATTAATTTGAAAACACAACTTTTGGATCTCCTGAAATTATTAGTTTTTAAGTTACTCTAAGAGACACAGAAAAAGATAAAACGTTAAAAAACTTGACTTCGGTAATCAGGAAGCCTCAAAACGTGTAAATATACAAAAAACAAGATGCTTATTTAGCTTAAAAGCATACATTATTTATCATATATCTTTGAGGAATTCATTTCAATTACTCAGCAGCATTCCTGGACATGGTAAAATATTATAGTAAAGCACTTCCACTAACAATAAAAGAGAATATTATCGCTTAAATATGTGTAGCACTGTATATATTTTGAAGATTATGTTTAAACCACATGGTGCACCTAAATATAATCCTATAGTAATAATGCACGGCACAACCGGAAACACATTTCTATCAATTTTCAGGTATTGTCGCACAATAATCTAATTCTTTTGTGTAGCCCTGTAAACAAACAGTGAATGATTTCCCTACCATATTCCACATGAGACATATGTTTACGTATATAAAATATACATATTCGTTTTATTTGGTTTAGTGCAGTCTATACATGTTAAAATCTATTTACTTTCAATTTCTCCCATAGACGTAATGTATTTGAATTGTCTTGGGTTTCTCTTTACACGAACCATTTGCTTTATCTCAGCGAAACGTTTAGCGTAGCAGCCCTATATAATACACATTTCGAATACCAAGTTTGGACTTTCTGCTATAATTTGTTTTTGAGATATGCTGATAACAGGCAGACACACAGGCAGACGCACACACACAGACCAACCGCTAAAAATATGATTTTTGGATTCAGGGGACCTCAAGGCGTATAAATATAACAAAAACTCAATTTCGAAAATTTGACTCAAAAACAGTACTTTCTGTACCTTATGGGTAAGAGAAAGTCAACAAGTTATGTATAGTTCTAAAGAAGGAAAATATTAAAATTTTCCATCATTTAGGCATTTAAGAAATGTGTATTTTAATCTAGAGATCTCGTTTTGAAAACCATATAGCAATCTCTGATGTTTTTAATGTTCTCGTCATCAGAAAATATTTTTAGAAATCTTAAGTTAGTACATATAGTTTGAAAGACATTCAAAACCACATATATATTAAAACATATACATTTGATAACAATTATTTTTTATGAATTTTTATTTGTCACTCACTCAGTGTTCCAGTAGTTGACACTGCCAGTTTTTCATTTTATCAGTAAATGGCCCCCTATGTTCCGATGTTTGACACTGCTAGTTATTCATTTTACCAGTTATTAGCACCCTGTGCTAAAGTGTTTGACATAAAATGTTAAAATTCTTATATGTAAAATATATGATTTTATAATTTTTCTTTTTTATTGATTATTTCGGGATAGATGTTAATTACTAGAGCAAGCTAATCACTGGAGCACCTACCCTATTGAAGTTTCGCAGAGAAACTTACAAAAAAATAATAATAATTAAATTATGAAATATAGGGAAGAAGGTTTCAATATAAACACTTTTCTTATCTCCTTGTTTGCATTGCCTTGTCTCGCATTATTTTTTATATTTTTAAATGACGGTCTTCGAATTATCAGAAAACACTGTTTGTGAGAAATGTATAACTCTGGGAATTTCTGCATTATCATTGATACAGTAATATCATGTTTAGATATTTTAAATCTTCTGCCTAAGTTTGTCATTTTAAGAAAAAATTGAGTGCCTCCACTCGACTTTCCGAACATTAAATAATTAACTGCAAAGTAACTCAAGTCGTTATATAAACAAAAGAGAAATTTAAATTAGGGTATTTCAGTATTTCTTTTCCATGCAGTATAAAATGTATATAAATTTTCATTTCGATCGAAGAAAGCATTTAGACGCTATCGCACTTTAAAAAATTGAGCCCATAAACCAGAATCATAAATAATTTTTCGTTGTTTTCCAGTAAAAAATCTGTAAACGCTAGACTCTTCAAAATTCATAGAGTTTGTGTAACAATGTCCTATGACATATATATAAATTTACAGTTCATCTGAATAAGGCGTTTAGACGCTATTGCTCTTAAATAACTTGAACCTATAGGCCATAATCATAAATAATTTGTCTTTGCGACCATGTATAATTTTATAAGCGCTAAAGTCACCAAAATCTATATAGTTTGTGTAACGATGACCTATAGCACGTGCGTAAATTTCAGTTTATTTAAAAAAGTTGTTTATACACTATTGCATTTTAAATATTTTGAGTCCATAGACCATGGTGAGAATAAAGTTTTATTGTAATCTGTAAAAAAAAAAAAAAAAAAAAACTGTAAGATTCCGAAATCTATACAGCTAGTAAGGCGGGACCTTTAGTATACGCATTAATTTTCAGTTTACTTGAATAAGGCGTTTAGACACTATCTATTTGAGCCCTTTTATTATTATCCCTATATGTAAGTTTTTTTCACGGGCAATAATGATAAAGGAATTGTCTTTGTGATGCTGATCTAGATTTTTGTGATCTCTTTGTGATCTAGATTTATCAAAAACAATAGATTTCGTGCTACTATAACTTATAACATCGGTATAAAATTTCAGCTCATTCCAACAAAGTGTTTAGACTCTATCTTGTTCACTCACACATATAATTACATACATACATACATCACGTAAAAATAGCAAAAACGAACTCAGGAACCTCAAAACGTATAGATATATCAAAACGAAAAAGTCGAATTTTTGTCATGATTACAATACTTTCTTTATATACGTATGTTCAGAAAGTAAAAAAAAAAAAAAATACTTCGTGTTAAAAAATACTTGATTAAATTCTTAGAAACAGTTTTCGTTGAAATGTAAATAATAAAAATTCTGATCCTTAAAGTAAAAAAAAAAAAATAATAAAATAAATAAATAAATCATTGTTTTTTCGTCGCAAAAGTATGTAATATGCTCATTTCTACCGTACGTCCATGATGTCAAAAATGCCTTCGAAGCCTCTGCAGCTACTGTTAAAAAAAAAAAAAAAAAAAAAAAGATAAGGATACAGATAAGAGTTATTTTTAAAGCCATTCCTATGATAGAAGAAATAATTCCTTCAATTATGGTACTATTTAAAGTAATGTACAAACGGTAACAAAAGTTTCCAAACACTAGCAAAAATTCCTATGTAAAAAAAGTACACTGAATATAGTTTTATTAAATAAATCCTTTTCGAATCATGTGTTCAGTCAGTCTAAAAACAAAATTCGACAAGGATTTGTTTAACAAAACTGTATTAAGTGTACTTTTCTTATATAGAAATTTTTGCTAGTGTTCGGAGACTTTTGTTACCAACTGTATACACTATAGTCAGCAGCATAATTATTCGAGAGCTAACAAAAATTCCTATGTGTAAAACGCACACTTAATACTGTTTTGTTAAATAAATCCTTGTCAAATCATGTTCTTAGACTGACTGAACACATGATTCGACAAGGATTTATTGAACAAAACTATATTTAGTGTATATATATATATATATATATATATATATATATATATATATATATATATATATATATTTACATAGGCATTTTTGCTAGCGAAAGAATAATTTTTCTGCCCACTGTAGATTAATGTGATTTAAAACGCTTCTAGGATTACACCCGTCTTTTTGTCAAGAAGATTTGAAAAAAAAAAAAAAAATATTGCACCAAAGTAAATAAATAAATAAGTAAGTAAAAATAAAATAAACAAGTAAAAAAATAAATAAATGTTTCTTTGTCGCAAAAATACTGTTAGCACATTAATGACCATATACAGTTCCAGGAAAAAAAAAAATCTGTACACTTGCGCGGTAAAAAAAAAAAAAAAAAAAAAATTACATGTCAGTTGCCGTTCCTGCCATAAAAATGCGTCGAACCCTAGTGATAAGGCGTGGTGTTCGTCGATCACAGATGACCTTTCCCTATCCTATCAACACTCAGTTTGCCTCGTGGACCATTAGAGTAAAGTTGTATGCTCCTTGCTTCCGCCAGCCAGTATTTCGTTCATTTGTTAAAACTTTGAGAAAATACTTCGGCATTCTCACTCCACACAGTGGGTCGGATTAAGCTTAAAATGAAATAGAAACCTCATGCTATGACCCTGCTACAGAAGGAATCTCTGTGACTGATGTAGTCAGAGATCTGGCAGATCATTCTCAATGTAGCCAGTTGCACCATCTGGCAAAAGTAGCCAGAGATCCGTGCCTAAACTGCTGCAGTTGGTAATAAAATGTAAAGATGAGATTACATAATACTGACTGCAATGTGATATTTACATAAACAACTAGAGTGTAATATTTCTCTAATATGGTCCAGTTACGATTATATTTGTTGAAGCTGTACGATAGTGACATATTCAATTTAATACACGGGGATAAAAATAATATTTATCGGTAATTTTTAAGCACGCGGACAGTTTATTGATTTAATGAGAAAAATGACATTTGTCTCATGAGACCTTTTTATAGGAAAATGTATTTTAAAAGTTGCATTTTTACAATCTTTGCACACGTCATGTTAAAACTGGAAGTACTTTAAATATATAAACAGAATACGAATTATTGTCAAACATTGACTGAAAAGCGCAATAATAAAACATATACTCAAAATAGGTACTTTTTTTTATCAAAAAATTATGTCAAAATTAATAAGTAAAAAAGAATCGCCAATATGGCGACAAATATCCCCATGGGGCCCTATGCTAATAAAAGTCGCCATGGGAGTCTTATACGAAAACTGTACTGCCTGCGCAAGTATGAAAATTGTGTCGTCAAACATGCATTTTATTTTGAAACTTTCTTTGGAGGGTTTTGTTTTGACTATCACAAAATATTAATTTCTTTCTATCATTAATTTGATTTCTCGTGAATTACAATTAAAATTCGGTGAGGAATCTGGTAGGAAGGTTTATGAGTTTCAAGTTTTAAATGTAAATAAGAATAAAATAAAGTGCGAAAATTCTGCACCGATTTTCTAGTTTATAATGATTTTAACTGGAATTATCATAATTTTAATCAATATTCTGTACTATTATAAAATAGAAAATTTCAAATGTAGTCATATATTTATAATGAAAATATGTTTTTCATAATGTATATATTTCAGAATAATACGCCTAATAATTTACATAATATTTAAATAGAGATTACTTGTTTTAAAATGAAAAATTTTATTATTATTATTTTTTTTTTCAGATTTTGTTATATCACATTTCTAAATGAAGCTTACATTCCTTTGAACCCCATTTATTCTTTCTTATTTCCTTTATGTCACCCCAGAGTATATTTCAGTATGATTTGTCACATATTTTACGAATCGTTGTTTACGATTTTTAAGGAAAGGATAATGCAGACTCTTCACAAAATCGTGCACTGCACGTTTTGAAATACGAGCAACATAAAAGCGTATTCGCTTTTGGATAAATTAAGAATGAGTTGCACCCAGGAGAGCTTTTACTCCCGCAATGTTATTCGGATTCTTTGCCGATTTCCATTTTAGTGTTATTTTTGTTTGACAAAAATATGTTTCATAAATATCGCAGAAGAAAGTTATGGTTTGGGTACCCAAGCGAAAGCTAAAATTGAACTCTTATGTTATACTTTACTTTAAAACCTTCCAGAAAATGTTTTAAAGGTATTGAAAATGCTGCTTTATCATTTTATAAAAAAAATCAATAGAACAAATAAACAATTGTATTAATAATCAATAGGGAGTTTGGCAATTTTAGGATGTTTTTAAGTACAGATCTTTGTTTATTCTCGTATGTGTACAGAAAAAATAAAAGTTTATTTAATACAATTTATAATGCAATGTTTTTTTTTTACTTTAACAATATGCAAATTTTGAAGAGAGAGGAATAAATGCATGTTATTACAAACGATTATTTCTTTATACAAAAATATACTCAATGTATGTAAAAGGAAAAAAGATGAATTGTAATTTATTTAGTAATTTTTTTCACTCTTGAAAATACTCCCCCCACCACCACCACTTCCCCCCCCCCCCCAAAAAAAAAAAAATAATTTCTACACAGCAAGAAAATGTATGCGAGTAATTCAGTGATAAATGTTTTTGTAGTCACGTATGGAAATATTTCTTCTTTTACCAATATTTTTAATAATAATCACAATTCTTTTTAATTACAGAAAACTGGTGTAAATGTTCAATAAATATTTATGTATGGTAATACTAGTAAGCAATATATATATATATATATAATGTTCTACCATGGAATCACATAGTGCGTGTCTATATATACACGCTGCGGCCACTTTATAATGACCAAGTGATACAGTCGGCAGCAAACGTATCCGAGCACTAGCAATAAATCCCTGTCTAAAAAACGTACACTTAATACTGCTTTGTTAAATAAATCCTTGCCGAGTCATGTTGTTAGTCAGTCTAAGAACGTGATTAGACAAGGATTTACTTAACAAAACAGTTTTAAGTGTACATTTTGACATCGGAATTATTGGCCAGTGCTCGGATACTTTTGCTGCCGACTGTAGTTTTATGCACACGAAATATTGCGTCACGGTGTTGCTGCCAGAGGGCTCTGGTAGTATAAATGTAGAAAGCTGTTGTCTGAGACAGTATTATATGCGAATTAAATGCGAATATTTGGCGATTTATATAAATATGAAGGTGGTACGAATAGAAAGGTCTCTGATGTATGTAGCAAGTGCTAGCAAATTTAAAGCATTTTTGAGAGATCGTAACTCATCTTTCAGACAAAAGACTGGGTGTGAATAGATAAATTCTAGTCATCACTAACGGCTGTATTCTCCAATAACTTCAACTCCCGGTTCAACACAAAACTTAAAAAGTGCATTACGTCAGGGTGCCACTTTTCAGCAAAATGTGAACCATTGCTTCTGCCATCTAACGACATTGTTACTTTCAGATTTTTTAGCAGAAAATAACCAATAAAATACCTTTTAAAATTCTTTTAAATATTTTTAACGTGCCTTTTACAGCGGATTTTACTCTTTTAAATAGTTATTTCGCACGTGGTTTTTAATTATTTAGTGTAACCAATAAAAGATTATATGAAATCTTCTGCGCTAGATGGCAGAAATAGCCAGCTAAATTTTATTGGAAAGCGTACCCTGCCTTTAGACACCTTTGAAGTTTTTGTGTTGCACAGTCGGTCCCACTTACGATTTTCGAATTTTCACCCAAATTTCGAAAGTTCATCTGCACACCAGACAGGTATCAGTTATGAAGTTTCGTAGTTCTATTTATATTAGTTGCGGAGATATGGTAGCCAGAACATTCCCCAAATACATACACACACACTGAAGATTTGACAAAAACTACATTTTTGGACTCCAGAGGCCTTAAAACGTGTAAACCGGGTGAAAATTCGTTATTGAATTTTTCGACCGAATACAATACAACCATTACCTACGGTAGTAGGGTAATGGAAGTAGAAAAACATGAGTAGGCTGATATTTTTTGCTTGCATTTAGTTTTATTGCTTCTATTTAAGCAGCCGACATCTGCAAAAGACTTGAGCATCATACTTGAAATTATTGCAAAACTAAACAGTTACACAATAACATTGAAATACTTTGCAATACATTTCCTTAGGCTTATATTAGCATTCGAGTGGTAAATCCCACCAAAGACCCCGATTGTGACTTTTTTTGATCGGGCCACTCCTGAATAATGTTCAATTTCAGATTCTAGGGACAGTCTCCATGAAAATGGGTCGTCTCTAATGGGTTGAATTAGTCCAGTCACTTTTCAAAATTATTTCTTGGTACAGTTCCAGACATATATGAGTTTGTTGTATACAACAAACTCATCCTCATTGTCTTGTCATTACTAATAAACTGCGAAATCTTTATTAGTATAGAATTTTATATGTAAAATGAATGCACAAACTCTCCAAATAGCAAAGGGTAAACTCTCCTATTTTTGTAGGAAAGACTGCGAAGTATATTATTCAATAATCATTCACTTATATATATATATATATATATATATATATGTGTGGTTCTCGTACTATTAGTTTAGGTTAGTAGCTTTTGGGAAATTGATTAATATAAAAATATTTTGTACTACAACCATTCTGTAGAAATTACGAAGAGGCTTATGAAAATGCAAGCATTTGATTTTGAAAACGAAACAAAATAAACACGTTTCATCTTAGACACTAGAAGCAATCACTATGCACATTCAAGTCGGCACTTCATTATTGATGTTGTACAACCACCTGAAATCGCAACTCGCTACCTGATGCCTACTCTTTCCCGCCGATACCCTATGTGTACAATTTCTCCTACCGCGCGATCTGTTCTAGCTTTACCTCATATGTAATGTTGGAGTAATGTTGGAGCTTTTGAAAACGAAATTAGTTATTATTTTATAAATACATGAAAAATAGATTATGTAAAGATTTATTTATGTTTGAATAAAAATGCATATGCGGAAATGAATGATATACCATTTTAAAGGCATTTCTTTTCCTTTTTCATGTGCATTTAAAATATTGATTTATTTCGTTTTAAACATCTTCAAAATCAAATATATGCACTACGAAAAATGTATAATCTATCTCGATTGCAGAAATTCAATATTGCGTACCTGAAAATAATGTCATAATCTCCCCTATCGTCCTTATGTCAATACACTAAAAATAGTGTAAAGTTCTTAACAATTATTTGTGCATGGATTTTTTTTCTTTTTTATATCTGAAAAATGTTTTCTGTTTATTATACTTTATTTTTATCACAAAAACATACATAATTCTCAAAGTGTAGAATAATATAAGATTTTACAGAAGGATTAAAAATTATTTTTTCTTCATTAAGCGTTTTGTACACAAGTTAGAAAAGAATACTTACCGATATATTATTCATGCTTTGTATTTTAATTTTTGTCTTCGCATTTAAATTTATGTAAATTTTAAGTTTAATAATTCTTTTTTTCTTGTCATTAAATCTTTTTCGATAAAAGTTGATATCATTGTCGGGTATTGATAGTGAATTTTTGCTAACAGCCTTTAGAACTGCAGAAATAGTATTTTTTTTTACCTAGACAGTTCCTTTGATGACATTACAGCTATTTTTGGAGTTATTTAAAAGTTTTATCATGAATTTTCATTATTTTGCCATCTTTAATAGAATTATGTATTTAACAATATGTTATCTTCAGTTGTTATGGTTGTATTTTAAATTCTTAATAATCATATATATATTTATTTATATGTGTATATAACAAGAAAGTTAGTAGTTTAAAAAATATTAATTTATATATATATATATATATCATGATAATGCAAATTTGAAATATGATTTTAACTACTTAAAATAAAATAAGAAAATATTTGGATTAGTAAAAATAAATAAATAAATTCTTACTCTTTGTTCAAAAAACAAAAACAATATAAAACAAACACTCACTCACACATACGCACACAATAAATTAATAAATAAATAATATAGACAATCGTACTTTTATATTTTAATTTTTTTTTCACTTTTTTAAAATCTATTATTTCAGCATACTTATATTGATAGTTGAACTATAGATGCAATTCCTTTATAAAAATACTAGAAAAGTACATAACATTAGCACGTAAGTTTCTTTCATTAAAAAAAAAAAAAAGGGAAAATGGTGCATCTTACTAATGTAGTTTAAACTAAAATGAAATTTCTGTTTTGAAATTATGCAACATAACTTTAAAATTATTGTTATTATTATTATCTTACTTTTCTTTATGTTGTTGTTTGTACTTGGTTAATAAAAATGACATTTAAAAATTCGAATGCAGTTGAAATGAGATAGAATTAAAACTAAAAATTGGAAAAGAGGCTAAATGTATTAGTTAATGCATATGTATCCGTGTTGAAATATTTAACATTATTACTTTTATATCAATAAGGATTTAAATTTTTATTATATGTATTTTTTGTTGAAACTGCTTTATTTTATTTATTTATTTTTTGTGATGTTATATAAAAAGTTATACAAATTCTAAAGATGATATTAAAAAGAAATATTAAATTTGAATAATAAAAAAGGAGGCATATTTTATTAAATGTGCTAAGATTATGTCTATACATTGCTAAAATACAATAAAAATAAACTTCATAAAATAAATTTTACATTATTCTAACCGAGAGAAATATCGCGTCTGAAAATAATCGAATGTAATAATATAGAAAAGATAGAAAACGAAACTCCAAAAGGTATCTTCCGAATTCGTATATATATTTATGCAGCACCTAAAGAATTTTCAAAATGTGGTTTCACTGGTGCCATAATTTTAAAATTTATGAACAGAAAAAAAAAATATATATATATATAAATTCATATTTTAACACATACGCTTCTTTATGAAATCATGAGAGAGCTGTATTTTAAAAAGCTGAATAATATAAGAACAATAAACATTATAACAGAATATATATGTGATATGTTTTGAAGCATTTCCGAATATACATTTCATTTGAGCTCAAAAATTATTCTGGTATATGTTTTAGACATATATTTACAAGCGTCAATTGTGATGATGCATCTGTGATTGAAACATTGCTTTGATAATTTTATTATCGTTATTTACAAGGATTCAAGAGTTTCCGTCTCAAGACGGAACTATTACACCACTTTAATTTATCACTAAAATTTTTACTATTGTGTGGGTGCTTCCAATTATCTGTATACATTTGTATAAGACTGGAACGTATATTCAAGAAAATAAAAAAAAATATTTTTTCAACTGAAAATAAATAAATAAGTTGATAAAATATAATAATAATAATAATAATAATAAATTATTTAATAAAAATAAAATAAAAGTAATTAAAATAAAATAAAGTAGATAAATAAACAAATAAGTATTGAATTCTTAATATGACATTCGAACCCAAATTTTATAGGAAGTTTGAGATTCTATATTAGACACAATCCACAGTAATAATAATAATAAAAAATTAAATATCTAATAAATAAGGAGCATTTTCACTAAATAATATTTAAATGTGCATTCGCAAGCTTTAACAAATTTCCATATCCACAATTTATTAGTCAAAAGTATTCAGCTATTTATATGAAAACCCTAAGCAACATTGTACAAATTCACAACGTTATTGTTAGAATCAACTTCATTTCCATTCCTCACAGATAAGGGGAAATTATAATAAATTTTATCAACATTTATTTACGGTTAACGGAAACTACTATATCGCAGTCGATTGAATCAATTAAAAAATATGGGTAAAACCCAACATCCTTTGTATTTTTTAGAGGACCTGGACATCCAACTCCAGTTCGAAATTTGTTTTTTGCATTTTAAACTATTTCCTATCTTACGATCAAGCTGAAGTGTTCCCTATTATCCATAACCGTTGAATTGGAGGTTTTAGTACATTTTGAAATAAAAGCTTGTTTTTATTTTATTTTAAATTTATGTCTTACTTATTTGATGTTTTTGTAGTTTTTGTAGCAATGCGTTCTGTAACAGAAAATTGCTGTTTTTATTAACTCTCAAGGACTAAACATATGCATATTGGCTGACGCATTTATTTTAATTTCACATAAAGAATAGTCGTTTATTATGGTATTATCAACGTTAACCAGTAAGCATTTGTACTTTTAAAATGCATAATTTTACATTCAATCACTTCATATTTTAAGTATTAATCGTACGGTTATATTTTATTATTATGAAATAATGCTTATTTATAGATTGTCATTTACCAGAAATACATACGAAGGCTTTTCAAAAAGTATTGAATCTTACTTTTTATTGTGTAAACCAATGAAGCGAGAGAGACATTCTTCAGTGAAGTACATTCATGTACAGCTGTGAATATTTTCCCGCCAGCAGAAAGCGTCAGTAGCTGGCAGTCGGCCAAGAAGTGAAGGCGTGTAGTGAGCTGTCGTCGGCTTTTAGTCTTTGCAAAATGAGAAAAAAAAACTTGAACAGCGATATTACATCAAATTTTGAAAAAAGATTGGCGATACCCGAGCGGAAATTATTTGTAAGATTCAACAGGCTTTCGGGATGATGAAACCTCACTTATAAAAGAGTTGTAGAAGCGCTTCAAAGATGACCCAACACCAGTGGACATGTTGACCATTTTCCTTGATTGCCACTGTGTGGTACATCCTGAGTACGCACCACAAGGTCAAACTATTACAAAATAGTACAACGTGCGGAGTAAATGACCTGATCTGGGTCAGCGAAAATTTGGAAGCTCCACCATGATAGCGCGTCTGCCAATTCTGCGCGTTTGATTCAGACTTTCATCGATAAATAAAACCTGCTTGTGGCTTAGCAGGCTTCCTACTCCCTCGACATGGCTCCCTCGACATTTTGCTAGTTCCCAAGATGAAAATTACATTAAAAGAAAGAAAGAAAAAAAAAATAAAATCGTGATTTTTCGGCATCTCTATTTACTTTTTTTTTCTTTTTTTTTTCTGCATTACTCCTATGGAAACTGCAGAAGTGTCGGTGTATTATTCTAAACTAGGCTAATTTGAACAGAAAAATACAGAAGAAAGTTTGGTGATAGACACAATATTTTACTTTTTATATAACGTTCCCGATTTGAGTCAAGAAAAGACACCATGCGGAATGCGACGGCGAGGTTTCTCACAATTCCAAAAGCTGCGCTCCCCAGGTGTTTCTAACAATGGCAGAAACACTGGCCGAAGTTTGTGTATTACCAAGGTACCTTGAAGAGGATTAGTGTTTTGGGATTTCCAAATCAATAAATGTATTTTTGCCAACTAAAGACTCGATATTTTTTGAACAGCCCTCGTATTATAATATAAATGCTATAAAGTGTCACTCATATTTTATATTCAGTATCAAATATTACAATAACAAAATATTTTTTTTTTTTTCAAATGTTTGTAATTTTAGATCTAAACTTTTTGAGGACATATGAGAAAAATAAAAGTATGTGTATTCATTTATAATTTCCTTAAAAAAATATATTAATTAAGCATTATGCATCAAGTTTATCAATATGTTAAGACAATATTTGTTTTAATAGGGAAACACAACTAAATAAAGATAGCACGAAACATGAATTTTACGAATTCTTATTTTATTGATTTTATTGATATACTCTCCAAGATTTTTACTGAGAACTTTGATTGTGATTAAAATTTCAACGCTTATAATAATTAAATATTTAAATAAAAACTCTTCTTTGTAAACATACTTTCTTCCTAAAAAAAAATATTGATGATTATTTGCTTTCATTTAGCTTTTCTATCTTTGATGTGACATTTGATTTAAATAAACACTTGTTTCTTTGGCAATGTGTATTATCATGTTTGTGTTTTCTGTAATAATTCCTGTTTTGTAAAGTCTGTTTGAATACAGCTAAAGTAAATACGTGTAGGAATAATCAAAATACAGTATAGTTTACTTAAGTATATTTTACTCTCTGAAAAGCTTTTTGTCAAAGATCAAACGTAACGATGCTAGCTAATAAAGACATACGTAGGGAAATATAGCTTACAGAACGAAAGCAATGTTTGTGTACTAATATATATATATATATATATATATATAAACATATATTTGCAAGACTATAAAAATAATTCACTTTCAAAATTATTCTTAACAAAAAAGTTCCTTCTATTTTATTTTTAATTTCGATATTACTTCACGTAAAGTAAAACACTGTTAATAAAATTTTTTATGATATTTTATTATTTTGTGGATATTTTAATTTGAAAATATTTTGCACGTATAAGTTTTTTTTTTTTTTTTAATTGCATAATATAAATAAAAGATGCAAATATACAGAATATAAAATATTGTTTTACGAATTAAAATAGTAATTTATAGCTCGAATGCAAATACAGAATAGATATAAATAAAATTTGACACAAAATAACAATTACGTGTATGCAAGGGGAAAAATGAAGTGTTCCTGTTTATTATATTCACTGTGTCTTTCAAGTTTAGAAAGTAAATCGGTCGCAGATGTGATTTCCTTTCTTTTAATCTTTCCTTACATGTAGTTTAAAATTTCATATTACATATGATTTGCTGAATAGCTATTCCGTACATCAATCAATGTTTTAAAATATGTAAATGAGAGATACACATTATTTAAATATTTATCTGCAATGAAAAATGAAAAATCCAAAAATCCAAAGACCCTGCATTGTTATTTTATGAAATCTTCCTTAAATTTTACAGCAAATAAAATATAAAGTCTTAAAGTTGAAACAACTCGCACATTCATTCTGACAAATTACACAAGTTTTCTCTTTTATAACATAAATTACATGCTTATGGATCCACATCTCAGATTTATATGAGTTTAAGAAATTTTATTGTTAAAAAACTTCGCGTTTTCCAGAAGCTAATTCCGGGTATAATTAAATTAATTTAAATGACTCTATTATTAATATTTCATCAGGCATGCAATTATAAGGTTAAAGAAATAGAAGAGAACTTTAATATTTAATTACAAGACATAGATTTCTCTAGTTCAGCTGCTTTGCGCTACATAATATGAAAGCCATTTGATTAACAAACACATAAAATTTGCACACCTTTCAATTCCTATAATAAAATTTCATATACATTTTTTCATTTCTTTCTACAAAAAAAAATAAATAAATAAAATAAAATAAAATAAAATAAAAAAGAAAGAAAGAAAGCTTGTGAAAGTAGGTGTTTAAGTTCATTTCCGGTATATGACAAATAAATGTTGAACGACGGTAATTTTAATACGAAAGCACCACAGAGCATGTGTTTAAAAGTAATTGGTACACAATTTGAATAAACACTGTAAAATATAAAAATTTGAGACAATTCCTTCAGGTCGAAAGAAAATATGACCCTTCATCAGGCGAAAAAAATTAGGCATGGGTGCTACAAACAAAGCGGCAACGCACAAAACCAAATATAAGAAGAGCAAAAACAAATAAAAGTGAATGTTAAGACTTTATTTGTTTTTGCTCTTCACTATTTTCAGTTTTGTGCGTTCCCGCTTTATTTGAAGGAATCCTGCCTACTTTATTCACCTGACGAAGAGTCCTGTTTTTTTTTTTCGATTTATAGTTACGAGTTCTTATATTTTATGGAGTTTGTTCAAAGTTTTCTACGAATTACAATAATTTTGTTATTAATAGTAACATAAAAATCAAATAACATTCAAAAAGCGTAAAATCTAATTTGAAAAAAAAAAAAAAAAAAAATGTTCGTAAAAAATTATTTAACTAAAAAAAACCCGCGATTTAATTTCTAAGTATCGATCACAATCTTAAAATTTTACACATCGATAGATTTAATATTAAAAATTAAAGGTTATCTAAGCATACATAATTTCTCATAAGTCAACAAATACATAATCATAATAAAAATATGATGTATTTTAAAAGGTCGCAAAAATTAACGGTATTGAAATGTCTTAAAGCTAAAATTGGCAAGCAATAGAAAACTATAACATGCCTAACATTATTGTAACTTATTGAATGCAGAATTTACACATTAGCACACTTCAAATAATTCGAGTCAGTAATCCATAATTATAATTTTTGTTTTGTGTGTGTCCTGTAAATGAATTGTAAGTTTTACACTCATAAACCTGTACACAAATCGCTCGACAGTTATCTATAACATAGCTATAATTTTCAGCTCTATTAGATACGGAGTTCACATTTTTCAGAAAATTTGAGTCAGTAAGCCATAACGAAGAAAAACGTCTCTTTGTTTCCCTTTAAAACTATAATTTCGACATTAATCAAAATCTCTATGAATAATAGTGAGACAGTAATATGTAACATACTTGACAACTTTTTAGCTAAATGGAATAAGGAATTTAGACGCTATCATATTTTTAATAATTAGAGTCTATTAACCAAAATGATTAAAAAAAAAAGTCCCTGTATAAAAATCCATAACTGGTATATTCATCAAAATTAATACAGTTCATGTAATAGTTTCGAAATTACCAGCTTTCAGTTCAATCAAATGAGGCGTTTAGGTACTATCGCACTTTAAATAATTTGAGTCCATTCATCGTAATCATGAATAATTTATTTTTTCTTGTCCCTTAAAAATACTACATGTATTAGACTTATTAAAACCTATATAGTTCGTGCGTCGTTGACCTATAACATAACTACCAATTTCTGATCACTTGTTTAAGCATTTAGACGTTATCATGTTTACACACATATATACTTCACTGTAAAAATAGTGAAAATGAAATCGAGAGACTGAAAAACGTAAAGAATCACAAAAATTTCATTATAAAATATTTTCATGATTACAATTTTCTCTTACATAATGCAAGTTCAGAAAGTAATATGCAAAAATAAATTGTTAAATAAAAATTTGCCTGTCAAGATGTTAAGAATGTTTTACCTTTATAAACTTAATTATTACCACTAAAATCAACAAATAAATTTAATAATAATAAATGTCATTAGAAATAATTCTAGTAAAAAAAATAAATAAAGAAAGAAAGAAAAATTATTATCCTCTTTATTTTAACTTTCATTATACTATTGCATCGTTTAGTAGCTATAGGCATTGTTCTATAATTAATACGATAATTTTTATTTGTTTGAATGTTTAACAAATAAAAAGTTAATATCCCCAAGGTTCCTTCTCTTATCTTTAACTATTAATATTATGAGCTGCTATTATTATTTATAATTGCATAATCAGATATTTAAATAATACATATATATAAAACATATTGTGTAGAGCATAATTTTAAAATATTAGATGACGTTTTTAATAGCATTTACTTATGATGTATATAAATTGTACATAACTTTTGTGTTTTAATTACTACTATTTTAATTTACTTAATATAGGACATTTTTCACAATTTTAATTTATTTAATCCATTAAATAAGCATTAAATACTAATTTCAGAAATTCAGAATTAATCAGTAAATTTAAAATAAGTTTAAATGATTGTGATTATAGCAAAATATTAAATTTATTATAGCAAAATATTAATAGAGAACTTTAATGAAAAAATACATGTGATGCACAATTTTATTGTTTATGAAAATATTTAGGGCTAAAATAAAATGTGCATGGAGTCGGTATATATATATATATATATATATATAAGCGCTGCTATATATATACATATATACATATAGTAAAACTGCTTATTTTTAAGATTCTTCTCTTGTAATATTAATTACTTATCTTGGTGAATGTATTTGTTTCGTTTTCATTATTTTTGATCAGTTTAATTGTAGCCTTGAGTTTGATCATTCTGTATCATTCATTTTGGTATTTTTCTGTAGCTTTTAATACACACACACACATATATATATATATGTGTGTGTGTGTGTGTGTGTATGTGTGCATGTATGTGTGTGGGTGCATGTATGTGTGGGTGTGTGGGTGTAATTTACTTTTCCTGCAACTATATTGTGATAATAACTTTGCAGTTTCTACAGTGTGAAAATGACAGTCATCTCTAAATGACAATCTAAGATGACAGTCATCTCTACGTTATTTACTAAAGTATCTACTTAAGTGCTCGAAAAATGCTTTACGGTTCCTCAATTTTAATATACTTTTATTCCCAATAATATAATTTAAAAGTTTTTTTTTATTTTTTTAATTATACAATAATCTTTGAATTTAGCATTTAAGGCCATGGGGAAGTGTAGCTATCTATTTCTATTCATATGTTTAGTTTTACTTAAACAATTGTAAAACTTAGAATTTTAAAGCATAAATAAAGCAGTATTAACATAAAGTTCAATTTCTCTTCCTGATTTTATTCGTTCTCTATTACATCTAAAGACCAAAATTTTCTCATCACATTTTATCTCAGTAAATTGGAAAACAATAACTTAGGTTTAACGATGTACTTTATACAAAGATAAAGAAATAAAGCGAAGTATTAAATTACTTAAAATGAAAACATTTATAACAATTTAGTAAGTTGTAAAAATTTGCTCCATCGAAGTAAACTATGTAAATTTCTTCATCCTTACGTTATATCAGCGCCAGTCATTTTCTCTTTAAAAATGAAAAAAACCCAACGTTCAGTCACATGTTATGTGCTGATTGTTTGTTAATGTGCGTATAAAATATGTGAAACTTTCTGTTCGTACTTTACTAGTAAAGCTCTTTTACATTACAGAGGGCAATGCTGCGGCGTTTCTTAGAGAATTTAGAATGTTCATAACTTACATAAAAGTTTAAGGTTGATGTAGCACTGTGAGATATGATGAAAACGTTCGAGAAAACTGGATCGCTTGTAGTAAATGTTAGCGTAAAACTTTACCAATGCAATGTTTAACGAAACTGAACATTGAACAAGCAGCGGATCGAGCGCATATGCAATAGCCCACCAAAACATGTTCCTTATGAAATTGACTGATTAATCTTTCGGAAGAAACTGCATCTGTATCCGTATCCGTAATATATCGAATAACTGAAATCCTTGAAAGAGAACACAAGATGAGCTGTAATAAAATACCATTGTTAGGGATTACGCGCAGTATAAGAGAACGCCATATACTGGAATCAATATCATGTAAAGCAGAAAAAGTTTTCATATTTAAAATATTGTACGTAAATCAGGGACCCCAATGTTCATTGATAAAAAAATATTTTGTTTGAGTGTAATACTATATGTCATTCATTTCTGCATGTGCATTTTTATTCGAATATTAATGAAACTTTACATAATCCATACCTCGTGCATTCGTTGTAAGTATTGATGTTTTCGTTTCCAACAGCTCTAATATCACGAACACGTACTTAAGTGACAGCACTGCTGAAATTTTCCTTATCGGTCTCTTCAGATACTATTTTTATTATGTGCGAAATGTTCTTCTCATGACTTCCACATGATGTATCTGAAATTATATATATATATATATATATATATATATATTTGTTTTTTTGAAGTAGATACTTCCAAATCGTGAAAGTTATTTTATGGGCACCCTTTATTTGAAAATTTAGTCTCACCGACATTTTACTTCGTCTTTTCATGAAAGAAAGTCGAGCGCGTAACTCTAAAACTATGTTGAATCATATTAAGCTTACTTTAGCACTGTATACCTTTCTCTCTAACCCTCTGAAAATCATAATATAAAAATCTTCCCAATTATTATTAAAGTTAGCCTGATTTTCTTCCTTTTTATTATTAATATTATAGCTTTCAGAGGATATGTGGGCATTTTTGAACATTATTTACATATTGAGTGTTTGAATTAATTCGTAGCGTTTTCTAATAGATGGTGTGACAAGCGGCATTTTCCAATAGATGGCGTGACTAGTATTCCCCGTAAACCTATCATTGAGAATCGTTATTAGTATATGTCATTTGGTTGAAGCGTAAATAAAAAAAAAATTTTACTTCATCGAATATGTCTAACTTTGTGCCGGATAAAGTGTTTTTGCGGGGAGTTCTACTTCATTACTTTAACAGGAAGAAAAACAATGCCGAAAGTCATCGAATGTTAGTGGACGTTTATGGAGAGCATGCACTAGTTGAACAAACATATCGGAAATTTGCTTGATTTAAGAGTGGTGAATTTGAGCTAGAAGACAAGGAACGACCTGGACAGCCGAAAAAATTTGAAGATGAAGAATTGAAGTCATTGCTCGATGAAGATCCATGCCAAACGCTTCAAGATTTAGCTGAATCATTAAGAGTTGACTTTTCAACAGTCAGCTAACGCCTGAAAGCCATGGCAATGATCCAAACGCAGGGAAATTGGGTCCCATACGAACTGAAACCTAGAGACGTGCTCGTCCGCACGTCGCAAAACCGGTCAAAACCTACATTGAAACTACCAAATGGGAGGTCCTACCTCACCCGCCGTATTCTCCAGACATTGCTTCATCTGATTACCACTTGTTTCGATCGATGAGCCATGGTCTGCCTGAGGAACAATTCACTTCTTATGGAGATTGTAAAAAATGGGTAGATTCTTGGATTTCCTCTAAAGACGATTCGTTCTACCGACGCGAAATCCCTATGCTGCCAGAAAGATGGGAAAAAGTAGTGGCTAGTGATGGTCAATACTTTGAATAATCTATTTGTAATTCTTTTTGCACAATAAAGCCTCAATTTTTGAGAAAAAAAAACGCTACGAATTAATTCAAACACCCAATATTAGCTTTAAATGCATTAGATTCACACCTTATAAAGTTCTTTTCATTCATTTTTATTTTAGTTTTAGTTTTCTTTAAATTTGTCAACTAGAATACTAGCGTATCTATCAAGAAAATTTTATATTGGGATTATTTAAAAATAAAGAAAGAAAGAATATGACCATTTGAAAATATGAATGTACTTTTTACCGAATGGAAATAAATTATTTTTAATAAGTTAAAAGAAGTGTAAAATGTATGATAATAAATACAAGATAAAAAGGACTTTTTGTATACCATTTTTTTATATTTTCTGTTGAATCATATAAACGCTACAGAAGGTAGCGGGAACCCGGAAAAATTGGCTAAAAATATTTTAAAAATTCAATGCTATCGTATTTTGAGCTATTATAAAAGTTTGAAATACCGGAAAGTTAGTTAAAAATCGATTGCAAGCTTCGTACTGGCAACGCTGCCGAAGGCAGCAGGCCCCCGAAGCACTTGGTTAAAAATATTTAAAGAATGCATTTTCACCGTGTTCTGAACTATTCTCAAAGTTTCAAATATCTAACTAGTCAGGAAACTCGTTAAAAAAATTCTCTGTTGAATCATATAAACGTTGCCAAAGGCAGTAGGGACCTTAAACAGTTGACTAAAAGTATTTAAAAAAATGTATTATCACCGTGTTCTGCGTTATCCTGAATGTTCCAAATGTCTAGATTGTCGAAAAGTTAGTGAAAAATCGATTGCAAGCTTTGTACTGGTAACGCTGCCGAAGGCAGCAGGAACCCGAAACAGTTGGCTAAAAGTATTTAACCAACAGCATTTAACCAAAGTATTTAACCAAAAGCATTTTCACCGTGTTCTGAACTATTCTGAAAATTTCAAATGTCTAGCTACTCGGGGAGTTTGTTAAATAATTTTTTTGTCGAATCATATAAACGCTGCCGAAGGCTTTTTATGCTTAAACAATTGATTTTTTTTTAAGTTACGAAATTAGTAATTGAATATTTACAGGCGAATAATGTATTATATTAGGCAAGACGTAACTAACCCTTGACAATGGTTTCAGGGCTCCATTTGTGCACATTTCCCCAGCTTCAGTTAATTTTATTTTGCCTATTTTGACCTTATTTTAATCTGGTGTTTTTTTTTTTTTCCCTCACCTTTGTGATTGTGCAATTTTTAGTTTTGATCTTATGCTATTTTCTATGGATTTTTGCTTTTTCATTCGAAATTGCAACGGCGATTATATTAAACGAGACGTAGCTAACGGTTGACAATGTATTTAATTTTAATCTATGTTATTTGATTACAGTTATTTCAGTACCTTAATAAGTACTTTTTTCAAGCATTGTTAACCGAAATATGTTCAAAATGTTGGACAATCTTACTTTTTAATTTTATTTAATTTCGTTCGTGGTAAACGACAATGAAATTTAAATACTCTTGAATTAAAAATAATTAATTAATTAAAGCTATAGAGGGGATTTAAATAAGTATTAAACTTTTTTTTTTTTTTTTTTTTTGCGAATAAATTTTTAACATTAAGGAATAATAACTAATTTCTATTAATCGGGATTTAAATAATAACCTTGTTACAAAACTTTTTTTTTTTTTTTTTTTTTTTTTTTTTCACTTCAAACAAAATCTAACAATTAACAAAAGAATGAAATATTTAACTGAAATTTTTTTTTTTTTACTTTATCGAAAGTAAAATTATCTTTTAAGTTTAATTATATTTTTCTTGTAATTCTTTTTTTATTTTCAAATGAAAATTTACACAATGTGCGGTATAAAACTATATAAAATTTTAGCAAGTCTAAATAATTTGAAACATGTTCTCTTGAAACTTCTTAAGTACATAAAGCCTCAAATAAATGCAATTTTAATCCTGTTTCTATAAAAGAGATTTAGGTTACAATTTTCACCGTCCGAAATACATTACTGAAAAGTTGAAATAATGTGTTTTAAAAATTTGTCGACACACATTGATGTTTTCATACAAAAGCATATTTCAATTTTAAAACTAATATTAGAATATTTTTATAACTACTACACATTCATGTATCGTTACAAATGTAATTAATATTTCTGCTTAAAATTGCATATACCTTTTTTTCCTTTTTTATGTCAGTATATAGATTATAATTCACATAATATTACAAAATGGGAATTTTTGAAACTCTGCTACATTTTTATAACTTTTTATTTATGATTTTTTTATATTATTCAAATATCAGTTATTAAAGTTATACATAAATTAACTTTTTTAATTATACGCTGCATTACATTATAATTCTGTACACCGGAGGTAAAGGACACCATGTCCATCTTGTAAAAAGTGTTACCACCATGTCTTTAATGTGCTACAATAGAATACATTTACCCTAAACAAAGAAACTGGATATGGTTTTATTTTTCACTGATTTATCTCCTTTATAGTAACTGGAAACCAACGCTTTATTCCGCTTTATAAATCAAAATGTGTGCAAAAAATGCATGGTGCTAACTCTTTTCACAAAACGGGCATGGTGTCCTTTAACACCGGGGTACAGAATTATTAAACGAGTATTTTTGTCTGTTCTATATTAAGTGAAATTGATAAGGGGTAAAATACGCAGCACTATATTCCCAAAAGTGTACGGTGGAGGATCAAAATTGTGATGGCATGTCTCCGGACCATCCTTAGGGGTGCGTATCAGACAATCATCAATTGCGCATTGCGCAGTACTAGTGCGACGTTAAACCCAACAACGAACCAACAACAAACCAACGAAACTAAAAGTTTACGTGCTTTTAAGTTAAGAAAGGGACATTATTAAGAAGGTTTCCCAGTTAACCCTTTAGCAGACAGGTTGATTATGATCATTTAATATGACAGCCTCCAGAATTTACAAATAATAAATAATTTATTTTACGATATTTATATTAAAATTTTGTTGAATAATTCCAAGGTGAATTCTTGAAATTGAGAATTAACATTATGCAATAAAAAAAAAAATAGCAGCCCCGTCCCTCAAGGATTTACTATACGACAGGAAGATATCATAACCTCTATTGGAATCACAATTCTTTAATTTTTATTTGAAAATTTAATTCATTTTTAATTTCGTTTTTAATCAGGTGTTTTTTGAGCATTCTATACATTTTTTTAATTTAGTTTATTTTTATTATTATTATTATTATTATTATTTTATTATTATTATATCTCTAAAACGTGCTTAAGGTATTTCTAAAAATTTAATTGTAGCATTTTCATTCATGTTTAAATTACATTTCATAAAATAAATTTTAACAATCTTTTCAAAATTAACTGAAAAAGTAAAATAAATAAATAAATAATACTAAATATCCCAATTAATAAAACAGACTTTTCTGAAATAAATGGTTTATAAATAAAAATTTAAGATTTTACGATTTTTTTTTTTTTTTTTTTTTTTTTTTGTATAGACGTTGTATAAACAAAGCCACTACACTTTTTAATTTATATACTTTGCATCATACTTAATCAAATTTGGTACAACGTAGACTATTCTTATTATTGCAAAGAAGTTCCGTGTTTTAATTGTAATTATGTGCATCAGATCAGAATTTTCGTCCACTCTTTATGGTTTTTTACTACTTATTTTAGTTGATAATTTTGGTAGCAATGCTACTATATTGGTCAACACTTTTCGATGTAGTAGATTAAAGTGAATCAATTTTACCCGTGAAAGCTTGATAAGGTTATGTAGGGATAAATTTCATATATAATATACTGCGCGTATAAAAATCACATCCTAAATTTGACATGCAAGTGATTGTGAAACAACTGCATCATGGACCAGATGAATGAACCCCAAATGTTCGATGTTTCAATGACATTCTTCAAACAGTGTATTTCAGTTCTATTTCATAATACTTAATCCTAAGAATTAAAAATATTTTACACAGTCGATAATCGAGATAATTTTAAATATCTGAACTAACAATGCTTACTTCCTTCCACTTTCATCAGATTTTGACCGAGTGTTCTGCTTCTTACTTATTTCCAAGACAAAGGTAAAGAGAAATGATGAATATGTATAATAAATATATAATAAATACCTATTAAACTATTTTTAAAAAACTAAGAAATCCTACAAAACAAACAATTAATCTGATCAAGCACAAAGCCACCATGAATATAATAAAAACAGCTAAATCAAGACAATAAGAAATACATGAAAGCATGCTTTAATCCTTACTTTATCAAGTTCATATATATATATATATATATATATATATATATATATATATGTGTATGTATATATATATATATATATATATATATATATATATATATATATATATAAGGTTTAAATAAAGTTAATAAGTTCCTTCACAAATATAAGTAATCTGTAATAAAATTAAGACAATTTCAGTGTCAAGTCCACTCGGTTGAACACCTACACTACTGCGATCTTTGCTGATATTATTTTTTTATTAATTCGCCACAGTAATAAAGTTGTTTAGATGGGAAACCATAGACTTTAAGAAGTATATTCTACATTAGGGACGTAAACTTTGATGATATACCTACATAGGGACATTTCCAAAGGGTCTCAGCCGGTATACACATGAGTTTCTCAGAAAAATGCAAAACGTTTTTCACGACTAGAAGAATGAATGCAACCTAGTTTTGTACTCAGCTACTTCCGTTTAACGGATTTAAGAGCATGTAACCTCCCTCCACTGTTGTTTCGTGGTCTCTCATGAAAGCTTGTTAAGCCATTCTTATTTAAATAAAATGTAATACAATTTTATTTACCATTCACCATGCTGCATATTTTGATTTGAAAATAATAATAATGATAATAAAAATAATAATATGGCAAATATACTTTTTGGGTCGGTGGCCTGTTAGTCTCAATCTACGAATTTTTACGATACCAGTTTTACGATAGTTGGACATTTATCTAAATCAAAAATTTATAAAAAATTTAATTGAATATATTGAAAACGATGTTATAATTAAAAAGAAAAAAAAAATCTAATAGTCTTCCATACTAAACTAAATTCTGCTTTTGCTGAAATTTCATAAAAACCTTTTTTTTTTTTTGAAAGAAATATAAAATAAAATAAAATTAATAATAATCAGTATCGAAACGGGTACTATCGAAAACGTTTTATTTTTATTTATTTATTTTTTTTTAAAAGCAAAATAATTAAATTTTAATCATATTAATATTGGATATAAAACGTGGGTTTCCTGAACTAAAAAATGACAAATTATAACAGAAGATTAGAAGAGAGAGAGAGAAATCATTTGTTTTATAATAGAAAATAAACCTATCTAGAGCTCAGCCAATGATTTTACTCGACATTTTAGTAATAAGAATTTTTTACTTTAAATAAACGAAGATACTGTTAAAATACAAAAGTAATTATCTAATAATATTTTATCAGTATGAAGATTTGATAAAAATCACCACGTTTTAAGTAATTTTTTAATATGTTTTTTTTTTTTTTTTTTTTTTAAGTTTATAACATACTCCGGATTCTTCTTTAGCAACATATTAGTTATTAATAAAATGTGTCATTGTGATGTTAAACAGATTTTAAAATTATAGATTAAAAATAATAAATATATATGTTTCTGACACTAATCTTCTTCGAAAATTCTAAATTTCCCATGTTTCTTTCAGAACAACACTTCACTAATACATAAAATGTGTATTTTCCATCCTAAAATTATAAAAACAAATAATATTTCTTATTAATTATATACACTTATAAGTAAATTTATTAAACTCAATTTAAATACATATATGCCCATTTATAAACCCCCTCCACACATACTTCATAATATTTATTTTAAAAAAAACTCTTGCGAAAATGCGCATATGAACATATACACAGATCACAAATTTTAAAATAGTTACAGAAACAACTTTGCTTTCGAAATCTGGTATTTTACTCCAGCCTTGTCAAAAATGTCTTATCTCCAATGCCTTATCCGACAAGTAAAATAAATTTTATGCGTTATAAGACGAAAATATGACAACATAAAGCTTTAATAAACTTTCTTATGAATAGTGTAGTAGAAAACAGGGGATTTCCAGCTGACATTTCTCAAAAACTTTCAAACATTTTAGTTCACTGGGCAGGTTAAAATATGCTTTTTAAGAACAGACAGAATTGAAAGTTTGTTTATTAAGCTGTCTGAAAAATAGTTATGGATAATAATATATGATACTTTCTGAATAAATCAAATAAAAATATATGAAGCGAATATTATTATTATTATTTATTTATGTATTTATTTATTTTATTTATTTATTTATTTATTTATTTATTAACAGACCAACTTAAAACAAACTTATATATGACGTTTTCTTGTATTTTTGTAATTCAATGAAACTTCATTTTACATTTTTCATGTGTGTGTGTGTGTGTGTGTGTGTGTGTGCGTTTCGATTGTAATTAAGTATCACAATATATGAAAGGTATAATAAATTTTATATATATATATATATATATATATATTAAATAATTTAAAAAGAAAAAAAAAATACTACTGCAATTACGAAATTAAGCAGGAATAACTACTTAATCATTACACATTAAACAAAATATGATTAACACTTAAAAAAAAAAAAAAAAAAAAAGTAATTTTGAAGATTTAAAAAAAAAGGGGGTTACTAACAGAAATTCCTTCTTTAAATCAAACGTATTATAGTTTGATAACATTTAAACGTGTTTTGGTTCTTTACTTTGTTATACAATATTTTGTTTAATTTTAATTTATATGGGATATTATAAAAGTATTTCCTTCCTGGCAAATTCCAGGGTTCGAATCCTGGTTCAGCAATTCGAAACCTTATGTAAGTTTTAGATTCCATTATAAAGAGATTAATATACAAAAATATGGTCACTAAGAGAAAAGCGCAATTCAATCCAAACTTTGTGATGGGCTCTTATCCAGGAAATATTTTCCTTCTTAATATTTACTGAATAACTCTTACATTATGCATATATATATATAACCTCTCCCGTTTCTTCCCGGGAGATTTCATATCAGAATTTTTCTGTCAAATACTTATAATCTAGTTAATCTTATAAAATATATATGACATATTTCTATTTAAATATATTGGAGATAAACTTGATTTAAAAATTTAAAATTTCGGCATATATATATATATATATATAATAATGTATTGCATAGAAATCATTTAAAGAAGGAATAAAATCAGAAGTAAATTATATAAAACAGATATTCCACAGAAAATGTGTGCATGTGTAATAATGTAGCACACAATGTTTAAATAGATCTTGAATAAGAATTTGAAACCTTTTATATGAATTTCGGAACTTTAGTAACTATTACGGGGCATTAAATCAAGGAAGAATGTGTTTTCCATGAATATAATATGTAAGATGGAAAGTAGTCTTCTTGTAAAAACGACTAAACGCGTTCCTTTCCGTCCAACGGCCCAAGGAATGTGGTGAAATTGTTCACTACAATTTTAATCTCCATACCGCTTACCTGCGGTGACCTACAATTGACTCAACCTCATATCCTCATAATGTTTAGATACTTAAAATTCCCATGTCACACTCAAGCTGTTGAAATGATTGAGAAACTAGCCATTGGATCTGCATAAATGTATTTGTAGGAGATGCAAGAAATGTATTTATAATAACAAATTTATACTCGTGGTTATTAAAGTGAAAACTGAATAACAGCTTCAAATCTTAATCAAAAAGTAGAAACTTGTTTAAAAGCATATAGTAATTGTAAATATAAATATATTTTAAAGATGTAAAGATTACTAATAACTATCCTTCTTGGTTGCGAGCATGGGAAGGGATAGTGGAATTTGAAAAACAGACACCTTCCTGGAATAAGTTCTAGATTGTTAATGAAATAAATGATAATTGAATAACAAGAAAAGAGCTGTACACTGTACAGTTCACACTCATTTCGAAAAGTGTAATACTGGACTAAAAAGAGGAAATGCTACAATAGATAAAAAAAAAAGCTAACACATTCAAATTTTGGTTAATTTCATGAAATTTCACCTCATATTTGCAATCTAAAAGTATAAAAGAATAAATACTGCAAAAGAATAAATATATTTAAAAA
Organism: Salticus scenicus; assembly: GCA_963930645.1. Lineage (NCBI taxonomy): Eukaryota > Metazoa > Arthropoda > Arachnida > Araneae > Salticidae > Salticus > Salticus scenicus. Next base: position 150,459,611 of record OZ005649.1, read on the forward strand.
AGAGTATTAAAAGAAATCATGTGGATCGTATTAGATCATAAATTAATATTTTTTGTTTTTGAATAAAAATTTTTGAAATTTGACTTTTTTTTTTATTATTATTATTATTAATTAACCTTTTCTTTTTTCGAACTTTGAAGGCTAAGTGAGAACTAAAGATATAAATATTTATTTTTTTTTAATTATTTTTCCCATGTTCAGGATGACAAAGTGCAACTTTTTTTTTTTTTTTTTTTTGCTTTTAGAAGTTACTTGTCTAAAATATCCATTTTTCGACGCACCTTAATACATATACGCATTTATACCGATAGATATAGATTGACAGATAAAATGGGTTGAGATGGGCAGTAGCCTCCTCAGAAACGTATATGATGTGTAGTGAGTTAATTATATATATGTATATATAATTAATTAAAATATTATAGAATAAATAAATGTGATCTGCAGAGTGATATGAGATGCAAATTGGACATTGAGGCTCCTGATCTGCATACCCATAAGCTTATAATTGATAAAAGCGTATTTTTTTCTTATCAGATTAAAACAGCTGCACTTGTAAAAATAGAAATTGCTAAAACTAATCAATAAATTATATTTTTCCATAACATAGTATTTAGAAAAATAATTTCCTGTTTCAATATTTATTGTTTTTTTTTTTATTTTATCTCAATTTTATTTTGCTTCATTTTGCTTCATTTTCTTTTTAGTCGTTTCTCATAAGTCCAGTTCGATTTCTTTATCTAGAGTAATGGAATGTTTCGTCAAACGACTTTTTCATAATAAAAAAAAAATATTTCTCTGTCTTAGTAACTGGAAGATTTTATCAAAGTTTTACATAAAATAGTACTTATCTAACATTTCATCAATTTATAAAAGTTATTATATTTGTGATTCAAAATTGTTTAGTAATATTTTATTGTTTAATGCATAAAATTTAATATCTAAATTATCTTTTAGATAAATGAACAATGTGATTATATATATAAATGTATTTTTTTTTCGTAAATATATATTTTCATATGCATAAAGGTTTTGGTAAAATAATTGACTTTCATAATTTATGCACAAAGCATTCGTTAAATATGAGTATTTTTTCTTTAAATATTATTCAATAACGTACATAATGAACTGCTGAAGCATTTTTAATAATTTTGAATGATAATTGAATGACTGTTAATTGAATATAAAAATAAACATCATATATATGTATAAAAAATTTTATTCATCTTTAAACAGTATGAGAATCCCTGTTTACTAAAAAAGATATATGATTTTCTAAATTTGTGATTTATATTTTGTTAGTTGTATTGTGATAGTTGTTTTTATATTATAAATAAATTTTAAGCATAAAGTTCGCAAGCATAAAGCAAGGAGAAGTATAAATTATTATTAAAAATATTTTCTGATAAAGGTAGTCTGTCTGAATAGAGACAGAGCATTCACATGTTTATTAATGTATAAAATAATTAATGTAAATACATAACATCTAATTTGGATTATATTAAGAAATATTTTAATTAATTATTATTTTTTAAATTATAATATGTATTAAAAGCTTTTAAAAATTTAGCTATATGATTTCAGTTTAGTTAAATGAAGAGTGGGACACAATAAATTTTAAAAATATTATTATATATATTCTTTAAACTAGATATATTTATTTATTAATGATTTCTGAAACTAAAAAAGAAAGACGTTGTACATTAAAAATTTAAAAACAGGTTTTTTCTAAAAATAGAAACATTTGTTTTATCGTAATGCAATAACCAAACAAAAATTTATATTCTATGAATTATATTTACAAAACCCAGAAATGTTCGATATTTTTTTTTCAAATTTAATACTTATCTAATAAAAATATTCCACTGAAATAATAGTAAACAGAAAAGAGACTTTCCATAATATGTCATACCAGTCACAAAATTTTATAAATTAATTTTATAAATTTCATTTGTAGAATCGTTTTGTTTCTACTTTAGTGTAATATATTTTATAACATTTTAAAGCAACATTTTATAACTTTACATTTTATAGCAACAGCGAAATTTTTTTATTTTTTTATTTTCTAAAAATACTTTTTAAATTTTTGTGGTGGGTGTGACATTTAATCGAATAGTCAAAAAGCTAACTATTAAATTTGAAAAAACAATAAAATAGGTAGAGGATAAAATTTTATATGGAATTTTATTGAATACGAGGGATGGCTATAAAATGACGAGTTTTATGCTCCTACATAAGAAGTACGCATGTGCAAAATGCGAACAGCTTACAGGTATGTAGTGTGACCTTGCATGATAAGATTTTTTTATCTGTTTTCCAAGATCAAATCTGCATGAAAAATGAACAAGATTTCAACCCGTTGAAGCTATGATTGAAAAAGTGGCACGCATCATAAAAGAGATCAGAGAGAAAAAAAAAAAAAAAAAAAAAAAAAAAACTTCGAGCATTGTTTCGAAAAATGAGAAATCTGCATGGAAAGTTGTAGGAATATTGTAGGGGTGTATATTGAAGATAATAATAAATAAAAATGTGAAAAAGAAAAATAAAATGTTTTCCAGTAATAGACTCGTTATTTTCCCGCCACTCCGCATATACACTCTATATATTAAAAGAGAAAAAAAAAAAAAAAAAAAAAGACGCACCAAGAAGGAGTTATCTGAATGGGACGGAAATTGGTAAATGTGATGTACATGTGGAGAAAAAACAATTGATTACAGTTTCAGAAAATTTGAATGATTTTATCAAGCGAAAGGACCTCACAAAGCAAAAAAGTAAATAAAGTGTTGGTCCTTTTGTAAGCAGTTATTCGGCGTGGTATTAATTGATAGAGTTGACAGATGTGCTCCTGTGAAGTATCGTGCCAAATTCTGTCCAAATGGTGCGTTAGATTGGCAAACTCCCGAGCTGGTTGTAGGACTCTTTTTATGAAGCTCCAAACGTCCTCCGTAGAAGAGAGTTCCGGGGACTGAGCTTAACTCCATTTTACTGAGCCGCCCATTAAAGGTCTTTGAAGCAACGGAAGTACCAGTTGTACGTAGGATCGACGATAATGATGAATTTGAGCTTTGAGTACCGCTTTGCGATTGACTGGTTCTCACTTTTTGTCCTCTCTTTAGGCCAAACGCTCCCTCCCTGACGTTGTGTTCGGCCATGATTCACCCATACCTATCAATACCATCTAACAGTGGTACCGCTCCCATCCAAATCTAAAAAAATTCACATATTAGACCTACCGGCATCTTTGAGCCCAACTACACACCACACTCAAATACTGACATCTGCGCATGTTGTTTGTGCACCTGTAAGCGAGGCATTAGCTACTGTATTTCTGAGTAGACGGAAAAAAATTCTCGAAGAATTTATGACCTGGAATCAAATTTCTCATTTTTAATATTCTGCCAACTGCGCAGTTTATATGCTGTGCAGCGTCGCATGCTCATTCGGTGGTAGCCAAACCTTAAAATCTTGCATTTTTCATCGAAATTTATATGCATGTCAATTTGTGTCCAGTTTACATTACACCTTCTTGATGCGTCTTTTTTTTTTTTTTTTTTTTTTTTTTTTTTTTAATTTTATTTATTTATTTATTTATTTATTTTTTTTTTTACAGTATATTATAAATGGTTAAAAAAATAATTATAAAAGCGATACAGTAATTGCTTCATGAGTAAAATATAACTATAGAGTACATGTGAAAGAATAATGAGAAGACATTTAAAAAATAACTTTAAAATGTATAAACGTATTTTGACGACATTAATAAAACGTATTTTGAGATTATATTTGATTTTTCCTTTTTCTTTTTTCTTTTTTCTTTTCTTTCTTTTAACCCCTTCAGACCCGAATTTTTTGTCGTTTAGGAAAAAATTATTTTTATACTAAAATTAACTTAATTCATGTAAATGAAAGCAACAATATACTTTTTACAAAAATATTTACTCATTTATATATAATTTTTAAATGTACATCTTAATGGACATATGGTCCTTATTCAAAATTTGTAGCATAGGAGATCTTGAGTGATATTTGTATGAAAAAAAATTATCTTACTATATTATAAGTTCACACATAAGCATTCATCACATCTAGTTTGCATTGAAGATTTTTTATGCATATTTCTTTTATGTTTTAAAAAATGTCGTTTGTTTGAAAAAGTATCAGTGCATTCGTCGCAACAGTATGTATGAAAAGTCTTTTTATGACTTTTTCGCTTATGGTTTGAAAAAGCATGTTTAGTTGAAAAGGTTATAGAACATTCCTCACATAGATACTCAGGTTTACGATAATGCACCCTATTGTGTTTTTCTAATTCATACTTGTGTTTAAAAGCATCTTTACAAACAATACATAGATGTTCACTTAAGACTTTTTGATAAAATAATCTCTTATGTTTAAATAAATCACACTTGCGATTGAAATTTTCAATACAATATTCACATTTGTATCTTATGGAAATTTTCCTATGGGTTTCCATATGTCTTTTTAAACGATGTAAAGTAACAAATCCTTTTTTACACACGTAACAAATATTAGGTTTAATATCATTGTGAACCTTCACATGTCTAGTAAGATAGGATTTTTTTTTTAAATGACTTATTTCAAGTTGGACAAATAAAAAGTTTGGATAACTTCTCATCCTCAAAACTTGATGAAGGGGGGTGTTGGACAGAAACGTGAGTCTCCTCAGACGGTAAAGTATTATCCATTTTGTACTTCAGTTTAGCAAAGTATAAAAAATCACTCTAAAAGTAAGACTTTAAAAATGTTTAAAAACTACTAAGTATGAGAACTTAGACAACTCTACAGCGAGAAAAGATAGTAACTAATTCAAATTCTTTCTTCGTTCATCAGTTTTACTTAAGAATTTACGCCAAATTCTCTTATTTCATGCCAAATTTTTATAACTATCGCCAATATTAGTGGAAATTTAGCCAAATATTATCCTATACCTTGCTATAATACTCGAATCTTGTGGAAAATTCTAGTTTATCAACATGTCTAAACAGATAATTTGTACACTTTCACTCTGTATTTTTATGGATGTAGCATCTACGTTAAACATTTTAGGGTAAAAAATATTCTAATATCAATGTTTTTTAACAGTTGATTGTAGATTTGTCGAAACTTGTGGTTTAGTATTTTCAAAGAAGGTAGGTTGTTTATACTTAAAGTTTCAAGTTCATGATTTCATTATACATCTGCAGCTTCTAAATTTGATAAGTGTTAGATTTTTATCTTACATTTTCAATCTAAAAAAGAAAAAGTTAATTTTTCTGAGATAGTATTTGTATTAAAATAATTTGGGTAAAAATTTTTCATTCACAAAAAATTTCGTTTATAAGCATATGTGTGAAAAACTTCAAACTAAATGACTTTAAAAAACTTAGTACTTTGTAAAATAAGATGCGTTATTAACACATGTGAAACATTAAAATTCCATACTTCATAATTTTTCAAATACTTGCAGTCTCTTAAATTGGTAAGAATGAGATTTTATCTTGCATTTTCATTCTTATCATTAGAAAAAATAAGTTTCTTATATTTTTATTCTAAAAATAAGTTAATTAATTTCTGAGATGATATTTTTTCTAAAACACATTGTGTAAAAAAATTTTCATTTACAAAAATTTCAGTTTATAAGCATATGTCTGAAAAACTTCAAACTAGATGACTTTAAAAAACTTAGTACTTTGTAAAATAAGATGTGCTGTTAATACTAAAATTCCATACTTCATGATTTTTTCGAATACCTACAGTCTCTTATGCTGGTAATTTTGTGATTTTATCTTACATTTACAATCTTATTATTGTGAAAATAAGTTTCTTATATTTTTATTCAAGAATAAGTTATCTAAATTTCTAAAATACTTTGTACAAAAACATTTTCAGTTTATATACATATATTTGTAATCTACAATACTTGTTTATAATATATTTTAAGTATGTTTAAATACAGTTAGAAAACCTAAGTATGCATCTGTGAACGTGAATGTATTTAATAAAACATATATTAATATTTTTTCAACTCTGAATTTTTCAAAGTTAGCTTTCATCATTTACAAACTTGCTATCTGTAAAGAAAAATTGTGTGAGAGGTAGCATTGACGTGGGGCATTTCACTATGTTAAAGTGATGAAAAGTAGTAAAAAATGTAGTTGTGAAGTCTTTATTAGACATAGATTGTTGAATAATTCTTAGCAAATATAGCTTAAGATAACTAATGTTGGGAATGAATTACAAAAAAAATTCTAACGTTGTTATTAGGGAAGTGTCAGGTTCGATTCCAGATCGCGGTAAAAACTAAAAAATGGTAATTTCTAATTATAACTATGTTCAGAAACTTATATTATTTTAAGAATGTTGGAAGATTTCTAGTATAACATAAAACTTTTAATAAAAAGACTTACAATATTTTAATGAGTATAAGGAATTTTAAAGAAAATTTATAATTAAATACCACTTTGTAAAAATTTTTAAGTATACACGTATGTTCGATGACAGTGATAAGAAGATTCCAAAAAGTTATATCTAAAGTATAACTGTTTTAGGTAGAGAAATTTTTGACATTAGATATTATTTTACACTAAAGTACTGAAAAAATGATGGATTCACTCTCTTAGGTGAAATATAATACGATATTTTCTTAAACTTATTAAGACTTCTTTTCAAACAGTGAATTTTTCAGTTTTTTACATTGATCAACTTATTTTTATTTTTATTTATTTATTTTTTAAAGATGAATTTTACTTCAAATAATTTTTTCTTAAACAAAATTTCCATTTAAAGTTCTTTATTTACTTTCAATTTCACATTACATACATTTTTCTTGAACATTGTTCTTATACAGATTGAACAGAACATAATTCAACATAGCAGATAATATTTTTACAATTTTCATATTATGATCGAGTGATAAAACTCCACATTCTTTGAAAAAATGATTTCTTTACTTCTTTGACTTTTATACATTCTTTATTATCAATAATCCAATTACCTAAATACTTCTGGAAGATATTAAAAAAAATTATCCAAGGTATGATAAAGTCCCCAGATCTCTTAAAGCGCTTCGCCAAAAGCTCACTTGAAAATATTAAGTAAATTACAACTTTGTCCCAATTAATTTCATTTTTTATCATTTCTTTTAAGACAATATCTAAACAGGTGTAAAAATTTTCCTCAGATAATATATCAACATTTTCATAAAGTTGATTGCTAATTTCGGAATTGATAAATTCATTCATTCGAAATTTAAGCTGGTTTATAATCTCTAGTTCTGAATTGCGTAGATGTGATCTATTGAATATATGAGTAAATGCATTTAACAAAATTATATCTGTTCTGACATCCATCTTGAAAAAATTATTATTATGAAACACTGAATTTAGGTTAAAAAACAGATGTCTTCACTCCGCAAAAATAAGTTAGCAAGTGTCATAAATTTACTTCACTTTAAATTAATATTGTATGCTTCCTACCAAACCTGAATTATCGCCAAATACTCTAAAATTTTTATAGATAGATCCTAAAATTTATTTAAAATCATGCCAAATGCTAAGTATTGTAGCGGAAATCTAAATAAATTTGTGAAAAAAAATCGTCTGTCATTGTGAATGCAATAGTGGATATCTCCTTCAAGTGTATAAGGAGGGGTGAAAAACAGATCTCTTGTGAGATATGACGTTGGCATACCAGTGAGGGGAGACTAATGAAAAATTTATGCTAAAGCTAATATTATTCAGACGTTTGTTAATTAATCGAATTTCTAACATGTTGAAGAACTTTCAATCATCTATTTAATTAATTTTTACTCTCATTGTCATTTTTCATAAAACATTCGAAAATTTTTACAAGAAAATTAATAATTAATAGGTTTGTAATTATTATTCTGTAATAAATACCATTTAAACGATTGAATTCTTTTCGAGCAATAATATTCATAGGTTAAAAAAGATTTGTGCAAGTATATTTCTGAAGAACAATGGTTAAAGTACTTGTAAACTACTGTTTCTTTACTTCAAACAGGTGTCGGGGACGAATCCCAGTCAGACCTCTTTATTTCTACACTTTCTTTTATTCTTTCTACTTAATTTTTTCTCTCATTGTCTTTTTTCGGAAAACATATGGTGAATTTTTACAAGAAGATCTTCATTTATTTTTTTTCTTAATTATTTTTCTGTAATTAATATCATTTAAACGATTGAATTCTTTTCGAACAATAGCATTCATAGGTTTAAAAAGAATTGTGCAGACATATAATAGAAAATCACTCACACATACACGAAAACTACTGAAATATTTTTTACTGCAAGGTGCTGGGTTCGAATCCTAGTCATAATCTATGTTTCTAAGCTTTCTTTTATTCTTTCTACTTAATTTTTACTCTCATTTTCATTTTTCGTAAAACATTTGGTAAATTTTTACAAGATCTTCAATTATTATTTTATTTTAATTATTATTTTCTAATTAATATCATTGAAACGATTGAATTCTTTTCGGACAATAGCATTCATAGTTTTAAAAAGAAGAGTGCAGACATATAATAGAAAAAACACACACGCGAAAACTACTGTCTTATGGAAATATTTTTACTGCAAGGTACCGGGTTCGAACCCCAGTCAGATCTCTCTATTTCTTTCATAGTATATTCACATCAACATTCTTAAATTCATATATTTTATCGATTCCTTATTTATTTCCCAATTTTTAAAATTTATAATTAATTTCTTAATTAATTTCTTAATTAATTCCCTAATTAATTTTCTAATTAATTTCCTAATGACTCACAAACAATACCATGTTTTTTTCATTCTACCGCAAACATCTCTTTAAAACCATCGTCATCTTTTACAAAAAATCACTAATTAATTTTTTAAATTAAATTTCCTCATTAATACCCTCGTCATCTTTTATGATACTGTCAGAGGGGGGTGTCAAGGACGATACCAACTCATCCGCACCCCTCAGGGGTGGTGCGGCTGCACCCGGTGCCTCCTGCTCCCCGTGCTCCCGTGCAGCACCACTGCACCTCGGGCGCCGAACTGTCATTTCCTATCTACTGAAGTGCTTTAGTATAATGTACTATATCATATAATATTTTACCATGTCCAGTAAAGCTGCACAGAAATTGAAGTTAATTCCTCAAAACGACATGGTAAATAATGTATTTTTTAAGCTAAATATTCATCGATATGTTTCTTGTATAATTACACATTTTGAAGCTTCCTGAATGCCGAAGTCAAGTTTTATAATTTTATCTTTGCCTGTGTATATTAGAGTAAATTAAAAACAAATAACTTCAAGTAATTCAAATGATGTATTTTAAAGTGAATACGTTTGTTACTAGAAAAGTTTGTTAAAAATTGATAAGTTTCAAGGAATGATGCGTGTGAAAATTGTCTGAATAATTTTAAAGGAACTTTTGAACTTAATAACAGACTTGAATTCTCTATAGTTGTAGGTACAGTAACAAAACGGGGGGTTGAGGGAAGCGTTAGCCCCTCTCACACAGAATTACTTGTCAAATAAAGCTGTTCCGAAGTCTAAGTTGAATTGTTTTAACATAGTTTTACATAACACTACTCGTTATCTTAACCGTTAGTCTCCATTCCGTACATATAGTATTAAAATTCAGGGTAAGAGAAAGTTGTGTGAGTGATACACCAGATTATTTACTTTCTATTACACATAACGTAGAGAAAACATTGTTTTTCAGTCAAATTTTAAAGTGTGTTTTTGTTATATTTACACAATTTGAGGTCCCCTGAATCCAAAAATCAATGTTTTAGCAATTGGTCTTTATGTGTGCCCGCCTGCATGTCTGTGTGCTTGTCTGTGTGCCCGTCTGTTATCAACATATCTCAAGAAAAAATAATAGCAGAAAGTCCAAACTTGGTATGCTAAATGTGTATCATATAGGGATGCTACACTAAGCTTTTCGTTGACACGAAACAAATGGTTCGTTTACAGGGACTTAGAGTAACTTAGAAACGAATAATTTCAGGAGGTCCAAAAGTTCTATTTTCAATTTAATATAAGTTCGTTGCTGGAAAAGTTCGATCAAGACTAATGAGTTCCAAGGAATGTTGAGTGTGAAAGTTGTTTGAATAATTTTAAGTGAACTTTTAATTTTATTAACATTTGACACGCCAATGTTCCATAAATGGAACATGGAATTAAAAATTCATTTAAAAATTAAATATCATGAATACTGACTTGAAAAAGTTATCAGATATAATAAAAAGATGAGTTGATTTTCTGAAACAGAAATTACAGTTTAATCATAAAAGGGGAAATGTACACAAAATTATAAATATGACCTACTTTATCTCTTTCTCTTTTACCCCACAGTTTAAAAATTCACATAATTCAGAAAAATAAGCAAATGTTCATAAAAATGGGCTGGCATGTTTAAAATAGCTTACATTATTAAAATAAATTAAAGTATAATAATATTAAAATATAATTAAATTAAATTAATAATATTAAATTAATAATACTAAATATAATAATCTTAAATTATATTTTTTTTAAATCACATTTTAATGATAGAGTTCTTTAAACTAAAGCATTAGAAGGCAAAATATGTAAAAAAAAAAAAAAAAAAAAAAAAAAAAAAAACTAATTTAAATTACACCCGGATCTAAGTTCGGCCTGTAAAAAGTTAACATATTAAAATTCTATATAAATGTAGGTGCAGTAATGAAACGGGTGATTGAGGAGGGCAGTAGCCCCCCCTCTATTTATACAGAACTAATTACAATATAAAACTTATCTGAAGCCTAATTTCAATTGTTTTAACATAGGTTTACATAACAGTTTTCGTTATCTTACCTCTTAATCTCAAACCTGTATTTTTAGTATTAAATTTCACGGGAAGAGAAAGCCGTATGAGTGACACACCAGATTATAAAATAATAATAATAATAATAATAATAATAATATCTTAATTTTCAAAGATTTTTTTTTCACCCTTTATGATTTACTGGGGTCTTAAAATGTCATTTTTCACATTTTTCTGACATTTCGGGAACCTGAAAACTGCAAATTGTTAAAAACCACACAATTACATATAATTTTTCTTATTAGTGATAATCCAAAAAATAATTAATTTGATATTTTAATTTATGGTTAAAATTTTACTTGTGACCTTGAAATTTGATCTATTGTAATTATTTTAGTTATTAAGTTGCAGCAGTATAACTAAGCATGGGACACCTTTACCTTATGTACTATAATACGAATATTTAAAGTTAACATTCATAAATTTAATTCAAACAGATTTGTGCCAAAATGTAAAGGACTAATAATTCCATTTTTAACCATGAGAACGAATTTGATGACTTTTATAACATAAAAGATCAGTAGTACAGAGAAAATTCAAATTGTGTTAAACATCTCTCATGTGTACCTCTGAGGGTTACGAAAGAATAAAAAAGTAGTCCTGCAACACACTTCCATGAGATTATATGGACTCTCCCGTTAGAGAAGCGACTCTCATACAAAACATGATCAAAATTAATTTTCTTTATTTAATGAACAAAAATTAAAGCTATTATTTCGTAAGAAAAAATTTACATCTGATGTTTGAAAGATAATTAACTAACTGATTAAACATTGCAAACTTTTAAAACTTGATTTGCAACACAAGGAGGATGTACCTGGTACACAATGGAAAAAGCTGTAACTTACAAAGGATAAATAAATATATATAATTATAAAAGTAAATAAATAAATAAATAAAATAAATAAGTAAAAAATAATAATAATACATGTTAATGGCTTTATAAGGCCTAAAAACGAAATTTTAATCACGGCAGCTTATTTTAAAAAACTATAATAATAATAATAATAATAATAATAATAATAATAATAAAACAGTTAGGAGTTTTTATGTTCCTTTTCATGTACAAAGTAGAAGGATGAAGCTTGTTGTGCTTTGAAATCTTCTGAATATTTAAAATGGTTTGGGCATGGAAAAGTTCTTTATATTCTTAATTACGAATATATTTACGAACGATATATATATATATATATATATATATAAGTTGCATATATTGGGAAAAGAAAGAGAATATAAGAAAATATTATTACTTCTTTGGAAAAGAACAGGCAATGTGGCACCTGTATATTATACATCAGAAAATTTGCATCGCACCGTTATATATGTAAAAAGTCAGTTCATGAAAATATACAATTTCATCCGTTAAAGTTTCCTACAAATTTACATATGCAGATAAATAATTAATTTTCTGTAGTCACTAAAAACGCGCGTTTCAGAAAAAAAAAATCATTTACATAGAAATTTTTTACACTAAAAATTGTGCTACGCAATATTTACAATAGTATTTGCGTTAAATCTTCCACTTACAGACCGACTCTTACACGTAAAATAAATAAATAAATAAATAAATCTATACATAAGAGTACTTCCACTCACTCACTCACTGACTCATCAACGCACAGCAAAATCTACTGGAGCCACTGACTCGAAACTGGGTCAGATTATAGAACATATAGTGTAAGCACCCCCTAAGAAGCGATTTTGAGAAATTCGCCCCAGAAGGGGGTGCAGGGGGCAAAATGTGATTTCACAAAATCCTTCATATCTCAAAGAAAAAAACAGATATCCGTAAAAGTTTTGCTTTAAAATATAGCTAATTTAATTATCTAAAAACCAATTTCTGGAATTTTAGAAGTTGGGTCCCTAAGGGGGGAAAGGGGGCAAAACGTGATTTCAGATGCGCAAAACGTCGTTTCAGATACTCCTATATATCTCAAACAGAAAAACAGATATATGTGAAATTTTTGCTCTAATATGTAGCCAATACAAATACCTAAAAACTAATTTCTGGAATTTTCGAAATTCAGCTCCCAAGAGGGGAGGAGAGGGGGCAAAGAAAATCGTGATTTGAAATAATCCTTTATATTGAAACAGAAAAAAATATATATGTAAGATATTTTTGCTCTAAAATATAGCTCCCATAAATACATAAAGACTAATTTCTTTAATTTTAGAAATTCGTTCCAGGTGGGGCGGGAAAGGCGGGGGGCTAAGGGGTAAAAAAATAGAAATATATATAGGCCGTTCAAAATTGGTACAGATAGTTTTTAGAGATCTGCGAGTTAAATGATATTTTTGAAAGTGTAAAGTTATTAGGAGGGTCAGAAAGGTGTGTGTCGGGGGGGGGGGAGATCAAAAAAATAAAAATAGAATTAGACCGTTCAAAATTGGTACATAAAGGTTTTTGATACATAGAAATCGATTGCGGATATTTTCGAATTTGTAAAGTTATTAGGAGGGGCGGGAGGAGGGGACGGAGGGGCAAAAAGTAAAAATAGAGTTAGGTCGTTCAAAATTGGTATAGAGGTTTTTGATACTTACAAATTGATTGCGGATAGTTTCGAATTTGTAAAATTATTAAATTGGTAGTTTGAGGTTTTTGATACATACAAATCGATTCCGTATATTTTCGAATTTGTAAAATTATTAGGATAGACGGGAAGGGGAGGTGAAAGGGCAAAAATTTATAAATAAGAGTTAGAGCGCTGAAAATTAGTGTTGTTAGGTTTTGAGGCCCGATAAATCAATTGGGGATATTTTCGAAAGTACAGAATTATTATGAAGGGCCGGAAGGGATCGGGCGCAGGGGTAAAAATAAAGAAATTCAGATAAAATGTTGGAAATTAGTATTATTAGTTTTAAAAGCCCGAGAGAACGACTGCGAGTATTTTTTAAAGTCTAAATTAATTAGGAGGTGCGGGAACAGTAGATGAAGGAGCATGCGAGCCTTGCGCGCCTGTATGCGCTGCCGCAGGCAGTGGTGGCCCGAACCGATTATTTCACTAATAGAATTTTTTTTCCCCTTACGATAATATAGTGATTCATTAAGAGTGTTGAACATAAATGCGCGCATGCAGCGAACAATTGCCTGCGCTGCCAAGGACAATGGGGACCCGTTGCGACATTTTTTTTCCGTCACATTTTTTTTTTTTTTTTTTTTTTTTTTCGCATGATAAAAATTGATGCAATTTTAAGAATTCATTAACTATAGTGATTCATTTAAAAATAGTGACCAGCGAAGCGGGCGTAGCCTGCTAGTAAATAAATAAAAAACAATAAATTGAAAAAAAAAAAAAAAAAAAAAAACGCACAATCATCGCTTTCATGTTGAAATAATGCCTGCCTATTTTTCCCCTGAATAAATAAATACAAACTTTTAAAATGATAAAAAGTAGTCGTCATTCATATCGTTTTCATGCTGAACTCGAGCCTATTTCTTTCCCTTTATTATTATTATTATTATTTGAAATAGTTGAAATCGGTATTTTTTATGAGAAAAATAATCCCCAAGAGAAAATCGCTCTCATGCTTCACATATGCATACTTTCTGATTGACTTATTGCCATAAATAGTTATTTTGACCTGAAAAACGTATTTCCAGTTTACGCTATTTACGGTGTTTGCTTGAAATGTTGTTACTTATAAACATCTATCATTATTATTTCTTTGCGTCCTATTACAGCTACACACTGTAAAAATATGCAACGAATTGTAGTTGTACTAGGTCAAAAAAAAAAAAAAAAAAAAAAAAAAAATTAAGAAAAGAAAAAAAAAAAAAAAAAAAAAAAAACGCATAATCATCGCTTTTATGTTGAAATGATGCCTGCCTATTTTTCTCCAGAATAATTAAATACGAACTTTTAATCTGATAAAAAATAGCGTCATTCTTATTGTTTTCATGCTGAACTCGTGCCTAATTTATTTTGTTTATTTATTATTATCATTATTATTATTTGAAATAGTTCAGGTCGGTATTTTTTGAGAGAATAATAATCCCCAAGAGAAAATCGCTCTCGTGCTTCACATATGCATACTTTCTGATTGATATATTGCCATAAATAGTTATTTTGACCTGAAAAACGTATTGCGAGTTTATGTAATTTGCGGTGTTTGCTTGAAATGTTGTTAATTATAAACATCTATCACTATTATTTCTTTGCGTCCTATTGCAGCTACACGCTGCAAAAAGATGCAACAAATTGTAGTTGTACTAGATCTTAAAATATATATTGGGTGTTTGAATTAATTCGTAGCGTGTTTTTTTTTTTTTTTTTTTTTTTTTTTCAAAAATTGCAGCTTTATTGTGTAAAAATAATTACAAATAGATTATTCCAAGTATTGACCATCACTAGCCACTATTTTTTCCCATCTTTCTGGTAGGATACGGATTCCGCGTCGTTAAGAACGAATCGTTTTTAGAGGCAATCCAAGAATCGACCCATTTTTTAATATCTTCTTAAGAAGTGAAATGTTCCTGAGACAGGCCATGGCTCGTCGATCGAAACAAGTGGTAATCAGATGGAGCAATGTCTGGAGAATATGGCGAGTGAGGTAGGACCTCCCATTTGGTCGTTTCGATGTAGGTTTTGACCGGTTTTGCGACGTGCGAACGAGCACGTTTCTAGGTTTCAGTTCGTATGGGACCCAATTTTCCTGCTTTTGGATCATTCCCATGCCTTTCAGGCGTTTGCTGACTGTTGAAATGTCAACTCTTAATGATTCAGCAAAATCTTGAAGCGTTTGGCATGGATCTTCATCCAGCAATGACTTCAATTCTTCATCTTCGATTTTTTTCAGCTGCCCAGGTCGTTCCTTGTCTTCCAGCTCAAAATCACCACTTTTAAATCGAGCAAACCATTTCCGACACGTTTGTTCAACTAGTGCATGCTCTCCATAAACTTCCACTAAAATTCGATGACTTTCGGCAGCGCTTTTCTTCATGTTAAAGTAATGAAGTAGAACTCCCCGCAAAAACACTTTATCCGGCACAAATTTAGGCATATTCGATGAAGTAAAAATGTTTGAAATTGATGTATGTTTGATATAACCAAATGACATATACTAATAACGATGCTCAATGATAGTAGGTTTACGGGAAATACTAGTCACGCTATCTATTGTAAAATGCCACTTGTCACGCCATCTATTAGAAAACGCTACGAATTAATTCAAACACCCAATATATATATATAATAATACTAAATTAGTTAAGATAAAATAAAATAATTAAACCATGTATTAAACCTTGCTTTAGTTTGATTTCACTTTTTTTTTTTTTTAGGTTTGTATAAGTTCGAAAATATATTAATTATTAGATATACTATTTATATCACAGAAATATATAAAAAAATGTTGTAACTCGAACTATACGTAAAACTAAAAATGTAGAAACTAATTACATTCCAATAACTTATTTAAAAACAAACAACAGCTGGTTGCAGTAAGTTTCATATATGATATTCCAATAGTGAAATATTCCTATTAAATTTTCTGTTTTTTTCTTTTATAGTATATGCAAATGAAACAAGACTATAAGAATAATTTATATCTCATACTTTTTTATGTCTCTTTTTATCTTAAGATTAATAACTCAATTTAAGTTGAAAATGAAAAAGTTCATTCTTTTTCTTAACTATGCTAATTAAATTACGCCACTTAGACGTTATTTCTATATTAAAGAAGAATGAAAAAGACAGTTCTATTAAAAAAGTATGACAAAGAATAAACTTAACTTATATATATCTTGATCATTTTTCTGAAATGAAAATCTTGCAATTTATTAAAAATAAAACGAAAATAGAAATAGAAATAGAAGTATTATAATGAGTGTGATTTTATTACTTTATTAAGCTCATTATTTTCTTGAAATAATCCAATATTTATTAAACTTTGATGCAATTCGATCATTATTTTTTTTTAAAGAAATTATTAAAGTGGAAGTTATCTAAAGTTCGGAATAACAAGCATTTGGTTTTCGCAAGCATATTAAACTCTTTTTCATTTTCTACATCAATTTTATTGTTATTCTCATTAAAACATAGATGAAACTTTTTTCTTAAATATTTATGTTGCATAGAAATGAAAACTTTATTGGATTATTTTTGTTTATTTTATTTACGATCTTATTTCAAATATAGCTATGGATTTCATAAGAATTGTTAAGATGAATGATAATATAAATATAGTGGTATTATACAAATAAAAGTTAGTCAATTTAATTATAAATTTACTTTTATAGATATAAAACCACATATATGGATATGTTTTCTGATTAGAGTTATAAAATTTAAGGGGAAACAGTCCCGTCTAAATGTGTAATATTTTCTTTATCGAAAAGTCAAAACTTAATATTACATATTTGTAAAATGTTACGCATTTTTGAATACAATATATATATATATATATATATTTGAAGTCGGACCTCGTTAACGTGAATTATTTTTAACAATTTTCCATAATCCCCATCAAAATGAAGATTAGTTTAGTTGTATGAAGGTGAGTTGCTGATAGCATGAACTACTGATAAAATGACCATTTCCTCCCCCCCCCCCTTGAGATTCACGTTAACAAGAATCGACTGTGTACACTCCTTCTCATATTTATAAGGACACTTTATGTTTTGGAATAACTAATGTAAAAATAATTGTGAACAAGATTTATACTAAGTGCACTTAATATATCTAGTATTTTAAAACCAAAACTGCTATATTTTTTTTAATATGAAACAAAACTAATAAAAAATAAAGCAAAATATTTTTTTCTCCATGTTTTTAGATGTTATAATTATATGGACAATCAAGATTTTTTCGTTTTATTTAACTTACTAGCGGATAAACTACAGTTGACATGCGAATTTGTTAACTACTGGGCTAGATTAATTCATATATAAGTCTTCAATTTTTCTTGGACGGACGTTACCGATAATCCCTCGAAAAAAAAAAAAAAGTTCATGTAGTGAAGTATGATAAATGTGTTTTTTAAGTGGAAGGATAATTTCAATCCGCCAAATTTCTAATGTAATTCGAAGATACAAAATTGCTGAAGGAAATGTGATCAAACGTTGAACTGCTGGTTCGATAGGAGAGAGATCTGATGCAAAATCAGAGTTGTTTTACAAAGATTGCAGACTCATAATTCCTCTTACTGTTCTACTCATAATGACTGCTATTGAATTTTCTCGTAATTTTTAACGAAAGGTTAAGGTTCACATTTATGCATGTTTAAAATAATTAGTAATATGTTAAAATGAATAAAAAACCTGTACTAATCAATAAGCATTTAATGGGTTAAAGAACGTCTGTGTTAAAGTTGAATAAATACATTATTAAATGGTAAAATGTTACCTTTTTGGATGAAAAACATTTTATTCTTGATTAACCAAATGGTTTTAACAGTTACTGGCACGATCTAAAGAGAGCGAAAGACAGAACAGATTTTTTAATGGCAGATATGAGTCGGGCATTGCATTTTAAAGGTGTATCAGTGGTGCTCTGGTGAGCTGTTTCCACTGAAGGCAGAATGAATTTCGTACTTTTTTCTATTATTATGAACATCAAGAGAATATCTGCAAATTTTAAACGTGAAATTCTCAGGCTTTTGTTAGATTTTGAGGGGTAATAATATTTTTTTTTCAACAAGACTGACATATTTACTCTATTTCTAGAGCAATAGGAAATAGTTTGAAGAAAGAAACTTCTGTATTATTGCCTTTCCCGTAGCCTAAAAGTTGAAAAAACCTAACTTAACATATTAGAAAAGTGCATGCAATTGGAAAGCAATTTTAAATAGTTTAAATGTATTCAGAATATAATCTATGCTGTATGAAATGGTATTGAAACTGAATATTAAAAAAATGTATATATATATATATATATATATACCAGAGAGAATGTCTGACTGTTTTACCCTAAAAACAGACCCCATAAAATATGAATTTAAAGAATAACTGAAAACAAATGACTAAGATTCGAACTGTCCTTATAATTGTGAACATCTAAAAAATCATCTTTTTGACCGTATTTTTGACCGTAAGTTTTTTAAGATAGAAAACGTTAAAACTTTTTTAATATAGCCGATTAATGAAATTCAAATTAATAAAAAATATATTTGTTTAAATAATAGTGTTCAGTGTTTAGTTAATATAGAAAAACGGGTGTCCTTATAATTAAGAGAACCAGTGCATATATATACATATATATATATATACATACATACTAGCAGACTCGGCGTCGCGTTGCTGTGGTTAAGTTATACGTTGAATTATATTGCAGTAAACTATTCAACAGTCAAATTATTATTTACGAATAAAGACGAAAACTTTGTAGCCGATGTAAAAACCCACAGGATTGTGATTTCAGTCCCAGTTCGAAATTCGGGAGCGATTGATAAAAGTTTTCGTAGTGTAATATTAAGCACAAATTAATTTTATTTTAGGGTCTTATAAACATATGAGGTTTGTAAAACTTTAAATAGATAATTAAAAGCATCTTCATAGTCACATACTATGGCTAAAGCGTATTTCAAGCATTTTTATAGGGTAATGAAAAACACTCTGACTTTTGTTTAATTTTTAACTATTCCTTTATTAAAGTAAAAACCTTTGCTGAAATATATGAGTTTTATAAAACTTTAAAAAAGATAATTAAAAGCTACCTCAGAGTCACATACAACCGCTAAAACGCATTTCAAGCATTTTTATAGGGTGATCCACAACATTCTAATTTTTGTTTGATTTTTTACTGGTCCCTTTTCCTCTTCAGTACCCTTTTCCTCTTTATATTCCCAAAGTTTCAAGTTAACTCCTAAAGAATATTTCTAGATATTTAACAAATTACCTATATTCGAATGTGTCCAAATACTCATTGATAGATAGTGAATACTTACTCATATTGAAATAGAAGCTGGTATCCGGAAGGTAGTGTATCTGCGCATGCTCGCCAAAGTGCAAGCCATTGGGAAGCAATAGCTTGGCCTTGAAAGACGCGTGGAACCATGGTAAAATGTTGTTGTCGAAGTGCAGATATGGAGCAAAGGATGAACATTAAATTATGCTTTAAACTGGGCAAAAGTGCAACAGAAACACATGAAATGTTGAAGAAAAAGTATGGTGAGCAAGCATTACCCCGTTCCCGCACATTTGAATGGCTTGGACGTTTTACGGACAGGCGCGAAAGCGTTGAAGATGATACCCACAACAGAAGATCGATTTCCGTGCATACGACAGAAACAATTCAGAAAGTTCGCGAGCTTTTCACATCGGATCGCCGACTGACTATTCGAATACTGGCCAGTGAACTGAACATAGACAAAGAATTATTTCGACAAATTCTGACGCAAGACCTAGGAAAATGCAAAGTGTGTTCCAGATTTGATTCAGGTTTTTGGCCAACCATGAGGTCGTGGAGCTGAATCCTCCGCCATACTCTCTGGACTCAGCCCCCGCAGACTTTTTCTTTTTTCCGAAACACAAAACTGTGATGAAAGGAACACGGTTTGTGAATGTCGAAGACATCAAGAAACACGTTATGTCGACAATGAAGAGCCTTCTGAAAGAGGACTTTAAAAGTTGTTTCCGCAACTTATACAGCCGAGCACAGACGTGTATTACGGCAGGTGGCAGTTATTTCGAAACGTAGTAAAAGGGTACGATTCTCACATCATCTGTTCAGGTGTTATTAGAGCAGTCCTGGAATTTAATAGACACACCTTGTATGTGCAATAATTGTCTCCAATATGTAACTGCGATTAAATAAGATAAAAATTACCCTTAAAAAAATATATATGAACATTCTCAGGTACTAACAATGCTCCGGAAAAAGTTATAAACGTTGAAAACTCTGCATTACAAAACCACCTTAAAGAATAGAATGAAACCCATTCTGGACACTACGAAACAGTACCTACTGACACATGCTTGGCAGACATACCAACCTTTAATTTTTTCCAGAGCATTGTTAGTACTCGCCCTATTTCCCCACCACTTTTATTAAAGGATGTTTTTCTTATTTGTTAATCGTAACTGCATAGTGGAGAATATTTGACTTCAAATAAAGTTGTGTGGAAAAAGGACTGGTACTAACAGAGCTGCGGATTAAATTAAAATGCTGTCATGTCTCACAGTAACTACAATAAAAAGCGCATAAACGCAAAATAAATAAATAAATAAATAATCTAATTGCTTGAAATTTATTTAGAATAGGTCTTGCATTTAATTTATGACATATTAAACTATCATAATGTGTATCACGTACAGTCATATCAATAATTTTAGTATACACTTAATGAAACACTATAATATAAACCCTTTATAAGGAAAAAAAAATCATATAATATTTTCAGAAATACGATATATTTTACTAGACATAACACACTCTTTACAATACAATTATAATATCCCTAAAAAAATTCTTACTGCAGGTTTTATACCAAACAAAATTAATTTAACCTCATTTTGCCATTGTATAAAATGCAATATTGTCACAAACAACGACAAATCACATATAGTAATAATGCATAATTTTTTTAATGCATGAAATTGAAACTGTGTAAAAAAATACAATAAAGTTAATGAAGAAAATTCAAATAAAAAAAAATATTTAAAAAATTATTAATAAGTTTTTAAATATATCATAGCTAGCAAAATATTAATAAACATATACTTTTATAAACTAAATTAACACATTTCAAACCAAGCAAGTTTAATAAATATATAATAAAAGAATTTTCCCTTTAAAATTAATGCTAGTAAATAAAACGATAATTTTTTTTTATCTTCGTTATTTACGATTTGATTGTACCATTACATCGTCCAGTAGCTCTAGGAATTGTTCTATAATTATTGCAATAATTTTTAATTGTTTGGAAGCTTAGAAAAAGAAAAGTTAATATCCCCGAGGGTTCTTCTAATATCAAAATCTACTATGGTATGCTGTTTGTCACGTATAATTGCACATTAATATTTCTTTAAAATTAATATATATATATATATATATATATAGTATAAAGCAATATTTTTTAAAAAGAATTGTTGAATCAATTCTTTATAAAGAATTGATGACTCGTTTTTAATAGCGTTTATTTAAGATTTATAAAAATTATTCTTATTTTTTGTGATTTTATTATTACACATGAATATTATTCTTATATTTACAGTTTCTCCAATCTAATAAAGAGGTAATAAATAGCAGTGTAGATTTCCCAGTTAATCACTAAATTCAAAGTAAGTTTAAGTTATATTTTTAGAGCATAGGTTAAAGTTATAATGTAATATATAAGTTTAATGAAAACACTATATATTTTATAAAACTTTAATGAAAAAAAATTATTAAAATTACACTTCTGCTTTTCTTTTGTTGAAATTATATTTATTGCTAAAATATAGTATCCATAGTGTCAGGAAAGACAAAGACTGTTATATGCATATGTGTGTTCGTATGGGTTAAATTTACTTTCTCCTGCAAGTAGATTGTTATAGAATTTTTACAGTTGATTATTCTGCAGTAAACCTTTAAAATGTCGATCTATTCTATTTTATTTACTAATATCTGCATTTAAATGTTCGGGACTATTTCAAAAGAATACCATCTGTTCTTTCAATTTCAATGCAATTTTTATTTTCCATAATAACGTTTTGATTTTTTTTAAATATCATAAAATATTGGAGGGGTATTCTGGAACTTTACTTTTAAGATCATGTAAAAAAATGTATTTATTTTTGTTCTTATGTTTTATTTTGCACAAATAATTGTAAAGCTTAGGCCGCGGTAGCCTGGTTGGTAAGAGCAGCGAGTTCGTGACCGAAAGATTGCGGGTTCGGTCCTCGAGCCGGCCGAAGACCGTCGTGTACGCTAATGGCGACTGGTGCACGTTAAATTCCGTCGTGGTCGCAAAGTCCTCCAAGTTCCCATCAAAAATTATACCTCTGGGGGTACCGGATCATGGGTCTAACTCGCTCTGATCCGGATCAAAATTCGAGTTCGGCTGGTGCTGCCATCTTTCACCAGCTTATGGAACTAGAAGTCGTACTTCCTCCCTATGAGGCGTTCCTAATAACGGAAGACGCAACCCTCTTGCCTTAAAAATCCGGTAGTTCCACTACCGGGGCTCGGAATTTCCGAGTGGCACACGACAACAACAACAACAACAACAACAATTGTAAAGCTTAGTCCTTAAAATAATTAAAAAAGAAATATTAAGTGCATTTTCAGGGCTTTTAGCGGTCTCATAATTAACACTTTTTATAAGGAATTTAATAATGATTTGCAGTGCTTCAATTTAACAATACAAAAACTGTTGTAAAAGAAGTGGTATTCTGTCAAGTAACTGATAAAATCTCTGTATTTTTTTTTTTTTTTTTCATTTTAATCGCAATTTGTTACATTTTACCCCAGTTATTTTCTCGTCATATTTTGGTGCAATAAATTGGGAAACATTAACTTAAGTTAACAATAATATTTACATAAACTAAAAAAATAAATTATTAAATAAAAACATTTTTTTTTCTGATCTTCATAAAATTTAATTCCATAGAAAATGGCATAAATTATATTGTATGGTATACTCTTAAACCATATCAGGACATTTAGCGTTTCTTAATTAAAATTTGCTTTTTATAACAATCTTCATATTATACAACCGAAGAAAAACATTTCACTTATACACTGTAAAAAAATAACTATTACCAGCTGCTAGAAACTCTCTATGATTGGAGAAAATAATTATTTTCTCCAATCACAGAGAGTTTCTTGCAGCTGGTAATAGTTATTTTTTTACAGTGTAGTTAATCAGAGAATATATTAGGTCGTTGCAAAAGTTCGTGCTGACGCGGATCATTTTATTGCCTCCAAATACGAGAGCTTCTATCGCCGTGGTATACATTTGTTACCCGAAAAATGGGCAAAGGTTGTAGAAAGTAATGAGAGTATTTTGATTAAAAATTGTCATTATATATATATATATATATATATATATATATATATATATATATATATATATATATATCATAATTGTATAAATTTCTTTTAATTTGTCAACTAGATTATTTGCGCATGTAACAATGAAATTTCCTAAGTCCAAATAAATTCTTCAACGTCTTCAACACAGAAGAAAAAAAAAAAAGGAAAAATGGCTAGCAGACTGCTGTTTGGGTAGCATTTAACGTACCATCATCAGTGCATAAAGAGGGAAATGTTCCTATATATAGGATAGGAATCGGATTCTGATCAACCAATAGAATTTCGTGAAATGTGTCGGGATTGACCAATAGGAGTTGAGAATGGGTAGTTGTGATAAAATGCAGAAGAAAATAAGAAAATGTGGACTGAATGTAAAATATTTAACAATCAGATAAATAGGGTTCTGTAAAATTACAGTAAACATTTTTTTATTTTATTTTTTAAGATTATTATAGATGTAAAACGCTTCAAACAAATCGAGTTCTTGTGTAGATTTGGGCCGGTAATTTTTTTTAGCTGTACCAAAATTAAAATGATTTTTCTCCCAACAATGATTAGAAATGGCCGATTTTGTTTTATTATTTATTTATTTATTTATTTATTTATTTATTTTTTTTTTGTTCACGGACGTAATTGGTCGGTTCTTTTAGACAGAATATGTATGTTTATATAAATACATTATATGTGTGATATTCTTTTTTGGAGGAATAATATAATATATATATTATTCCGTCTAAAAAAAAAAAAAAAAAAAAAACATCAGTTACGTCCGTAGACAAGACACCAGTAAACCAGCCATTTCTAAGCATTGCTGCAAGAAAAATCATAATTTTAATTTTGCATCCATCTAAAAAAAGCCCAAATATATACAAAAACTCGATTTCTTTCGAGCTCTTTACATCAATAAAAATCTTAGGTACTCACGAGACACTATTTTGACGCTTGCTGAATATATAATTTTCTTCGTCTGATTTCTAGTTCTGATCTAGTTAAGAAATCTCGTCCAAGTGAATATCTAATCCTCCTGTCTTTGGTCTAATAATGAATATCTAATTCTTTTAGTTCTAAATATCTAATTCTTTTCAGAATGGTGCCTAATGACTATCTGATTCATTCTTGATGTATTTATTACTAGAGGGTAACTATTGTGTTTGTGACGTGTTCACACTGATGAGTGCTTATTTTCACCAAACATTTGTCTTCTTTTTAATGCTTTTAATTTGAGCTATAATATATTTTTATTGTAAATAAATATCTCATTTTAAAAGATGTCTTAATTTTATTCAGCAGTGAGACCTGACCTAAAAATGTTTAATTATATTGAATATATAAATAATCATGTTTAAAAATATTCCTATTTTAAAAAGAAACATAAAATATACATGTTATGAAATAATAACAACAAATAATTTGAGAGGGCGATATAAACGGTGCAATGCGTATAAAATGATACTGGCTAGATGTTTATGGATAATAGTATAAAGACTTGCTATCGCCCGTAGCGTAACAATTATCTACGAATCGTTCTTTTTTGTAATATACTCATGCGATTCAAAATATTTAGAAGAACCTTATTTAAATAGCGGTGACGAAAATTACTGGTATAACTATGAGCGTGTATTTACGATTAATCTACTTTATTTTCATAAAGTTATTTCTGTTACATAAATATATATATATTAATTTTTGTTTAATCAAAGTATGTTTAACATAATAAACATATTTTTATTTATATATATATATATATATTTTCAATTACGCTAAACGTTATTTAAATATAAATATTAGTAAATGCAAAATTATTAAGCAACTATGATCATTAAAAGGATTTTTAATGAATTAAAATGCTTTCTAAATACTTTTTTAAAGAAATCGCAAACATTATGTGAGAATAACACCTCGTTTCTGTGAAATATAATGTAAATATTATTATTCTTACACTTTGTTTTTTTTTAAATTTCAGTTTAAACAAAATTTAACAATTTGAAATAAATAAAATACTTAATTCAGAGATTTCTTTGTCCTATCCAAAACAATGGTTTTAGTAAAAAATTAATGTTCACGCAATTAACTTTTTCCTTTTTTTACAAAATTATATATATATATATCATTCACTTTCCTTCTACAAAAGAAAATTTAAACAATGTGGAGCATAAAACTACAGAAATTTCTAGCGAGTCTAAGTAATGAGAAACATTTTGTGTTAAAACTTTTAAAGCGCTTAAAGTCTCAAATAAATGGAATTTTAATCCTGCTTCTAATAAAGAGATTTAGTTCACAATTTTCGTCACCCGAAATACATTAATGAAAATTGAAATAGTGTGTTATAAGAATTTCTCAATATACATTGACATTTTTACAAAAGCATAACTTTAAAATGTGTATTAAAGCATTTTTATATTTACACGCATCGTACATCCTTACAAATATAATTAATTTTTCTACTTTAAAATTGTAGTGTTTCTTTTCTTTTCTATATTAGTAAAAAGATAATAATTAACAAAATATTATAAAACTGGAGGAAATTTTGAAATTCGGTTCTTTTTTTTAAAGGAAATGTTAAGAGTTAAACCATATGTTTACAGTATCAGCTATGATAGTTTATATATATATATTAATTAACATTTAATTTGCATATATATAAACTTTAATTACTTACTTATACATAAACTTTAATTACTTAATTTAACATTCTTTAATTAATCACCATTATATTCATTTTTATATATTTTTTAATTAATATTGGAAAATTATTACAGAAGTTTACTATCTAATATAGTGGTGGAAGAGTCAAGGTAGAGGTGATGTCAGTAGATACACTGTTGTGCAGTTAAGTGTTTTACAAGCATTTTACATAATTTTTGATTTAGATTTTTTTTTCTTTTTCCCAATCTTTAATTTTTATAATTATAAACCATAAATCATATATATAATTACTTTGTACATTTTTTTTTCATGCTTAAATTATATGTCATAATATATATTTGAACAGTCATTTTAAAATTGCCCTGGAAATTCAATTTATAATAATTAAAACAAAATTATTAAATGATTTTTTTCGACAAAAAATTTGTTATTTAAATGAAAGTTTTAAGTGTTTAGGCAAATGTTAGACAACATTGCATAGTTATTCACATCTTTTCTTGCATTTATATATGCAAAATATATATAATCAATCTGCAAATCTCTTTTTTTTTTTTTTTTTTTTTTTTTTTTTGGTGTGTGTGTATGTCTCCATTAGGAAGGACGCGTTGCATTTTAGTAATCACGACTACGTCTATGAAATCAGAATTTATGACAACTCTTTGTAATGTTTTACTACTCATTTTATTTTATAAATTTGGTATCAATGCTGATAAATTAAGACAACACATGCCGATGTAATCGAAGAATGTGATTACCGTTGAAAACTTTATGGAGTTACGTACGGATAAATTTCACATATTAACACTGCTCGGCAGGAAAATTGCCCCCAACACCATTTTTGAAAATACTTATGTAAAATCTGTACTGATAAGTATAAAGGATTTAAGTCCATATTCTTGATTTTTCAGGAGACGGAAAATAAAGTTAAACTAACTAAAAACTAATCAGAAGAATCGAGTAGGAAAAAGAGATTATGTTGATTTATACCCTTTATACCGTTCAGTGATTATCAACCTTCATTTAATAAAGGGAAAAAATTGAATTAAATATTTTAGGTAAAGATTAATGGTCAATTTCTGACTTGAATCTTTTTTTGCCAATGGATTTTCTCAAAGACTGAATGACATGGATTTAAATCCTTTATACCAATCGATAGAGAATTTTTTTCTGGGTCTGAGTATGTACTTAACTCAAAATCGACATTTTTGGACTTAAATCCTTTATACTTATCAGTACAGAAATGACCTTCTGATTCCGAGTAGGACGCACATTGCGGTTTATCACCCACCGTTTTTTAGGGACGGCCCCTTATTTTTATCACTTTTCAGTAATTTTGTGGCTATAAATTTGATTTTTAGGGGGGGGGTGGCATTATTTTAAATATCTTTTGAGGGGCTGCAGAGTCTCAGATAGGGGCTGCAGAGCCTGTGTTAATTCTGTAATAAAATAAACAGAAACTTCCTGTAATATGATCTAAATATAGGATATCCCATAAAAACCGTTCAGCTTCTGCATAGACATTTTCTACGATTTAAATGTACAAAAATATCAAAAAGATGTAACCGTACATCTTATAGTTTTCGAAAAAAAAAGTATGACGTAATATCCAGTTCAATTAAAAATGCACATATATATATCGTAAAAATGAACATTAGTAGTTCTATATATTTACAAACAAAATGTTCGAAATACCTACCGCTGATATCGAGGCAAGAATGCGCTCACCGTAGAATAGCTAACTGCACGCATTGCATCAACATGTGTTCTACCTCCAACAAAGTGCATACAGAATGAATATGAACAAAAAATAATTTATCTATAAGCTCTAGGTTTCTATCAAAACATTTTTCGTTGATTCTTCCAGGCATTTTCGTCTGTAAACATGGCCAAATGCCGATGTTCATGTCTCGAATAAAGAATTACATTTTCTTGTACAGCATAGGACATTAAAAATTTCTTTCTTAATTTTCTCGAAAACTATGGGTCGTAAAGTTATAGTTCTTCAGGCTTTTTTTTTTTTTTTTTTTTTTTTTTTTATACACTATTAAAAATTAACTACTTAAAAATGAGAAGCTGAATCTCCACATATCTTATTTACAAGATTTTTCTCAAAAAAAAAAATAAATAAATAAATAAATAAATAAAATAAATAAATAAAATAATAATAATAATAATAATAATAAAAATACTTTTGAGAAAGCCGTTGCTTTCTCAAAAATGAGTATATTAGTAAAAATAAGTGTAATTACTAATAATTTAAATGCATAAAATGCATTGCTTTTAATTTGTTTTAAAAATCTCTTGAATTATGTGCTCTGTTAAAACACACTTCTCAAAATAAGCACAATCTACCCAAAAATAATGAGGATCGTCTCATTTTTCAGAAGTTTCACTTCCTATGATAGCTCAGAGTAGTCTCATTTTTACTTTCCGAACACTATAGTGAGGAAAGTATTGTAATCATGTCAAAAATCCGAATTCGAGATTTTGATGTTTCTATACGTTTTGAGGTCCCCTGAGTCCGTTTTCACTATTTTTACGATGATGAATGTGTGTGTGTGTGTATGTGTGTATGTCTGTGAGTGAACACGCTAGCGTCTAAACGCTTTGTTCGATTAACCTGAAAGTTGGTACGCATATTGTAAGTCACCATGGTACGAACCCTATAGAGTTTGGTGAATCTAGCACTTATAGTTTTTTTACAGGGACACAAAGAAAAATTCTTTATCATTATGGCCTATGGGAGCAAAATCTTAAAAGTGCGATAGCATCTAAACGCCTTATTCAATTGAGCAAAAAATTTATACACATATTATAGGTCACAAATACTCAATCTGTATAGATTTTGGAGAATCTAGCACTTATAGTTTTTTTACAGGGACACAAAGAAAATTTTTTTATCATTATGCCTATGGGGCCAAATTTTTAAAAGTGTGATAGCGTCTAAACGCCTTATTAATCTGAGCAAAAAATTTGTACACATGTTATAGATCACAGTTGAACTAACTGTGTAGACTTTGGTGAATCTAGCACTTACAGTTTTTTTACAGGGACACAAAGAAAAATTCTTTATCATTATGGCCTATGGGACTAAATTTTTAAAAGTACGATAGCATCTAAACGCCTTATTGAATTGAGCTGAAAATTTATATGAGTATTATAAATCACTGTTGCACTAACTATAAGCATTTTGGTGAATTTAGCATTTATAGGTTTTTACAGGGACACAACGAAAAATTCTTTATCATTATGATCTATGGGCTCAAAGTTCAGTAGCGTTAAATAAAACATCGTGTAATAGATGGAGAAAAATACTCAAACACTCTATTATGGTTTTCTCTCTTTTGTTTGTTTAACAACTCCTCTTTCTTTGCTTTATCTACAAAACTGTTAATTACTCAATGTTCGGAAAGTCGAGTGGAGTCACTCCAGATTTTTAAGAATTTTATTTTTCTCATTTAACTCTTCATTTTATATTCATTCTTGTAATACTGTAACGAAAGTTGTTTCACTTTCTGAATGTTGTGGCTGCGAGGTAAAGCATCGGGCTACGAAATCTGGGATTCGATCCTCATCAAGGCAATTGTTTGAAAGTGGTTTTTGTTTAAATTGTTTATTTTAAATTTATTCATTATGTCATTATGTTAATTACTTAGTTAATGTTGCGTAATTTCTAGAATTTTCAAATTCTAGAATATTTTGTTCATGCTTACGCATTTCGATATTTAGCATTATTTTGACTACCACTTTTTTGAATAAAAAAATTTAGTAATCGTTTGCAGTAATTATTGCCGATCGAATAATAAAGAGATTGCTGTATCAAAATAGTGCTATTCAAGAAAATAACTGCGCCAACATTTGGCTGAAGGTGCCATATCCCGTATATATTCATATTTCTTCAGAGATATAAAATATATCCAATTGCCCCCCCCCCCCTTTTTTTTTTTTTAAAGTGGAAATGAATCTAAATTTTTCTATACTAATTCTCCATTTATTTTAATTTGCAGAGAAAATTAGTTTCCCGGACACTTGCTTACTTCCATTAGTGTTTGTATTGGTAAAATCATTTAATATAAATTGCACTGATATTTTACGTAAGGATTTGTGCAACACTTATTTTCCTAGAATAAAATATACAAAATTCTACCTTTATGTGTATATTGGATTTTAAAATTAAGTAAAAATGTAAATAATAAACAAATTTGTTTCTTATGGTGCTTTTCTATAAATATTCTATCATACTTTATTCCACAACACTTCGTTAATAAAATGTGTATATCGCATCATAAAATAATTATACAAAATAATAAATAAATACGTTTCTTATTAAACAAAATTTTATTATCAGTAAATTAATTTACGAAACTAAAATTTTACATAAGTGTTTTGCGCTTTTATATAACTAGGCGTGTTGGTTTTTCGGTATTTTAGATAATATCTAGATAAAATGCGCATATATAATATACAAATCACAATTTTAAAAATAGTTATACAAAACAACTTTGCTTTAGAAATCTGGTATTCAATGGTAGCCTCGTCAAAAAATGTCGTATTTTCAGTACCTTATCTGACAAGTAAAATAAAATTTATGCGTTAGAAGACGAAAATATGACAATATAAAACTTTAATACACTTTCTTATAAATAGTGCAGCAGTAAATAAGGAATTTCTTACCGACATTTCTCAAAATTTCAAACTTCTCAGTTCACTGGGCAGGTTGGAATATGTTTTTAAAGGAAATACCAAATTGAAAACTTCATTTTTTATGCTGACTGTAAAATAGTTATGAACATTAACTTATAGTCTGAAAAAGGTAAATTAAATAAAAATGTGTGAACTGAATGTTAACAATATCTTTTTAACTGAGCTATTTAACTAAATCTTGAATAACATCTTGTCACATTTTTATTTATTTATTATTTATTTATTTATTTTAATTTAGATATAAAATAATAATTAAATATCAACATAAATGAAAGCTTTAAAATACTATATATATATATATATATATATATATATCATATTTTATGTAATTAGTATTTTTTAAAGAGGTTATCTTTTTAAGTTGTAATGATGAGCTTCTGACTTAGGCAAATATTTTATTATGAAATTCGCGCAAGTCTACAGGAAAAAAGTAAAATATATATACAAAATATATAATTAAAAAAAATTTATACAAAAATCTATGTAAAAAATTTAATTTAAAGTCATAAAATTCACAATATTTTCTTTTCATTTAAAATTAATTAATATAGAGGAAAGTAGGTTAATGTATAATATCATTTCTATTTGAACTCACCATAATAAACTAGAGTATTTTTGATTATTGTGAATTCATCTATTGAAAAATTTCAAGTGTTTCAATATGTTTTTTTATGTTACAAAAAAAAAAAAAAAAAAAAAAGACTTTAGATCCAAAATTTTCATTTAAGAAAAAAAAAAAAAAACGAATACTCATTCCCTTAAAA
This sequence comes from Salticus scenicus, assembly GCA_963930645.1. Classification (NCBI taxonomy): domain Eukaryota; kingdom Metazoa; phylum Arthropoda; class Arachnida; order Araneae; family Salticidae; genus Salticus; species Salticus scenicus. The sequence goes on from OZ005649.1 coordinate 150,491,518, forward strand.
GATATTGTAGAACAGAATATTATTTTTATAGAAAATCATGAATATTTGCAATATAAACATTTTATTTTGAAATTCTTATTGAAAATAAATAGTATTAAAAAGGTATCTATTTTTAAATTTTACAAAACTCGCAAATTATGTTGAATATTTGATATTCCATACTGCCTGAAAATTTTCTTGGAGAATAAACCAACTTCAATCACCTGTCAGAGTTGTACACTAGCTAACTTAACTAAGTTGAGTACGAACTAACTCAGCTTCACACCCGGAAATGTCACTAGTTTTTCACTCGATTTTACTGCTTTGTAAATATATTACATTATTCGTAATATTTACACTCGAAAAAGGTATGAATCTTAATGAACCAAGTGAGCTTTATGACACAAAACCTGCTCTTCTCGCTGGAATAAGGTGTACTACTGTTCATATCTGAGGTCTACAGAGGCTGTTCGCACATTTTTTAGACGATTTTATTTCGTCGTAAAAAAAAATTCGTCTGCGTGGAAAATTTTATTTTCACAACAGTTATAGTTTTGGAAGTTTTATTTATCGTCTGATATTTAGAATTTTCGTTTACATGCAAAATTGCACTTTTAAAAAGGTAATGGATGTAAGGATGCGTTTTCGCTCTTTCCGAAGAGAATACTCTGTAGAACTCTTTATGAAAAACATTTAGTAGGAGAAAAATGGAAAAATGCCGTAATAATAGATGAAGTTTGTGTATATTTAAGTGATTTCAACATAAAAAGATCAATTTGTTATCAGAAAAGAGGAGAAAGAATTTTCGCTACATAGTTCAAAGAATCAAAAGAAAGTTTTTCTAATGGATTTATGATTGTCGCTGGTTTTTCATACAAAGACAAGATAAAAGAAAAAAAAGTTGACAAAAATGTCAAATTCAATTCTAAATACTATCAAGTACATATTTTAACTCCAATTTTAAAATATGAGATTACATATCTTTATCCACAACGCCATCAATCCGTTGAACTGCATCAAGACAAAGCAAGCAGCCACACATCACAATCCACATTTGCTTTTCTAGAAAAAAATGGAACAATAAACGGGAATTAAAACCATACCCTTCACTGATATTACTGATAAATCTCCTGATGTACCACCGATGGATTTTTGTGGTTTTGGACTCTTAAAATCTACATTATCCAAACGCCGACTACAACGCTTTGTGGACTTTGGAAAGCCCTTCAAGAGGAGTGGGAAAAAATACCCCTTTAATATTACAAAAAGCATTATTATCATGGAAATTACGATGTAAAATGATAGTCAAGAACAAGGGCTATCAAACTGAACATTTAAAACACGAAATATGAGTGTAATTTTTTCAGTACACTCCATCAAAATCGTTTAAAAAATGTTCGAACACCCTCTGTATTGATGATATCTGACTTGCTTCCGCTATATTGTAGTACCACACAGCAGAGATATAATGATATTGCTTTCTACCCGACTATTTCATATCCCCTACAGTTCCTACATTTAAGATGATAATAAAAAAATTGATGCGATGTGATTCTTTGTTATTCTAAAAGTGAATTTCGATAGTTTTTGCTGACATCACACCAGTATAGTATGCTATAAACAAAATCAATAGCGTGTAAATCAATTAAACGTAAGTAATTATTAATCATCCTAAATGTATGCAACATGCAAAATATAATATATAAAGCCCATCTTGAGTAATATATACAATAATTCTTATGCAAATTATCAAAATATATCTCGTACTTATACAATTATACAGGATTTTCAGCAGTCAATATTTTTAAAATAATTTTTTTTTATATAAAGCGACCTTGCAATATTGCATTTAAGCTGTTATTTTGGTATTTATTGTTATAATGAAATCGACTATAATGATGTCATTATATACTATAGTTGTTTAGTTATACTCTAAATAACAAAATTTACTTGCAAAAGTACCATTCATAATTCCAATATATCTTTCATTATTAAATTTAAAAACAAACGCATAGGGGTCAACAAAGAATGGTTTATAGACCCTTATGCGTTATATTATTTTTATTATTTTTTAGTTAATTACACATTAAAAAATTAAAATTTGCTACAGATCGATGATAATTTATTAAAGTATTTAATAACAGAAATACAAGCACTGAAATTTTGATTATTTACTTAATTAATTAAGGTTATAATAATTACAGCTTTCACATATATATATTACTCAGTTACAAATGATTTTAAACTATATTTCAATAATCTGTTCAAAATTGAAGCAGTTAGACTCAATATATCCATAACTACTATAACATATTGTTATATATTTATAATTTTAATTATACAGGGTGCATAGGAAAGTCCCTTTAACCTGAAAATACTTGCGAACGGAGAGTGCTACAGCCACGCAAGTGAGGTAACGGAATAGTAAAGTGATTATGCCCGACCTAATGCAAACGACAGCAGCGCCCCTAGTGGCAAAATTTGGACGTTAGCCATTGCAATTCGAAAACGAAAAGAGATAGAGCAAAATTTCCAATTAGAAAGTTTTAGAGCATCAATTAATTAGTCCGAAACGATATTTGGTTCACACGGATAAGATAAATTGGCGCCTGTATACCCAAAAATGTCCGTAATCTATGCGCGACTGTTCTACTCTACATATTCACATTTCGGAAATGTAGCAGTGTGAAAATGCAGTTTGTGACTTTGTACTGTACTGTAATGTCTGAAAACTTTAATTTCCAATGCATTTAAAATTTTAGTTTAAAAGGTGTTGGCGCTCGCTTGATACAAACAAAATAATCTCATAGCATAAAATTATTGATGGCAGACGATAATTTTATTCCTAATGTGCGAGCGCTTTTATTTAAAAAAAATTATTTTCTGTGTTGTGGCAATTTCAATCGTTGCCTAGCGACGGGTAGAAAATATGTGTTCTTTTTGAAAGTGGCAAAACAAATGGAATTTTGTATGATCCTAAATGAATGAGATCCTACAAAAGATACATTTCTTAAAAATAAACGTTTGGATTTAGAATTTTGGAGCTGTGTGAGAATGTCAAGCTTCGCTAACTTTCAATATTGCGAGATGGTGCTTATTTATGGCGAATGTCAACGAAACGCAGCGCATGCTGCACGGGAGTATGCCGTTCGTTTTCCAGGTGGGCCACATCCAAGTGCAGTTACCATCGCAAATGTAGTGCGACGGCTAATGGAGACAGGAAGTACTAAAAGTTGTCCGCGTTCTGGCAGACCAGTGAGTGCAGGTATGCGTATACCGCCAGAGAATATTTTGGCATATGAACTAGCCCATCCACACAGCAGTACAAGAGAAATCAGCATGTCTTGTGACTTAGCATGGGCCCGAGTATGGCAAACACTGCATAGTCAACATGCACATCCCTATCATGTCACTCTGCAGCAAGAACTGTTGCCATGGGATAATGAGCGTCGATTTGATTCGTGCAACTGTGCATTAAATAATGTTGAAGATAAATCAGATTTTTTGTCCAACGTTGTTTGGTCGGACGAGGCACTGTTTTAGCGTACCGGAGTACTAAACCGACATAATGCCAACTACTGGGCGCTGGAAAATCCCTCGTGGGGACTATCCACAAAACACAAAGTGCGCTGGTTCATTAATGTGTGGGGCGGTATTTGGAAGGATCGCTTACTGGGACCTGTGTTCTACGAAGGCACATTAAACGGGCAGAGGTACCTCCTGCTATTACAGGATATCATACCCGACTTTTTGGATGATATTCCCCTGTCCGCATTACGGGACATGTGGTTCCAACATGACGGTGCTCCTGCACACCATCCAGCTGGAGTGCGAAGCTTTCTAAAAGATTGCTTTGGACCACAAATTATTGGGTATGGTAGTAGTATTGAATGGCCTCCACGATCGCCGGACCTGACACCGATGGATTTCTTCCTGTGGGGTTACATAAAAGATCAGGTTTATGCAACTCCACATACAAGTTTGCTGGATTTACGTCATCGTATTACAGATGTTTTCAATAGTGTAACATCTTCCATGCTGAGAAATGTGCATGAAGAATTACTCACACGAATACAAACGTGTATTGTGAGCAATGGCGAACTTTTCGAACATTCTCAACATTAACTTTATATCACTATGAGACTTAGAGTTTAGTTTACCTATTTTGTTTTTGTGTGTGATGTTATCAAAATGTATTGATGTAAGTACACAGTATTTATTCATTAAATTGTGCATATTTCTTCTTTCCTCTGGCTATTCTTTTCAAATATTTACACAAAATGGAGTGCATCGATTTTGGATATTTTTTGGGTATACAGGCGCCAATTTATCTTATCCGTGTAAACCAAATATTGTTTCGTACTAATTAATTGATGCTCTAAAACTTTCTAATTGGAAATTTTGCTCTATCTCTTTTCGTTTTCGATTTGCAATGGCTAACTTCCAAATTTCGACACTAGGGGCGCTGCTGTCGTTTGCATTAGGTCGGGCATAGTCGCTTTACTATACCGTTACCTGGCTGTAGCACCCTCCGTTCGCAAGTATTTTCAGGTTAAAGGGACTTTCCTATGCATCCTGTATAGTCTCTTATAGAACATATTACGCGGCTGAGATTGTTATATATATCTAAACAAATCATCAGGAACCCAAAAAACTTTTTTTTTTCTTTTCCTAGATAAAACAAAAACAGGTGTCTGTATTATTTTGTCTGTTTGCTGCATAAAATAAAAATAAAATTTCAGGTTAAAATCACTATATTTTTCATCTTATAAAGATATTTTATTAGTTTTTTAGTGTATTTGAAATGTAAAATCCTACCCTGTAGGAATGTGGGTAATTCACAAAAGTTTAAATCTGCAGGGTTTAAAATTTAACACTTAACCTCTTTATAAAACTAAATATGTTAGATTATTTTTGTAACTAAACAAATATATCTGGCAGTATACTCATATATAAAAAAAATGAAAAGAAAACCTAATTAATAGTTATATAAATATAGTAACATGATTGTCAACACTCTCTATACATTTAAATTTATTTTGCTAATTATTGTACACAGATCATTAATATGCATCTGGTTTCCTTTTACGTATTTTAAAATTAATAAAAGTGTAAAATTGTCTTCTCAGAAACCAACAAAAATATGTGCGAAAACAGAAATTCATATAATCATTTTGTATATATATATTCACTGCTACTCGTACTTTGATAAAAATCTTCACTAAAACATCCAATTAGGTAGGAAGGAAAACAATTTATAATATGAAAAAGTGTTAGGGTGAAAACTTCAAAGCTTATTATACATAAACAAATTGAACTTTTCATCAGAGAAATGACAAAAAATAAAATTGAGATAAAATAAGAAAAAAATTATTAAAATTGAAAATATTTTTTTCTGTGCTGAGAATTTTTTTTTTTTTTTTTTCATTTTAATTTTTTTTTCTTATTTTATTTCAATTTCATTTTGTGTCATTTTATCTTTTAAATAATAATAAAAAAAGTTATTAAAACAGAAAATAATTTTTCTGTATCAAGTCATTTTCTATATTGCTAAGTTTTTCTATGTTATATTGATTGTGTTAATTCCTTAGTTATTTTAAGTGTTTCGATTTAATTTTACAGTTTGCTAGAACATCTCAACTCTTAATCTGAATTACCTTTTTAAAGACGTGTGAACTGAGATATTATTTATGACATAACTCCATACTTTGTAATTTTCATATATAGTTTTATTAAATTTAAATTTATTGTTCTTTTCATTACAAGGTATACAAAGTCATGTTTTTTATTCCAAAGTCATTCGTTGAGAAAAAACTTACAGACATTATTAATTTGTTTAAATATTGAGTTAATCCAGCTGGGACAGATCTTTACATTGAATTAAATTTCTCATAATAATAATAATAATAGTAATTTAACATAATTTTACCAATTTGCCGTCTACTCTTCATATCTAAAAATGATTAAATAAATTTTCATAGCATTCTTAATGATTCTAAATATATAAATCATTTAAATATTTTAATATGTCTTATATACTTTAATGTCCTTTAGGTAATATTTTTAGAGCACAGTTTTATTAAAATTTGTTTCTATTGCTTCACTGACCTTCTAAGCATCGTAAATAAAGAAATATTATAACATTAATGTTTTTAAACTTTAATTCTACATAACAATCAGGAAACGGATAAAATTATTAAATATGTATATATTTAAAAAAAAAAAAAATGATTGCGTTAGAATAATTTGTTTAGAAACAAGTAGGGCTGGATTATTTATCAATATATCCCGAAGTATCGATACTTTTTAAATATCACGATAACAATATTTAAGATCTAGCTCCGCCGATATATCCCTTTAACGATATTGCCTAGTGCGCACCCGAGTGAACGAAACTCGAGCGAATGAAACCCAATCAGCCAACATACAACAGCGAACGAGACCCGAAGAAAAAAAGCGCCGAATATCTTATTCTAATACCCATTCTTTACTTTCCTCTAATTACTCACTGATAAGCTATAAAAAATAACCCCACGCCAAACGATCTCTATTGCAATACATATACTTCCTCATCCTTCATAACCTCAAATCTAAACATCACTGCTTTAAAAAGGCCACCGCATAATAAAAAAATAAACCAGTACTTATTGAAAGCCATCTGCTTTGATTATCGCGTGAATAAGCTGACTTCGTTCAAGGTCACGGTTCTACCCCTTCAGAAGCAGCCACAGATATACTCCAATATCACAATCCATTCACTATTAATGCGTATTCATACCTATAATCAGCAGGTGTATTTAGTAGGAAAGACATTTGATGTTAGTCGAAACGATATATCCCTATCCGAGATATCTACTATATGGGTTCTGATCTATCACACAATATTGACTTCCCACTCTACATTCATGCATATCGTAGATGATGAAAAACCACAGGCAAGGCGATATAAAAACAAACGCTCATTATGACGAATGAAAACTATATCTTTTGTTTTAGCTCCTTTCCTGCTATTGGTTCATAGATATCGGTCTATTTCAAAGTGCCGATATTTTCTGGCCAATGACATGCGAGCTTCAACATGTGTTTAACAAAGATCATCAAAGCCGAACTGATTACTCAGTGATGCCAGAGTGGGGATTTTGTCCCCTTTTTGGGGATTTGTGAGGCTTCTGGGGACAATTTTGGGGACCAAATGTTTGTGGGGACTTTTTGGGGAAATTCTGAAATTTTGGGGACAAATCTGGGGAGTTCTTCAATTTTCTGTCAATGTTGGCAACGTAATGATTTTTCCCTACGACCTGGGATTTTCAATAGCTTTATTGTTATTTGGGGATTTGTTTTCAAAAATTGCCTTCATTTGGGGAAAAATCTGAGCTTAAATTCACTTAAATCTGCTTTATATATTATTATTATTATTATTATTATTATTATTTTTTTTTTTGAAGAAAAAAAATATATATATTCCCTTTTTAGTAGAAATCAAGTTGGGGATTTTTTTCAAAAAAAAAAAAAAAAAAAAAAAAAAAAACTGATTTGGGGAAATTTGAAGACCTGTTTGGGGAAATAATTTTCGACCATCTGGCATCACTGTATCTACTAGAAGAGTTTTTTTGCAAATTTTCTTAGCGTTTAATAAAAAAACTTCTGAAAATATAAACAATTATAGAATGTAATTTTTTTAAAATGTTATTTTATTATTATTAAATATTTCGATAAAATATTTTTTTATTAAGGCTGTACCTTAGTCAGATAGCTCCCTTTCTCCTTTCTAATGTTATCCAATGGGATTTTCGTTGATTCGTTTTATAAAAATATCTCATTCAAAAATGAAGTTTTTCAAATTCTGTTTTTTGAATATTACTCTTTAAACGGGTCGCCTTTTAGCTTAGTGAGCAATTTTTCGAAAAAATTAATTTAAATATTTTATTTCAATAAGTAAATTATGGACTCTATGTGTGGATCTCTAAGTAAAATATTTAATTTTTTTTCCGAAAAATTGCTCACTAAGCTAAAAGACGACCTGTTCAAAGAGTAATATTCAAAAAACAGAATTCGAAAAAGTTCATTTTTGAATAAAATATTTTTATAAAACGAAGCGACAAAAATCCCATTGGATAACATGGCAAGGGAGAAAGGGTGCTATCTAACTGATGTAAAATAAAGTTTTATCTTCAGTAATTTTACAGTGACAGTTTCTTTATAGAATTATATAATATTGAATAGTTTATTACTTTTTTTTATGTAGCATTTATTTTTTCTCTTCCCATTTATTTATTTATTTATTTATTTTTTTTTTTTTTTTAAAGCCGTACATGTTAAATAAAATTGGTTTAAATGCAAAATGAGTTACTTTAAGTAACAAAATGAAACTTTAACATAATTTTGTTTAAATAATATAATTTTTATACTGACAATGTATACACACACACACACACACACACACACACACACACACACACACACACACACATATATATATATATATATGTAATATATAATTCAAATTTCAATTATTGTGAAACTATTACGAATGTGAATGGAACATATATATTTAAAAGATATTGTAATGATTTGGTAAGCAGATACAAAAATAAAAATGACAAGTAACTGACATTTAGGATGCATATAAGAGTTTTAAGTAAAAAATGTTACTCTCTACGACCAAAAAAAGTGTATTCAATGGCAATTCTGAACTAATTATAATGGCAATTCTGAACTATTTAAAATGATTTTCATTTTTATTTAATACCTACATCTTAAGACAATTTTTCTTAAGCTTTATTTTTTGTAGAATTATGAATTTTGATATACTTGGTACAAATAAAACACAGATCACATATCAGCTGTGTTAAAATATGATTTAAAAATAATGAAAGCTTAAAATGGGAAGAATAGAGGATAAACTATACAGACGTATACTAAAAAGCAATAGTATAAGTTATAAGAAACACAATACATTAATTCACTTTTTATGCTTTTTTTTTTTTTTAATGATAAAGTTATGGTAGTAATATACCAGAAAATACATGGAAAACACTCTATACTTGTATACTTTAAAATTCGTGTGCATATGTCTTTAAAAAATAACAAATGTCTATTTTTTCCTGTCTTGAAAGAAATATCGCAATATATCACTAATATCGATATTAACTTGGTGATATATCGCGGTATTTAATTTCTGATGTCGTCGAGCAATAGAAACAAGTAACATCTGCTGAACCCTTTGAGGTTAAAGTAACTAAGAGCAGTTAAAATAGACTGACATCAGAATTTATATACAAAATTAAATGAAAATAAATAAATAACTTATTTCAGCTATGGAATGCAAAATTTTGTTGAATAATTTTGGGATGAATTTTTGAAGTCATTTACTGATAATTATTTCCTCCTAGCAAGGAGGCTGCGCTTTAAAATATTAATAACAGCTATCCATAAGTAAAATTTAAATGCTAATATTTTTGTTTTTCATTTTTTTAAGTATATTAAAAGGGATCTATACAATAAGAAACATTTATATCTCATATTTTAATTTCATTTTTAACATTATATCAATAACACAATTTAAGTTCTTTCTCATAACTACGCTAATTAAATAACAAAAAACTTTCTTTCTATAACAAAGAAAAATAAAAAGGCATTTATATTACTAAAAGATCCACAAATAATATACTAAACTGACATTTCTATTCATTATTTTTCTGGAATGAAAAATTTTCCAATTCATGAAAAGTACATAGAAATAGAGATGAAAATATTATAATGAGTGTCTGTTTTTATTTCTTTAATAAACTTACTATTATCTTGATAAAATCCAATATTTACACAGCATTGATATAGTTTGATTATATATTTTTTTTCTGAGATAAAGAAATCATTAAACTAGAAGTTTTAGAAATTTCACGATAACAAGATTTTTATTTCCGCAAGCATATGAAGCTCTTTTCCTTTTTGGTATCAATTTTGATTGTATTATTATATATATTAAAATTAAACCTCTTTGAAATACTCATGTTGCATAGAGCAAAGAATATATTGAATTATTTTTAATTGTTTTATTATTATTATTATTAAACTTCAAATGCATTTTCATAACGATTGTAATTGGATGATAATGTAATATAAATGTAACGGTACAGACTGAGAAATGAAATTATAGATTACCTTTATTTATAAATAAAATTACATAAGTGAATTTATTTGTTTAGTGTAATTATAAAATTCGAACGAAAGATTTCCTGTCAAAATATCTAATTTATCATTTTTGTTTTTGTTTTTTGAAAACTTTAAAACATAATAGGAACAAAATTGTAGAAACTGGATCGTCTATGTATCTGCCATAGGAAGTATTTGTATTTTCAGATTTGAACATAGCCCGAAAAATAAATAGATTTGTTTCGGTTTTTGCAAGCAAGAAACTCGACCGCACTGATCTCTTGTGAGAGGCTCAATAGTTAGAGCACGGTTTTGCTAGACGATTGCCACATTCTGTATTCAAGGTTTACCTCAGAAAGAAAAAAAAAATCTTCAAAATATCCCCCCAAAATGGAGTTTTGCAGCCTAAAGCAAATGCAACTGAGTAAGGTTCAAATGCGATTGCTTTTAAAACGACTAAAACGCGATCCTTGTTATCCAGTGTCATAGACAGTTGGACGAACAATTTGCTCTAAGAACAAACATCACTTTCACAGAAAAAATGAAATTACACCTTATCCATATGTATCTACTTTAAACTGCAAAGTTTAACATCAACTTCAAGTCAAAAATCACTGCACTGTCTAATTTGTACTAATTCTGCACTATTTAATTCACGAAAAGTGCATTCAAATAGAGATGAAAATATTATAATAAGCGTCTGTTTTTATTACTTTGAAAACCTTATTACTATCTTGATAAAATCCAATATTTACACAGCATTGATATAATTTGATATATATTTTTTCTAAGCTACATAAATCATTAAACCAGAAGTTTTAGAAGTTTCTTGATAACAAGATTTTTATTTCCACAAGCATGTGAAGCTCTTTTCCTTTTTGGCATCAATTTTGATTTTATTCTGATTCTTATTAAAATTAAACTTCTTTGAAATACTCATGTTGCATAAAGTAAAGAAATATTTTGAATTATTTTGAATTATTTTATTTTATTTATTTTTTATTTTTTACTTTAAATGAATTTATCTACACTGTAAAAAACAAGTTCTTAAAAATAAGTATATACACTCCTTCTCATAATTATAAGGACACCCGTTTTTCTATATTAACTAAACACTGAACACTATTATTTAAACAAATATATTTTTAATTAATTTGAATTTCATTAATAGACTATATTTAAAAAGTTTTATCGTTTTTTTATCTTAAAAAATTTTAAATATGGTAAAAAGATGATTTTTCAGGTGTTCACAATTATAAGGACAGCTCGAATTTTAGTAATTTTTTTTCAGTTATTCTTTAAATTGATATTTTATGGGGTCTCTTTTTAGCGTTAAACAGTCAGACATTCTCTCTGGTATATATATATACATATTTTTTTTTTTTTTTAATATTCAGTTTCAATACCATTTCATATAGCATATATGGTATTCTTAATACATTTAAACTATTTAAAATTGTTTTCTACTTGCATGCACTTTTCTAATATCATAAGTTAAGGTTTTTTCAACTTTTAGGCCATGGGAAAGGCAATAATACAGAAGTTTCTTTCTTCAAACTATTTCCTATTGCTCTAGAAGTAGAGCAAAAACGTAAGTCTTGTTGAAAAAAATATTATTACCCCCCAAAATATAACAAAAATCTGAGTGGTTACTGTAGAAGGGTAGCTTGCGTTTAAAATTTCAATGAAATGAACCCATATTAAAAAATTTACACAGCCTTATTTCTTACATGAACTTGAAATAAATAATAAAGAACTCAACTACTTATATTTTATAGATAAAAAGAATGTAGAAATTTGGATTATTTTGCTTATTTTCTTTGAAAAACAAAATAATTTCAGGTTAAATTTTCTATCTGCTTCAATTTCATAAAAAAGAACTATTTCTTTTTTAAGTATAAAACATTTAATCGTACACTGTAGGAATGTGAAAAATTTACAAATGTTGAAAATCTCCAGAATTTGAAATTTAGGAAATAATATCTTTGTAGAATGAAAGATATTTAATTGTTTTTGTAGCTAGAAAAATGTCTAAAAGTTCACTTATTCTGAAAAACAAGGAAAAGAAAATTTAATTACTAGTTATATAAATGTAGTAATACGTTATGTACCAGTCGTTATTGTGTGAAATTTTAATTTAATTTGCTAATGAGTATAGATAAGTCAATAACATGCGTATGTTTTTTCTTTTACTTATTTTAAAATTAATAAAAGCATAAAGTTTTCTTATCAGGTCCAAATAGCTGTATCCGTAAAAATAGAAATTGCTAGAAGTAATCAATATATATATATATATATTTCCTTTACTAGCATTTACAGAAAAAAATATTTTCTGTTTTAATATATTTTTTTCTTGTTTTATCTCAATTTTATTTTGTGCCATTTTATTTATTTATTTTTTTTTTTTTGTCGTATCTCTGACGACCAGTTCGATTTCTTTATCTAGAGTAATTGAATTTTTCATCCAATAACTTTTTCATAATATAAAATGCTTTTCTGCCTATCTAATCGGAAGTTTTATTGAAGACTTTAAAAAATTTTATCAAGGTTTTGAATAAAATAATACATAAAACAGTTCAGATTTTAATTCTTTTAAAGTTTGATTAACATGTAAAAATTACTAGTTTTGTATTTAAAAATTGTAAAGTTATTTTAATTGCTTTATGTAGAAAATTTAATTTCCAAAACTCCTTTTAGATGCATGAGTATATGCATTTATGTTTTTATTAAAATATTTGATATTGAAAGTTCAAATAAAGGACATTGATTTATTATAAGTAGTTACTTTTTTTTTTTAATGTCAACTGGGTAACTTAACCTATTGAACTAATTTTATTATTTTTTAGCTGTGGTTTAAAAAAAATAATAAAATAAAATAAAATAAAATAAAATAAAATAAAACATTTTTTGAACAGTTGAATCATTTTATTCATTAAAAAAATATAAATAAATAATTTTTGAAATATGTGTTTTATATTTTGTTTCTGGTTTCACCTTGTATATTCTAACTGTATTGAAATTGTATATTCTGTCTTCTAAAGTTTAACATTCAAATACAAAAAACAGAAAAGCGTTCTCAATAAGTGTCTGTTAAAATAATCTACTTTATATGTGGTCTTTTTATAAATAGTAACACGTTTATAGAAAGGTAAAATCACCTAACTGAATATGCAATTTGATCAATTTTGGTTATATTACGAAGCATTTTAATTGATTAACTTTTCTAAAGATTTATTATGTGTTTTAAAAAGTGCATTTGAAACTTAGCTACAGAATTAATTTGAACTTAGATATGGATTAGAATACAATAACACACACACACACACACACACATATATATATATATATATTATTATTATTATTATTATTATTATTGTTATTATTATTATTATTTCTAAATTAAAACAAAATCAACGATTTATTTTTAATATAAGCGACTAAAGTATAGAAAAAACATTGAATAATAATAAAAAATAAATAAAAGGTTATCTGTAGAAATTAAAATATTTAACTGCTCTTTGTGAAATAATAAAACACAGTATTAATAATTGCATTACAATAGTAATATATATATATATTCAGTGTTTTTGAAATTTTGAAATGTATAAAAAAAATAAAATTCATTGAAATAATAGTACTAATAAACTGTTGGATTAATTATAAAAATTAAAAAATAAATAAATTTTAGAAATTCAATTGGAAAATTATTTTTCTACATGTTTAGTATAATAACCTAGCTCAGTGTTGCCAGATTGCGCTACTTTTTTTATTTAATATTTACCAATAATTTTTAGAAGTGATGTTTGATATACATAATAGACGATTAATCGTCGATTACGTACATTGAATATCGCTTCTCAAAATTATTGACGACTGTTGTATAAAAAAGTCACGCAATCTGGCAACACTGCCCTAGATTCTTACGCTTTATTCTAACACAACAAAAAATAATACCTCTGTTTAATTTCCTAAAACTATTATTATTATTATTGTGTCATGTTTGACATTTCAACGTATTGTCCAAAATGTTATGTAATAAATAAAGAAAAATTATGAAGTTGTGAAAAAAATTCATATTTGTATTCATTTTCCAAAAGTTATTTTACCGACAACTCAGTTTCATGATGCCATTTTCTCGACAAGTACATTTGACAAGACCCCCCCCCCCCTTATGTTCCTGTCAGATTCGTTTTCAGGACAGATCACTTTACCAACAGGGTACATTTTCTTGACAACTCACTTGCCAGACAGGTGCGTTTGTCCAGTTCATTTGCCGAACATTTTTTATTATTAATTTTTTTATTTTTTGTTTATCTCAATAGAATAAAAAATTTTTCATTAAAAGAAAATCTATTTAAATATTATTAAAAAAGTAAAAAAGTAAATAAATTATTACAATTAAATAAACAAATATTTGAAAAAGAAAAAAAAAATCTAAATTCATGGTTTTAACATGGAATTTGTATTCTTTAACATATTCCTGACGTGTAGAACTGTATTGATTTTGGAAGGAAATTAATTTTTTGAATAATGCCGCCAAACGAGTCACTTTTAGAAATATAATTTAAGAGGTAAGGGAGGCAGCTTTCAAAAAAAGATTTAAAGTGTATTACCCTAGCAACAGATTTTAAGTGAAATAATCATCTAAACGAACTCCTCCCCCCCCCCCTTCCCCTTGCGTATGCTGTTCTTATAAGCTGCCGGGAGAGGAAAAAAAAAAGTTGCTTATGGAAGTTTACACTGCTTATTTCTATTTGAGTACGTTTTCCCGAGTTTTTGCAAGAAATACTTTTAATATTAGGAAAAAAAGAAGCAGTACGAGATTTTTTTTTAATACGTATGCTATTGATATTTAAATCGTAATAATCTATTGTTGATAAAGTTTAAAAATGTCTAAAGAAGTTTGTTTAAATTCTAGGATCTATGACGGTTTTCCGTATAAATAACGGGGGGAAAATAAAGCTCATTCGGATTTCGATTACACAAGCAAAGTATTAAAATGTATATTTCTTAGTAATATGAAGAAACATATAGATTAAAAGTTTTCACAAAAGTGTTCCAAAATAGCTTTTCTTGTGAATTTAAAATTATAGTTCATAATGTGATTTAAAACTCCTAAAATAATCTTTCCAGTGATATTTTCAATTTTAATTTACCATCAAGACATATTCTTTTTAAAGATTAAAGTAAAAATGTGCAATTTGGAGACAAATTTTAACATTTTTGCTATATGATTCATACAGAATATTTGATTAATATATTCTTTTGAATATATATAAATGTGGGATTTTGAAATAAATCACTGTGGATTTGAATTTATTAACTTGTTATGCTGTGCACATAAAAAAAAAAAAAAAAAAAAAAAAAATGAAAAAAAAAATTCCTTCTTTATTATTCTGCTGTAGTAATTGATTGGAAAACTAGGTGAAACCTGAAAATGGTGCACAACAGCGTCAGCTTTCTCTCAATATGCACTCAAATTTAATCATACAAGGGAATGTTTTGAGGGTTCAACAACTCCTCATATACATTAGTGATAATAGTCGAAAACAGTTGAGTTAGGTGTTACGCTTCAAAATACCTTTAAAATTAGGAAAAAAAGAAGCTGTGCTATGTAACCCCACCCCCTTGTTTTTTCGCAGTCGATACCGAACTAAACTACTGAACTTTCAAAATTAGAAATGACTATTTCTATAACATTATTGTTTCAGTGACGTTGATACATATGCTATTAATATTTAAATCGTTATAATCCAGGGTTAATAATGTTTGAAAATGGCTAAAGACGTTTATTTAAATTCTAGGATCTATGTGGCTTTTCAATATAAATAACGGAGGGAAAATAATGTGTCTTCGGATTTCGATTACCCAAGCAAAGTATTAAAATGTGAATTTCATATTAATGTGATAAAACATATAGATTAAAGGTTTTTAAAAGAGTGTTCCAAACTAGATTTTCATATTAATCACAACATTACGCACAACATTATGTCTTCACACTCAACATCATGTACTAAAGTTTGAACTTACTCCGAAACATTTTTCAGGCTACGAGCTTGATCAGCACAGTTTGCATAAAAGCCATTTCTCATATAAAATTCAGTGTAATAATTTACAACTGAAGCCATTCCGTAAATAGAGAAAAGTGCAGTATAGCGTAGATACCTATGAGCTTATAAGTACTAAAATTTAATCAACATGGCTTTTCACACAATCGACTTACACAACAAGTTTTTTTTTTTTTTTTTTTTTTTTTTTTTTTTAAGTTTATTACACCAAGCACTTATATTTATAAAAGCTAAGATAACGCGCTTTACATTTAATAAACGTTATTAAATGTAAAAGAATTAATTAATCAGACGAATAAAGGTGGTTTTAATGTATTTTTAGGTAGTATAAAAACTTTCTGATTAATTAAAGAAAAAGAATTAACCAGTATAGATTGAATTAACAATATTTTTCTATAAAATATTATTCTTGTTATAAAATATATTGATACATCAGTTCAAGAACATTTTAATAATTTAACTGTTAAAATATTTAACTAAGAGAAAACAATCATCCTAAGTACTTATATATTTCAAATACATTTATATTCCTTTTTTTTTTTTTTTTTTTTTTTTTTTCTCTAATTCATTTTCTTTCAACAAATGAATTTGGAACATCTTCAAGCATGCCACATCGAAAATTTCAACGGAGTCTAAATAATGAGAAACATATTGTGTTAAAACTTCTAAAATGCTTAAAGTCTCCAGTAAATGGAATTTTAATCCTGTTTCTATAAAAGAGATTTAGTTCACAACTTTTGCCACACGAATATATTGATGAAAATTGAAATAATGTGTTGTACGAAAGTTCCAATCTACGTTGATTATTTCATACAAAAGCATACTGAAACTTTAAAGCTGGTATTAAAGTATTTTTCTAATTACCTCTGCCATATGCATATCAATTGCATTTTCAATTATATTTCTGCATATCAATTATATTTGTATCGCTACAAATGAAGTTTATATTTCTATTACAAAATGTATACTTCTTTCTTGTTATGTCAGCATAAATATCATTAAAAAAAAAATGGAAACTCTATTACATTTTTTTAACTTATGTTTTGTTTTTTACTCATATGATTCAAATATCAATTATTAAAGTTAATATGTATGCAAATTAACTTTTATAAAGAGTACCCTGCGTTATCTTATCTTTGTTCCACCAGCGTGCACATGTCTAGTCCATAATAATTGAAATTGATGAGGGGTAAAATAAGAAGCATTATGTTCCAAAGAGGGCGTGACTAATTCACGCACAGATGCTGCAAAAGTTGTTATCATCCGAATGCTATGGAAATTAGGAAAGGGACTCTGTAGGGAAGATTTTTCAGTTAATACAGGGAGTAATCATAATACCTATTCTTCAGTTTTAACTTGGAAATTGGACCGTACAATTGAATCATATGTAATTTAATATCTATCTATATAATATTATATTGGCATAAAACTTTAATTGTATATTTAATCTTAAATTATCATAATAAATTTTAAAAAGGTTGAATATTGAAAAAGGTGACTGTATTCTTAGTTTTTAAAAATTATCAAGTGATCCTGACTTGAGACAAGATTGTGAGCTTTAGCCAGCTTTAACATATGTACTCTGCCTATAGCTCACTAAAACTAAGAATAGACCATGGTCGTTTCTTTTCCATGTCATTTTGATTCACCCAAGTCCTTTTGATCTGTTAGCAAAATAAAAATATCATATGAAATAAAATGACCACACCAATAATAAATTTACCTGAATTAAAAACTAATCCTCATATAGGTTTTTATAAAAATTGAAAAATATTGTTTAGAAAATGCAGTTATATGAATTAAATTAAATATAACCTTCTATGCTAAACAAATAAATATACAAATAATTAAGAGTAGAAGGGAAACTTATAAAGCTTTTTATTTGTAAACATGTTTCTGCAAAACCATACTCAATTCAATAACTATATTTTAGAAATATATACTCAAATATTTTTTAATTTATAACAGTGAAAATACAGCTGTATCACCATCTGTAGGCGAAGAGTGTATTAAACTATATAATTTATCTATGAAAAATATCCACACTATGAATGTAATGATTTTTAGCATTAAGCGATTCAGAAAACAAGTAAATTAAAGAAACGCTTCAAAATTAACATTTGAAAATTAAGGCCAGGTATAGAGTTAGTTATGTATAACAAATTTTTGAGTTATAGCTATGTAACAATTCCAAAGGACATTTTACTTTTAAAGTTTCTTTTACAAATGTCATTAAAAATTTATATTTTATCATAGTGATTATAGCATATTTTAATTAATTATTAATTAACAATAGCATACCGAAAAACAGAAATATGTATATTACAGTTAAAATTATGCAATTTAATAACTTGAAAATTATAAAATTTTGTTTTATCATAAATTTTAGTGTTTATAGTATTATCAACAATATCAATAACCAAATCCAAAGAAATACTATTGATTTAAGTTAGTTAAATATAGTTTTAAATATTTAGGAGAAAATTTCAAAATAGAATTTACATCAGAATTACGACGAAAAACAATCACATTATATAAATATCTATATACTATATTCAGAGCTGCCAACCTAATTCGGCAAATTGTTAGTACCGACCCTTTTTCTACATCACTTAATTTTTAAAGTAATGTTCTTCAAATGTATTTGCGATGAATTAAGAAGAAAAAAACTCTAAGAAATGACTGATGTATAAAAAGGGGGCGGTACTAACAATTTGCCGGATTAAGTTGACAGCTCTGTATATTTATAAATATCATTATTATTGTTATTGTCATTATTATTATTATTATTATTATTATTATTATTTTGTTTTTTTCATGAAAGCAAAGATAAGTATTAGCTAGAATATTATAACAGGGAACTCCTTGAATAACCCCCAATGACTTCATTACAAATTATATAATCCATTAAAATGTAGGTTTTTTTTTATTATTATTATACATATATACAGTTGAACCTCGTTATCGTGAACCCGCTTAACGCGAATTACTTTTAACGAGAACTGTTTCCCCAAATCCCGTGAAAATAAAGATTAATTTCTGAGTTACTGTCAGTGTTGCCAGATCTAGTGGATTTTTTATTCAATGAACACCAATAGTTTTAAGAAGTAATATTTAATGTTCATAATAGACTATCAATCTTCGAGGTGATTAGACAAGCGTTACAATTAAAAATTATTGCTGATTTATGAATAAAAAATACGCCAGATCTGGCAACACTAGTTACTGATAGCATGAACTACTGATAACAGGAACAAATTTTTATTCCCCTTCAGATTCACGTTAACGAGGTTTCGATTGTATGTATAATATATTTTTTAATTAAGTGTTTATATATTCTGTGATTAGAATCTTATATCTTTATTATTATTATATCTATAAACTGTGATTGAGACATGTATAAAACTTTTAATTTGTGCATTTTCATTCATGTAAAGTGCATTTTATGAAATTTATTTCAAAAGGCCACACCTGTCAACATTCTAATTAATATTTCATAGCATCGTTAATACCCCCTTTATTTTCCCACCATACTTTTTTTAGAGTACTTATGTTTTTATTTAATCACAACTGCATTTGAAGAGAATTATTCTAAAAATGAAGTACCGTGGAAAAAGGTTTTTTACTAATAGTGCTGCGGAATATTAATTAGAGTATAGGCCGGTATGCAAAAGTCATTTCTAAATTAACCGAGCAGATAACTGAACAAAATAATAAAAACAACAAAATAACAAAAGCAAAAATTGATAAAGGAAATTGATAGACAAATAAATTAACAGTAAATTAATTTATAAAGGAAAATATTATATTTATGTAAATTAACTACAAATTCAGCATAAACAGTGTTATTTCACTTCTTATATTAACCCTTTGCGGACTCTAATGCTCTAAACCTTTCTAAACAGTGTTGCCATATTTAGAGACTCTTTTATTCAACTATCATAATTAATTTTGAGGAGTGATATTTGAAGAGCACCTTCGAAATGGTTAGGCAACCATTACAGTTAAAATTTAGTGGTAGGTATTGAATAAAAAAAGTCCCTAAAGTTAGCAACACTGACAAGAAAGTGAAATTTAAAAGAACCAGTAAAGGGTTAAAGCCGACGCATCATATTTCGTCAAATTGGCAAACTTTTAAAATATAATAGTGCCCATTATCAAAAGCGTTGCATTTTTGTAATCATAATTATGTATATCACATAAGAATTTATGACATATCTTTCAGATACTTTTCTATTTAATTTAACTGATTTTGGTAAATGCTGCACTATTAGACCAACACTCTTCGATATATTTGTAGAAATAGTTTGCCCGTAAAAACTTGATGAGATTACGTATCGATAAAAAATAATATAATAATTTTAAAAATTAAAAATTTTAAAATAATTTCAAAATAATTAATATCAAGAAATTTCCACTTGTTATAATTAATAATAATAATGACCCTCATCTGTCATGAACGATTCCGGTTAGACCGCTTCAAAACAGAAACTTTTGGCAGCCATTTTTTTTTGTTCCGTTTGTTCTATTCAACTTAAGGAAACATACATATCATTTCCATACATGTTTTGTATCGCACATATTCTTATTTATTTCCTCTAAAACCTTGAAAGACTATTCAATTGTAATGTTTAAATGTCTAAATTAAATATAACGGATCACTGGCTATTATAAACATGAACCTATAAATAGAATTATGTAACTTCATGATTATAAACAACACAATACCAAATAAAAACAAACCAAAACTGTTGCCATTCAGAAAATACAAATTCCAAATGGACAACTCTTTAATTCCGAATGAACGACTCTTTGACTGTTTCATTAAAAAAAAAAACGCTTAAAATATTTCTAAAACATAGTAAAGCCTTAAAAATCTTAAAATATTTGTAAAAACGTATTAAAGCCTTTAAATATTTTTATCAAGCTTCATTGTTTGTTTACATTGTAATGTATGACTGGCGTCGAGTTTAGTACGTAAATGACGGCAGTTGATTTTAGTTTTGAAATTAGTGTAAAGTGATAGTTGGGATAGAATGTTTGATTGGGCAAGTAAAGGTCACCAGTTGAAATGAGTATTGAAAGTGGAGTAGTCTAAGGTGATAATGTCGAGTCAAGGTAAAATGTTCGGTTGAGAATGAGAAAGTGCCTAGCTGGATCCTGGATATTTTGGCGATGTTGTGGGTGAGATAGCTGGTTGGAGGTATCGAGTAGAGGTGAATTTGGGTTAGCATGGAGTGTCTGTAGTTATTGATAGTTAGTTAGAAAATTTGAAAACAGGATCTACGATAGTCTTAAAAAAAGTATTTTGGTAAAATGAAGTGAATCGTTTTTTCTTATTATGAGGACTTTAAATACGCAAGCGAAGTGGTGACGACACTGGCCGTTCGTGGATACAAGAAAAATATTTCCTATGTTAAACGCCTACTGGATTTTTCGTAAAAAATTATTAAAAATCGAGGGAAATTATTTCCCGATTTTAATCCCCATATTTAGGTATAGATATGTATTAGTTATCATGTGCATGCGTTAGATTAAGTTGTTTTTGTTCTAAAATTGATAAAATTTGAAATTTAAATTTCAAAACTGTAGATAAAAAAAAAAAAAAATGGCAAACTTCCATATTCCATTGAAAACATAAACATTTCATTTCAAAGGAGGATATTTACACAATAAATATATCCAACTAATATACTAATTAAAAGGAAAATGATAAATATTCTATCATAATTTGAAGTCAAATTTGTTTTCAAATGTCTAAATAAAGTATCTGATATAAGATACTCATTGTCAATGAGTTGCAGCGGAATAGATTTGATATCGGTCATCCTTGGCAGAAAAAATATATATATATATATATATATATATATATATATATATATATCGCCAAATTATCTGGCGAATATAATTTAATTCCTTTCAAAAATCATGGTTATTTTAAAAACTTATATTAAGAGAGTAATGAATAATATGAAACAATATTTCGTACAATACATATTAAGAAAATATACATCTGGCATGTATATTTTCGTAGTACGTTTTTGATCGCCAAATACAAAAACGCAAAGGACAACAGAGTTTTCAAATTTAAAATTAAAATTTTGTCAATTTGACAGCAAAATAACTCAATCTAACACATTATATACCCAAATATGGAGATTAAAATCGAGAAATAATTTTCCTCGATATTTAATAATTTTTTACAAAAAATCCAATGGGCGATTAACATAGGAAATCATTTTCTTGCATCCACGGACGGTCAGTGACGTCACACTTCGCTTGCGTATAGAGCACTTAATGGAACACTGGGATGTGTTGTTGCTGTTGTGTTGTCGGGCTTATATTTTTTGTCAATCAGCATTTTTTTTATTGTCATTCATATTTATTGATCGGGTAAAATTTTTTTAGTTTCAGAACGAAAATTATAATATATCGAAACACATTTGATTTATAAACAAAAAATGAAAATGCATTTAAATGATCACGTGGTTATCATCATGATCTAAACATTGTTTTTAAGATTTATCGTTCACATTCCGTCATTTTTGCCGGGGTTATATACTAGTTCGTAAAGAATACATCAATAACATTTAAAAAATACTGAATTTATGATACAATTTATTGTACATTTTCTTTTTCCGTTTCGCCAGAAAGTGAATTCCGGTTATTGTAAAACGGAATTTTCGTAAAAGAAATAATTATTATTGGTCTGCGTATTAATTTGCATATTAATTTTCAGTTTCATAATTGATTAAGAAACTGTCTCTTTTATCTGCGGGTCATTATATCTCTGATTAACTTACGTATATATAGTTGAAAAACGCAACAAGAAAAAGTTAGTCCAATATTTTTTAATACATTCAAAAGATATATACGTGGTGTGTTAAAAAAAATATCGAAACTTTAGTTGTAAAAATTACATTTTTTGATTTGGAAATCTAAAACACTAATCCACTTCAAGGTACACAGTCACCTTAGTAATGCACACACTTCACCCTGTATTCTTGTCATTGTTTTAAACACCTGGGGAGTGAGGTTCTTGGAATAGTGTGCAACCGTGGCGTCGCATTCCGCTTGGTGCCTTCTCTTGAATCAAATCGGGAGCTATTAGCGGAATTTTCAGATTGGGAAATAGCCAATAGTCACAAGGAGCCATATCAAATGAGTAGGGAGCCTGATAAACCGCAGGAATGTTGTTTTTGGCGATGGAAATCTGAATCAAATGCACAGAATGCACAGACGCGTTATCATGATTGAGCTTCCAAGTTCTCGCTGCCCATTCATTCGGTCTAGAACTCCTACATAGAACTCCTACGCATCCGCCATTTTCTAGTCCACAAGACCGGCTGAAGATTTATTATTGGTGCTTTTTCGGCAATAAATTGCACAGATAACTCCAGAAAAGGGCAGCGCCTGATTATATTTTCTTCTAATCCAGAAAGAAGGAAAAAGTGGATTATAAATTGCAGATGTAACTCGTGGATACCCGGAGCAGCAGCAAAACTTTATAGCGTAAGATTTTCCTTATTTTCAAATTATTTCATTTTATTTTCAAAGTTGTTTGACAAATTTAATATGAATGTTCTGTTTTTTTTTTTTAAGTTATTGTTTTAAATTCTTCTAAAATTACCTTTAATATTACATTTCTTTTAACGTGGAGTGTTGCAGTTTTGAGAATGTTGGCGATGTTCTTAAAATTGCCAACTTGTTTGTTTCGTGATAAGAAGTTCTAGCTCACTTTATCTGAGTCTAAAGGCGATAACAACGCTAATCAGGTAACCTAGCTTTTTCTGCCGCCAACACTTTCTTAGATGGACTAGAAAAAGGCGGGCACTGCGCCAGCTCTTATCATATAGGAATCTTCATCCGGTCGTTTGCACCGCACAGCATCACGAAGACGACGAATGATCTCCTAGCACTACTCCTATGTGATAGTTCGATCTTATTTTGCGTACACATGATGTGCCATATGACAGAATTAAAGGAAAATTGTCAACATATACTCTAGTGTGCGGCCATATTTGAAGCGTTTCTGCCATTCTTTTATGCGTAGTCTCGCTCGCTTCATTAGTTTACGCGAGAAAAAAATAAGGTTCGATATTTTTTAAACAACCATCGTATCTTTATTACTTACAAACTTTGAATAAACACCATAAAATGCAATAAACTCGCAACAATTGTTTCGGGTCGAAAAAACACACGACCCTTCATCAGGCGAACAAAGTAAGCACGAGTGCTGCAGTCAAAGCGGCAACGCACAAAATCGTTTAAAATTAAAAGAAAAAGTTTATAAAGTAGAAACTAAATATAGCTACTGGTGTGAGTAGAATTGTATGAACAACAAGGAAATAAATAAATGAGTGAGATTAAACATATAACAATCTAAGGATAACAAAAATTAAACTAAAATCTAAGTTACGTGTTGCGTTGCCGCTTTGACTGCAGCACTCGTGCTTACTTTGTTCGCCTGATGAAGGGTCGTGTGTTTTTTCGACCCGAAACAATTGTTGCGAGTTTATTGCATTTTATGGTGTTTATTCAAAGTTTGTAAGTAATAATTTTTACAACGCCAGTTTTGTGATGCTTCTTTATTAAACCATCGTATCTATGCGATTAATTGAACAAATTTGAGAACCGTGATCAATTTTGTGTACCAGTATTTTGTAATTTTAATAAGGTTTTGTAGCAGTTTTCTGTGTTTAAAAAAATGAAAAATTCTATTAAAAATTACCATTGTCTAAAAATCAGAATGTTTGGTATCTGTAATTCAAAACGATTGACTTAACTTTTGAAAGAGACTAACAAATTAAAAATCGGAAGTGAATTATCGACAGAATGAATTTATCCCTCATATAAAATACTTAAAAGTGCATTCATCATAAACAGTTGGAAAAGTTGGAAATTTCATGCACTAATCTTCACACAACATTTTATATTTAATTTATTATATTCAAAGAGCTTAAGCTGTTTATTCGTAAGCTTAAAATGGAACGCATAAACTTTCGTAATAAAATATTTATAAATAGATTATTAAAAATTAAATTATATATTTGACAATCATTATCAGCTGATACCTACCAAATGAAACATAAAACAATTTATGTTGTTTTCGTGCTTACTCAAAGACACTTTTTGTATTTATGAATATTGAAAATTTACTTTATGTTGTCATTATTTTCATTTTATCAGAAAGTATTTTTATAAAAATTCGTATAGTACACGAAGGTGGTACATGTTTTAGAATAAGTATTTTTACAAAATGATTATTCAATGTCATCACTTTACTGATTTATTTATTTTTTCCCAGTGTCTTTGTTATGGCATATTTTACTCAATCTCACGTATGAGGCGAGTACTTGTCTTTTTCATGCAAAGTATTTTAAAGTCGTTTCAAAATAATAATAAATGTAATGATTATTAAAAAATTTGTATGTAATAGATAGTAAACATACTAAAATTTTTAAGAAATTAATAAAAAATTTGAAACATTTTTTAATACTTAAAAAAAAATATTAATCTATTATTTGACAATTGTTAATTTTTCATTAAAAATTTTATAATATTTTTTTTATAATAATTTATATAAATAGTCTAAATATTTGTAATATATATAAATTACAAATTCTAACGGAATAAAATTGAAAAGTAAAGTAAAAAATGAAACCGCCCTAACTGTTTTAGAGTAAAAAAAAAAAAAAAAAAAAAACTCTATCACAATGTAAAAATAACCAACTATTTGTTTAGATATTTTCATATTAAGAAAATTTTACATTATCTAAACAACAAGCAAACAAACAACAACAACACTAACAAAAAAAAAAAAAAAAAAAAAAAAAAACCCTTAAATATCACAGAAAATATTTAAAAACATTACAGCAGTATGAAGATATGCCATACAAATGAATATAGTATTTATTTATTTATTTATTTACTTTATTTATTTATTTTTTTCAGTATGAGTACTCTTTTACAAAGCTTCTAAAATTCTTCGACTTCGATTTTTACAGCATTTCATTTTTAATAGAAGTTGTATCTTTGTGAGAATATTATATTAAAAAAAATAATAATAATAAGTAAATAAATAAACGCACTTCCAGTGGTGTTTTTGAAAACTTCTAAAATTTCTAAGTTACTTCCTCAACAATCCATCACCAATAAAATACGAATAGCTCATCGAAAAAGGATTATAAAAAATATAAATATGTGTGTTTATTATTAGATATAAATTGAACTATTAAGAAAATTAATTTAATGTATTAAACTTTTATATATATTTGCGTTTATAAAACATTGAGCATATTGGATATTCTCTAATTTACGTAATTTTGAGATAAAATATGCATATAAAGTAAATAAACAAACCACACGTTTTAAAATTGTTACATAAAACAACTTTGCTTTAGAAATCTTGTATTTTACGCTCGTTTTGTCAAAAATGTTTTATCTTCATAAACATATCTGACAAGTAAAATAAATTCTCTGCGTTAGAAGACGGAAATATGACGACATAAAGCTTTAATACACTTTCGGAGCAGCAAACAGGGGATTTCTAACTGATATTTTTCAAAAATTTGAAACTTTTCAATTTACCGAGGAGATTAGACTATATTTTTCAAGAACAGACAGAATAATAATAAAAAAATAAAATAAAAATAAAAAAAAAACTTTATTAAACTGTCTGGGGCATATTTATAGATACTGATATAGAGTCTAAATAAGTGAAATAAAAATATAGAAACTATATGCTAAATATTTGTCCTTAAATGAAGAATTCAGAACAAAGAAATGTATTAAATTTTGCTGTGTTTTATTTGATGAGCCTTCATTTTGCAATTTATATTTATTTATTTAGGTTACCAAATAATAATTAACTACCAAAATATACGAAATAACATATGTATTATTTGATATTTGATAGATTGACCACCAGAGTCTTAATTTGGATACCAAGAGATAAGAAAAGACCGAGGAAGAGACCATTGTGTTTTCGGAGAGATGAAATTATGAACTTTGGAAGAGCAGATCGGAGAAGAATTGCAAAAAACAAGGCAATTTGAAATCACCTAGGTGAGGCCTTCATCTTGCAGTGAATCGATAAAGGATAAATTGACGATGATGATGATGATGATGATGATGATGATGATTATTATATTATTTTAATGAGAAAAAAATGTTAAATGCTATTGAGAATTGAAACAAGATGTATTAACTGATACCTATACATTAGATATTTTATAATTATCCAGTAGTTTACTTAGGTTGTACACATATTCGTTAAAAAAGAAAAAATATATACAAATCTAAGTTCTATGGCTTAAATTAAACGTATTCTGATCTGAGTATTTTCAAAGGATATTTTGGATTTATATTTTGTTATAGAATACTTTTGTCAATTTTTCTTTACATGCGATATTTAGCAAAGCACATTCCAAAAAACCTTATAACATTGTTCTAACGTTGAAAATAAGTCTGAACTGTTGGAATTTGGCTTTGTTACTGTATAATCGTGGAAATATAATTTTTATTCATGAAAAAAAAAAAAAAAAATTGAAATTTTTTAGCCATAAAGAATAGTATTAGAAGACGTTGTTGTGTGGTTATAATTTTATACGTTATATTTTAGTCGTTTTAATTTACGTTTTTTAATCGTTTCCTTTTCAATTTTCATTTTGACCTTGTAGTCATCACCAGCGTTATCGTTAATCGAAAGCAAACTAAATCAGTTAGATTTGGTTCATCAGTACAAGATGGCAGTTCATGTGATTGTCCGGAAATTCTATTTCTAAGTTCGGTAATAAAAATATTTAGCAAATAAAATAAATGTGATATTTGATTATCATCATAATTTGTGCGGCATACGAGTTTGATTTGAAAAAGTTCTCTCCCTCTCTCTCTTTTTTTTTTTTTTTTTTTTTTTACTTTCTTTTCCCCATAGAGTCGAGAAAGTATTGTTTTAGGGTCAAATTTTCGAACGTGAGTTTTTGTTATATTTACATGTTCTGAGGTCCCCTGAATACGAAAATCATGTTTTTAGCGAATGGTCTGGGTGTCTGTCTGTCTGTGTGTCTGTCTGTGTGTGTGTCTATCTGTGAGTGTGTCTGTCTCTGTGTGTGTGTTATCAGCATATCTCAAGAACAAACAACAGCAGAAATTCCAAACTCGGTATGCTAAATGTGTATAATATAGGGATAGTACTCTAAGATTTTCGTTGAGATGAAAGAAATGGTTCGTGTACAGGGACACCCAAAATTATTCAAATACATTACGCCTACGGGGAAATTGCAGGTGAGTAGTGTTTAACATCTATAGACTGCATTAAACCAAACGAAACGAATATATATTTTTTGTAATAGAGATAGTCAACTGGGAATTTTTTTTTTTTTTTTTTTTTTTGTGTATGTAGGAGCCTCGTCCCCCCTGGGGGGAAGTCCCCCTCGAGAGAAGTAAATTTTCGTGATGGGAATCTTTCAAAAGAGCTCGCCAATACCTTTAAAACGAATGGTTGAACCATCTATCTGCGATAATTTAAAATAAAGTTATCGATTTTTTTAAATTTTAACCTTTTTTTTTTTTTTTTTTTAATATATAATATTGAGAATAAATTCAAAATTTTTTGGATAGTTAGTTTTATACTACTTCTCTAATACGGAAATCGCCTGCATTATGATGGAAGATATGTTTTTTAAATAATAATTTTAATAAAATATTTTTACTGAGTGAATTTAAATAGGAAAATATAGAAGAAAGTCGTGTGGTTTCCAATACACACTAATTATTTGTTGTTAGTGGATGTGCTTTACTAATAATATTTTACTATTTCCAGGAAAGCTGTTCGGGAATTGAATTAAATTCATCACAGAGATATGGTAAATGCTAAATATTCATCACTCGTTACTTTCTCTTACCCTTACGGTAGAGAAAGTATTGTTTTAGGGTCAAATTTTCGAAAGTGAGCTTTTGTTACATTTACATGTTCTGGTGTCCCCTGAATACGAAAATCATGTTTTTAGCGGATGGTCTCTGTGTGTGTCTGTCTCTGTGTCTGTCTGTCTGTGTGTCTGTTATCAGCATTTCTCAAGATCAAATAGCAGCAGAAATTCCAAACTCGGTATTCTAAATGTGTGTCATATAGGGATGCTACACTAAGCTTTTCGTTGAGATAAAGCGAACTATTAAAATATCTATGGGCGGAATTGCAGGTAAGTAGAGTTTAACATCTATAGACTGCACCAAACCAAATGAAACGAATATATATTTTTTGTAATAGAGATAGTCAACTGGGAAAAAAGTTTGTGTATGTAGTAGCCTCGCCTCCCCCCCCCCCCCGAAGGGGAAGTCCCCCCCTCGAAGGGAGTAAATTTACATGATGGGTATCTTTCAAAAGAGCTCCCCAATACCTTTAAAACGAATGGTTGAACCAACGATCTGCGATAATTTTTTCGACAATAAAATCATCGAATTTTTTCATTTTTAACGATTTTTTTTTTTTTTTAATGTAATGTGGAGAACAAATTCAACTTTTATACTACTCTAAAATTAATTTAAAAACGAATAATTGCCGAAACGTCAGTGGAAGACTCAAAACGGTTTTGGGTTCTGTCTGTGTGTTTGTCTGTCTATCTGTCGCAAAACAACGCTATTGACAACGCGGTCGCAAAAACAACGCTATTGACTTGAAATTTGGTACACATGTTCATGAACCCCACGAAATTAGCTGTATAGTTTTGGGTATGTATTCCATTTGTAGTTCGTATACAGGGACACGCCAAAAGTTTTCTTATCATTATGCCTATGAGGATAATTTGTATGTACCGCGATAGCGGCCACAAAAATCACGCTATTGACTTGCAATTTGGTACACATATTCATGAGCCCAACAGAATTCGCTGTATAGTTTTAGGTGTGTATTCCATTTGTAGTTCGTGTACAGGGACACGCCAGAGTTTTTCTATCATTACAGTCTGTGGGAAGAATCTGTATGTATCGCGATAGTCACCGCAAAAATCTAGCTATTTACTTCTAATTTTTGCCGAAACGTCAGTGGAGGCCCTCTCTTGAGACTCAAAAGGATTTTGAGTTCCGTCTGTCCGTCTGTCTGTCGTCAGATAGCGGCCACAAAATTCACGCTATTGACTTGAAATTTAGTACACATGTTCATGATCCCCACGAAATTAGCTGTATAGTTTTGGGTGTGCATTCCATTTGTAGTTCGTGTACAGGGACACGCCAAAGTTTTTCTTATCACTGCGGCCTATGGGAAGAATTTGTATGTATCGCGATAGCGGCTTCAAAATTCACACTATTCACTGGAAATTTGGTACACATGTTCATGAGCTCAACAAAAATAACTGCATGGTGTTAGGTGTGTATTCCATTTGTCGTTCGTGTACAGGGACATGCCAAAGTGTTTCTTATCATTACGGCCTGTGGGAAGAATTTGTATGTACCGCAACTGCGGCCGAAAAATTCCTTCGATTAACTTGCAAACTGGCGCACACGTTCCAGCTTTGCATATAAGAAGCTGTATTATTTTTATTGCTACATTGTTCATAAACTGTGTACAGGGACACGCCAAAATTCTTAACATTACGGCGTATGGGGTGAATTTCGTTTAAAGATATTTAAATATCATTACTTTGCTATCAAGAAAATGAAACTAGCGTACGTGAGTAAGATGCTTAAACTTATGTTGTTTGAAGAAAATGTGTGCTCTTAAGCTTTCTAATTAATGTACAGGACCTTACAAAAGTGTTCTGACAATGTGACGGTATCATCAAAACGATGTTAAATTTGTAACAATTATTACTTATAAACACAAAATAAGGTGAATAGTTTTTACTGGTGTATACAATGTTTTTGGTTCGTTTACAGAGACACACAAAAGAATTTCGTAACATTAGAGCCTATGGACAAATTTTTATTCAAGCGCGCACTTTAATGCGCTTATGCTGAATTGAACTTAATAAAATTAACATACATTATAAAGATGCTTAAAATACTTGTTTACTCTTAAAAAAGAGTATGCATAGACTAAATAATTTACGAGATCACACAAAATAATTCCGAGTATGTACTGTAATCATCCAAATGATTTCAAATTAGTTTGAAAAATTCATGAGTTATAATTAATTAGGTTTATTCTTATTATTGGCGTTTATAATGACTGTGGCTACTTTTCCGGGATACTTAAAAGAATTTCGTACTATTACGGTCTATAGTCGGTATTTCTTAAAAGTGTATTTTAACATGGTTACACCCCATCAAATATAATGAAATTTTATTACAATTTTAAAAGCATGTTTTACTGTTAAAAATTGTGAGCATAGAATTGGTAAATAGTTTAAAGGTTACGCAAAATATTTCAGATATGCTATGTATTTTTTTTTTTTTTTTTTTTTTTTTTTTGTATGAAATTTGGTAATTATGAAATTTGTTATTTATGAATTTTCGGGGAAATAATACAAGACCGTCGTTTATTAAGAATGCATATTGTTGCGTACTTGGGGGTTCGTAAATTGTCCGAGAATGAAAGGCGAAACTTGCAAAAATTCTGTGATTTATTCACAGAAAGTTCCAGAAAAATGCAGGTCTATAAACATCTGCTTCAATTCAACCAGTTAACACAGCTTAAACAACGGCCGTTAACAGCAAAACAACAGTACAAACTGTTTAGCAGTAACACATAAAACAAGTCTCATTCAAAGAGGCTCAAAGCAAAGCAAGCATTTGACGAAACTGACACAGATCTGAGACTGAAAATAAAAGGTCCTTTTATACTTTTCTATCGAACCCAGACTGTTCATGAAAATTCTCGTACCTCATCAGCCAGATGAAAGTTTCCTAATTTAGTATATCCCTAATAAATATTTTCTCGCTAAGTCGCGAAAAAAATCATCAAGGAGGAAAACCGTCGCCAAATTTAGCGCAAAATCCATTTCTTCCCTTATTGGAGCTTTTTAATGCGTTTTTAAGGGAAAATTAGGCTATTTTAATGCTAAAACGACTAGAAATGCACAAAATTAGCATTTTATAAACTTACTAAGCCTCGTTGAAAAAATTTATACAGAAATAAATACAATTATTTACAATTCCATAGCACTTTATATGATATACAGATAGGTATACAAAGAGAGATAAAGCAGGGATTGAGGGGGGGGGGGACAGCCCCCCTCAGGAATGTATCTTATTATGGTAACTAGTCAATCGAATCAATATATACTATTATGTATTATTGCGAAAAATCGAATATTCTTTAATTTACGTAATTTCTAGATAAAATGCGCATATAAAGTAAATAAACAAATCACACGTTTTAAAATCCTTATAAAAAACAACTTTGCTTTATAAATCTGGTATTTTTTGCTAGTTTTGTCAAAAATGTCTTATCTTCATAAATGTATCCGACAAGTAAAATAAATTTTATGCGTTAGAAGACGGAAATATGACGATTTAAAGCTCTAATACACTTTCTTATAAATAGTGCAGCAGTAAATAGGAGATTTCTAGCTGACATTTGACAAAAAAATTAAACTTCTCAGTTCACCGAGGAGGTTAGACTATATTTTTTAAGAACAGACAGAATTGAAAATAATGTTTATTAAACTGTCTGGGATATTTATAGATACTGATATAGAGTCTAAATAAGTGAAATAAAAATATGTAAACTATGTATTGAATATTTATTTTCAGCTGAATAATTCAAATCGAAGGAATACATTAAACTTTGCTGAGTTGAATTTAATAGGACTTCATTTTACAATTTATATTTACTTATTTAGGTTATCAAATAATAATTAACTATCAAAATACACGATATAATATATATATTATTTTAATAAGAATAAAATGTTAATGCTGATTGAAACAAGGAGTATTAACTGATATGTATACATTAGAGTTTTTAGGGTTATCCAATAGCTTACTAGGTTGTATATATATACTTAAAAAAAAAAAAAAAAAAAAAAAAAGTCTAAATTTTCTGGTTTAAATTAAACGCATTATAATATGAGTGTTTTCAAAGATTGTTTTGCATTTATACTTTGTTGGACAATATTTTTCTCAATTTTCCTTTATATGAAATAATTAGCAAGGCACTTCCCGAATAACGTTGCTATAACGTTAGAAATAGGTCTGTACAGTTGGAATTTGGCTACGTTATTTTGTATTGAAAAATAAGTTTTATTCTTGAAAGAAAATTTTTTGAAATTTTTTAATCATTAAAAATGGTAATAAAAGAGGTTGTTGTGTCGTTACAATTTTTCCGTTATATTTTTTGGTCGTTTTATATTAAAATTTTTAATCGTTTCCTTTTATTTTGATCTTATAATCAAATATATATCACATATCTTATAATCAAATATCACCTTTTATTTTGATCTTTTGATGAAAGGAACATCTACAGTGTTACCTTTCATCAAAGACAAACTGAATCAGTTATCCTTGATTTACCGGTACAAGTTGGTGATCCTTGTGAATGTCAGTAGATTATATTTCTAAGTTGCTAAGTAGAGGTATTTGGCAAATAAAGTTAGTGTTTATTATCTTCTTAATTTGTGCATTATACCTATTGGGTTCGAAACAGATTTCTCTCTTAAATATATATAGTGGCAAACTATTCATCTGCTTATTTTTCATTCTACATATGTATATATATATATGATAGAATGCATTAAATCACAAAGCAGTGGACACCATAGCTTTTTCTAAAAGAATAATATGAATTTTGTTCTTATTTCATATGATTAAAAGTTTTTTTTTTCTTACATTTAAACTTACTTTTTAAACAAATATTATATTACATTCGAAATTTAGCGTATACACTAAAAAAAAAAAATAATAATAAATAAAAAAAATAACGTTAAAAGTACAGAAAAAATCTGGCAGCTAGGGTGCCAGTATTTCTTCGTCAAATATACAGTTTAAAACCGTAAAATTGTATCACTGACATATAATTTACACAGGAATCCTGTAAATCTAAAAGGTTTTTTGTTGAAAGTACAGTTTTGTCCTGTATATTTGCCGGAGAAATACAGGCACACCAGCTGCCAGATTTTTCCGGTACTTTTAACAGTTTTTTTTTTTTTTTTTTTTTTTACAGTGTATGCTTTTTAAAAATATATTCAACAATTTGTGTCTTCAAATAAATTCAGCACTTGTTCTTTGTATAATTTCAAATGTATTTTATTTTTTAATTTAACTAACATTTGAATTTTTTAACGTCAGCCATCCACAAAAATTCAAATTTTACGGGATTTGATATTATGCATATAATCTGTTTACAAAGTGAAAGGTGTTTGTGCCAAATTGTTTTTATAACTGGAAGACTATGCCTGGCAACACATTCATACTTAAAAATATTGAAAAGGAAATCTTTATTACTGATTATATAAATCTGGTAATGTTTTAGGTACCACTTACTATGCGGAAAAAGTTTCATTTTTCTCACTAATGAGTATACACAAATCAATATTTTGCGGGCTATTTTTTTAACATACTTTAAAATTAATAAATGCGTAAAATTTTCTTATCAGGCCCAAACAGCTGTATCTTTATAAACAGAAATTGTTAGAAGTAATCAATATTTTCCACTTTTAATAGTATTTAGAAAAAAATACTTTTTGTTTCAATAATTTTTTCTTGTTTTATCTCAGTTTTATTTTGCACCATTTTCTTTTTTGCCGTTTCACTCACGACCAGTTCGTTTTTTTTTTTTTGTTTTTTTTTCTTTTTTTGAATCTCGAGTAATTGAATTTTTCATCCAATAACTTTTTCATAATGTGTTTTTCTTTCTATCTATTTGTAAGTTTTAGTAAAGACTTTTATTAAAATATTGAATAAAATGATACGTGTAATAGTTTGAACTTTAAAACAATAACCTTTGATCAATATAGGAAAGTTATTTCTTCTGAGGTTCGAGATTGTAAAGTCATCTTTTATTGTTTTATGCATAAAAATTCAATTTCAAAAATTTCCTTCAGTTATAAGACATTTGGTACTATATATTCAATTTTCTTACGCATATATAAATATACATTAATCTTTTAATAAATTAATTGGTTTTAAAAGTTTATACGTACAGTTTTGTTTAAATTGGATTACTTTCCTTTCCATTTTTAATGGATAAATTAAAGACATATAAGAATATAAATTTAATGATTTTTGCTGTTAATTGTGTATGAAAACACAAAAAATGTAACAAAAGTTTTTAGCTATATCTGGACAGTCTGAAAGATTTAATTTTATAAAATCATTATTTATGGACGAAATTATTATGTAAAAATTATTATTTATATTACGTATATTATTTGTGGAATTTGTGACTTTTGTGTTGTTGATGATATCACCTTGTATATTGTAAAGAAAATTTAACTATTACATGTAAGATTAAGACTAAAAAATTCTTAATAAATTTCTATTAAAAGTAATCCATATTTATACAGATAGGGCATTTAGATATTTATAAATGGATAAAATCATCTAACTAAATATATAATTTGATCATTTTGGATTATATTGGGAAGTATTTTAATCGTTTAACATTTTTAAAGGATATTATGCACGTAAAAAAATTGCTGTGTAATTTATCTACACATATTGAATGAAATCGAGTCAAGAACCAAATATAATAAATTTCAAAATATTGAATTTAAGAATTTTGTAATATAACGATTTATTTCTAATCTGGAAACAGAAAAAAAAAAAAAAAAAAAAAAAAAAAAGAAGATGAAAATGTAATGAAAAATATTAAATATATCTTATACCAATAAGGTATTATAGTAATTTTGTGTAATACTATAGATTACTACATCACATCCCTCGGGGAGCCTGCAATCCCTAGAGGGCGCGTCCCCAGGTGGCGGATAGGGGAATGCCTCCTTTGGATTTTCTTCTGGGTGGTAGAAGGGAAATAAAATACCTTCCGCGGACCAACAGGCAGAAGTCCAACCTCCTTGGAGGCAATGGCAACCATTTTTCCATGGGAGATCATCTGGGCACTGGTTCCATTGCCTCAAATTTCACCAGTGAACTTAAAGCAATATACAATGCATTGCATGAATACACCTTACTCAACAACACTGACAAAGCTAATGGGCTAGTCACCTTTTGTGACTCCAAAGCTACTTTAGAAGCATTAAATAAAGGTCAATCAAGGCTAATCCACAATATTCAACACCAATTGGAAGAAATTGAGAAACTATACAAGATATGTATTCTACAGTGGATCCCCGCGCATGTCGGCATCCCTGGAAACGAAGAGGCAGATCAACTTGCCAAGAAAGGGAGAAATTTCAATAATGAAAATATCGCCAAGGTCACTCTTGACGATGTTAATGCGATCGCAAGGGTCCGTTTGAGAGAAAACACCATTAAAAAAGACTCGCAGATTTGTGAAATAAACGCTAACAGAGACCTTGCCAAAACTATCACCCGCCTTATAACTGGTCATTATCGAGGTATGAAGATCCTGAGAGATGGCAATAGAACCTACCGTCTCTGCAGCAACTGTGATGATGTTCCACTAACAGCAAAGCAAATTTTTGACTGCCCAGCCATTTTAAGATCCCTGGCTCAGCTTGGGGAATTCTCCCCCTTTGACATCGAGAGTCTGTACTCCGATAACATCAAGGAGTTGGCCGGCTGTGTTTTGCACACTCATGGTTATCTATAGTTCTCCCCATGGACACGACACTAACCAACCAACCAACTACATCACATTCTAAAACAAGAACAAAATAAATTTTACTATTTAATGCTTTAAAAACAATTTTTAAATTTCAGTGGCGATTGTAACTCTTCACCTAATAGTTCAAATGCTATGTAAAACTTTAAAGAAAAGTTGCCTAAACTAAATTGTATATATATATATTTAATTCTAAAATATTGTATATTTTATATTTTTTTCTTATATATATATATATATAATACTTATATCATTAGGTCCTTAGGAATAGGTCCCCGTCGCCAACTACCTAATGCTCAGTACTAGTGCGACATTAAACCCAACCGATTAACCAACCTATCTACCTGCCATTATATAATTAAATTTAAAACAAAAAATATTATTTTAAAATTATGGATCTCATGAAAAAGCTGTATTTGGTTAGAGGACAGAAATTATTGATATGACATTATTTATTCAGAAATTATAAGGATTACTAGGTTATTTATTGAAACATTTACCTTCTTATAATGCAATAATATAAAACATCGTAAATGAATTTATTACATTGCTAAAAATTTAAGACATGTTTAAAGCGTTTCGAATTTTAAATATATGTAACTGCATACATGTAAAATCATTTGTCCTGACAGAGTGAGTTAGTGAAAGAGTAACAATGATTCATCATCGCCCAAAACAAACCACTGCACCTAGAAGATTGAAACCCGGCAAAAACATTCCTTCTGTGACGTAGACAGCCATTAAGAAGCTATTTTACAAAATTCGCCCCCTTAAGGATGAAAGAGGGCAGAACGTAATATATATATATATCAAAGGGAAAAAAATAAATAAATAAATAAATAAAGAGAGAGAGAGAGAGAGAGAGAGAGAGAGAGAGAGATCCATAAAATTTTTGCTTCAAAATATAGTTGATACAAATACTTAAAAATTACTTTCTGGAATTTTAGAAATTCGCCACTAAAAGGGGGAGGTGAGCGAAACTTGATTTCATAAAGGAAAAACATGATTTCACATAATCTTTCATATCTGGATTAAATATACAGATATCCATAATATTTTTGCTTTTAAAAATAGCAAACACCAACACCTAAAAACGAATATCTGGAATTAGAAATTCGGCTTCTAAGGGTGAAAGGGCAAAATGTTATTTTACAAAATTCTTCCTCTATAAATATTAAAGAGTACTTCAATCACTAAGTCAGCATGGCTGTGGCGGTTTCGTGTGGGACTGGTCATGAGTTTTTGTGTGAAAGTTAGTTCCCCCTAGTAGAAACCCACTAGGGGGAAGGTGGGAATTCCCCAAAATTATTTCAAAATTATATAAACATTTTTTTTTTTAGTATATGGGTTTATTATGTGTACCCAACTAACACTATAAAGTAATTTTGTGAAATGTCCCCGTTCCCCCTTTGGTGTCGGGAGGGAGGGCAAAAAACAGTTTACAATTGTAACTCGGCTCTAAATTATCTCAAGACTGCAATATTTTTATGTGTAGGTTAGTTGTGTGCACCCAACACACATAATGAAGAGATTTTTCTGAAATCTGTCCCTTTAGTAGGGTAGGGGACGAAATGACTGTGGTTTTGACCAATTTCAATTATTTTATTTATTTATTTATTTTTATTTTATGTAATTTTTATCTTATTTTATGAAAATTGTATTTATTTATTTTCTATTTATTTATTTATTTATTTATTTTTGTTTGATTTTATGAGTTTTTTTTTTTTTTTTTTTAATACGTTATATACAATTTCGAGAATTCGTTTAAATACAGTAACCAGCAAAGCGGGCAACGCCTGCTAGTGTATATATAAATAATTCATTGAAATAATACTAAACAGAAGCCTAATACTAAACCGTTCAATAAAATGTCACACCAAATGCAAAAATTATTTAAATTATTTTATAAAAGTAAATTGCAGATTTTTTTTCACAATTTTCGTTTTGTACCCTAGATGGGAGGAGAAGGTAAGAAAAGAACTCGTTCGTGGATAAAATTTGTATATTGAATTTTAGTAAAAATGTTTAAAGTATCTAAAATAAATATTTGTATATGTGAAATAATAATTAATTAAAAAAAAAAAAAAAAACTGAATGGTTAATTTTGAATGAATAATTAAGGGACATTTTGAAAAATTGGTTTTCAGTCATTCACGAAAAACAAATTAGTTAAACTAAAACCCAGTGTATAAAATAGATTTATAAAAATTGCTAAAAGTATAGACACATAATACACATTATTTAAATCTTCAATATTAAACCATTTATAAAATTTGTATTTGAATTTTTAAAATAAAGTCTTAAAAAGTAATATGTAAATTATCATAAAATGCAAAAATTTTGGATAAATTACTATTATTATTTTATTTTATTTATTTATTTATTTATTTTTGAATACTTTGTGGAAAATTATTTTCTGTCGGGTCAATAATTCTGTTCATGATTCATTAATGTTCCAGTTACTCAACATTTACCGGATAAATAAACATAAAGAATCAGGCAAAGTTATTCACTAAAAAATAATATATTTTTTAACTTCTACATTTTATGACAGATTTTTAGTGTTTTATTTGTTCAAATGATTTTGTAGCTTCAGAATAAAACGGAAAATTTCTTAAAATAATATTAGAGGAGAAAAAAAAAAAAACTTTAAAGGAAGGAAGTAAAATTTAGTTTTTAAACTGATTTTGATGTTTAAGATTTTTAAATTACAAAGTGCATGCATATTGAATTCGATATGCATATATATACATATATGTGTGTGTGTGTGTGTGTGTTTGTGTGTACTGTAAAATATTGAAATTATATAGTGTATATACTTTCAGTCCTCATTTTTGTGTGTCATTGAGTATTCAGTGTGATTTATTATCATATGTTTGCGATATTCTTACTGATCACAAAAAATTATAACCTAAAAGCAGTATTTTCATTGTACCAAATGTGTAACGTAGGTCTTACAGGATACTGTTTTGGATGTAGTTTGGATTTTTGTTTGGAATTTTGCTCAATGGTACTTCTTTTTTTTTACATCGATGCAATGTTGCAAGATTTTTTTTTTCACATTAATGTTGCCAGACTTTACGACTCTCTTTTTCAATAGTCACCAATAATTGTGAAAAGTGATATTAGTTATATATAATAGACGAATCAAATCGAAGAATTGTCTATCATGTATTTTAAATATCACTTCTCAAAATTATTGGTACCTACTGTATAAAAATGTTCAAAAGTCTGGCAACGCTGCATAACAGCTCAGTGGAAAGAAACTTACGACTTAAAGTAGATTTGCAAACACTACAGTCATCAATGCCTAAATCAGGATTTGAAAATGGTACCTTTTACAACTGCAGGATAGAACATTTAGGGTTAAAAAAAAACAATATTTTAATGTCCAATTATCTAGTAAAAGTATGTACTGATAAGTATAAAGGATTTAAGTCAATATTCTTGATTTTTCAGGGGACGAAAAATAAAGTTCAAAATATGCTGTATAAAAACTTATCCTTTCAATACAGTTTTAACCAAGATATTATCATAATATACAATTTTGTGAATAAACCACATACATTTAATTTTGAAGTTTGTTTATTTTTAACAGATTTATATAGTTTTATATAGTTGGTTTTACACCAAACATGAATGCTAAATTTCTGATTTGAATCTTTTTTACCAATGGATTTTCTGAAAGACTAAATGACATGGACTTAAATCCTTTACACCAATAGATAGAGAATTTTTTCTCTGTGCTTAACTCAAAATAGACATTTTTGGACTTAAATCCTTTATACTTATCAGCACAGAAATTAAGTGTGAGTTTTAAATTTTCCCTGGATATGCGACAGTAAAAAATAAATAATAAAATAAATAAAATAAATAGTAAAATAAAGTAAAATAAAATAAAAATTGTTTCATTGTTAATTAGAAAATATATTCAAAAAATTAAGATCAGATCTTTATTTTAAATTTAATTTGAATGAAAATTTAATTTATCATAGTTTTAGTAATTTTTCATGTATCCTTCACAATTAAAACGACTTGAACAAACTTTATAGAATTATTAATTAGTGTTATCTATAAATAATTCAATGTTTTCATCTATTTCATGTTCTTTTATTTTTTCTTCTCATAATAGCAGAAAGTATATCTATTCGAAATCGTTTATATTATTTTTAACTTTAATACCACATAACATTCAACAAAAAGTAGACTTTATTAAGATTCAGACTTACCGGTATGACTCTGTAGAAGTTGTAAAGTTGCTGAAAGTTTTTTTTTTTTTTTTTTAATATATTGGCGACTGTATGTAATTTTGTTTCTTAAACAAAAAAAAGGTAAGAGTATTTACTGACTATTACGTGATTGAAGTCGTTAAGCACAAAATGTACCGTTTTACATACATCAATATTTAATTAAGGAACTCTCGTAAATCTACCGAAGAAAGATAAATCGAAGTTCCATTAACGTTTTTATCTGCTTACCAATTTTTTACTTGTACCAAAATAATGAAATATCGGATAAGAGTTTTCCTTTTAGAAATTAATGATCAATTGAGTCAGTTCAAAGGCAGAAAGGAATACAGTTCAAAAATACTTATTATTTCTTTGCGGAGAAAAAGCTTAATATCTGGCATGATTTATTGCTATAATGCGTGCAAATATACAGATCAAATATAATGGATCAAATTTAAATGAAACAGTAGTTCATAAATGCGATGAAATAGTGATTCAAATATTTATACAATATTTCAATTTCTCGTTAAGGAGACTTGGCACCTTTGACTTTGCACCACTGAAGGTATCATATAAAAGCTTATATTTCCATTTAATAAAGTGAACAATATATATATATATAGGGAAACGGCTACAGACCATCGTAACATAACAATATTTATTAATAACAAAAATGGGACATTACATAACATTTAAATTGATGCATATTACGAGCGGGAAAGCACCGTCTGTGTTTCACACAACCGCTCCACGTCAACTCAATAACTAAACTGGCGCGCGTCCTATGCGTGCGCATACAGTGAAAGAATGATACAAACAGTGACGTAGTAACATACGATAGGTACGTACACAGTGACATCACACAGTGGAGATGATAGCCGAGAAATACAATTTCCCATATCGGCCATCATGACCAAGCAGGCGGCCTCGCCTGAAGGTTATTAAACAACAAGAAAAACAAATTAAATTATACAAAAACAAAAGAAATAAAAAAATAAACAATATACAACACTACATAATAGAATTATAGATACAGTAATAATTTAGCTGCATTAACAAAATTAAAAAAAAAAAATGTATACATTACCAAATGGAAAAGTGTGTAAATATTACACTCAAAACCTGAATCATATCATCAAAATACTAAAATAAAATAAGATAAGATGTTAATATACATACAAGTAGAAAAAAAAATAGGTAGATAATTTTCACCAAAAAAAAAAATAATAATAATATGGCAGGAATTTTATAGAATGTTAATCAAAGTTCAAAAATGTCTCTTATTTTGGCAAATTCAAGTTCAACGTGTAATGTTTAAAAAAAAAAAAGTTTAAATTTGCACAAAAAATGTCCAAGGAAGAGTTCTTTTCTTAAAAAAAAATAAAAAGTCTTGAAGAAATATGTCAATTAAGTCTTTTAAAAAAAAATAAAAAGTCCTGAAGAAATATGTCAATTAAGTGTTTCTAAAGTGTCAGTCCAAGGTTTCAGGAATTCAGCGCATGTGCTGGTCTTGAATGGGCCTTCTACGAAGTCACACTTGACGACGTCATATGTGTCGTTTGGTTTAAGTTTTGTTATCTTATATGGACCTAAAAATTTCTGTTTTAGTTTTAGGCCTGGCCCGAACTGGGTGCGTTTAACTGCGACTAAATCGTTGAGTTGGAATTTAGCAGCTGGTCGTCTTCGAAGGTTATACTGCCTGCGATTTTCTTCTTGCACTATTCGAATCTGCTTTTTCGCGTCGATATGCTGCTCCTCACGTTGCCTCTGGAATGTGTTCGTAGATTCGTCGTTGAGAAGCTCCAGGATCTTGATGTCATCTTTATTTTTCATCTTGGTACCGAATAGTAATTCAAATGGTGTCGTCTTTATGCTTCTTTGAAATGTCGAGTTGAGGATTTGTTGGACAGCAGGCACATGGGAAAACCACTTTTCGGGGTTGTCGGATGAAAGTTTCGACAACACTGCGATGATAGTAGAATTTTTATTTTCAACTTGACCATTCGATCTTGGTAAACCTGCTGTAATTGGTATGTGAGTAATATTTTGGTCGTGGCAATAGTCTTGAAATGCAGTGGAAGTGAATGCTGGACCTCGATCTGTTATGATTCTGGCGGGGTTACCGAAGATGGATCGTTGGCTTTCTAGTCGGCTGATAACTTCTGCGGCTTCTGTAGATTTTGTGGGGTACAGCCAGGTAAACTTGGAAAACGCATCAACCACAACCATAATGTGTTTATATTTTTTTGATGTAGTAGCTAGGGGACCAAGGTGATCAACATGGTATGTGTGCAGGGGTGCATCGTCTTTATCAATTGGGTGGAGGAAACCATCTTGTTTACCTCGTTTTCTATAATAGAGTATGCACTTTATACAATTTTTGATGCAACTTTCGATTTTGTCTTTGAGGTGAGGTATATGAAAATCTTTATTGATCAATTCTTGGGTACGGAGTGCTGCAAAATGTCCACGCTCGTGTGCTTCTTTAATTATGCTAC
This sequence comes from Salticus scenicus, assembly GCA_963930645.1. Taxonomy (NCBI): domain Eukaryota; kingdom Metazoa; phylum Arthropoda; class Arachnida; order Araneae; family Salticidae; genus Salticus; species Salticus scenicus. Next base: position 150,535,124 of record OZ005649.1, read on the forward strand.
TCTGCAATTGTGTAGGGACGACGAGTAAATCGACACCGTTCCCTGTATTATAAAGAAGGTTGTTTTTTATAATGTAATTATCATGGGGTGTGGACTGCAAAAGCGTTTTTAATGCGTGAACTTCTTCATCAGCTTGCTGAGCTTTCAAAAGTTTTACATGAAGGCTATCTTGGATGATGAAACATTGTGGAGCTCGACTTAGAGCGTCCACATGTGCCATGCGGGAACCTGTTCGATGCTCAATTGTGTATTGGAATTCTTGAAGGTACAGAGCCCATCGTGCAATGCGGGAGTTTATTTCTTTTTTATTAAGTGCCTTGACGAACGCATCACAGTCTGTGATAATTTTGAAGTTTGTTCCTAGAAGGTAGATTCTAAACTTTTTGAGGGTTTCTTCCACAGCCAGAACTTCAAGTTCAAGGCTAGTATATTTTCTTTCGTTATCCGATGTTTTTTTCGAAAAGTAAAAGACAGGGTGTAATTGATTATCATTGATGTTTTTCTGCAACAGGACTGCCCCCAAGCCATCTATAGACGCGTCTGTATGTACCTCAATAGGGGAATTTTGATTAAAAATATTGAGAACTGGTTCTTGGGAAAGTAAATATTTTAATTTTTGAAATGCGGCTCTTTGTTCATTTTGAAATTGAAAAGGGGTGTCCTTACGCAGAAGATCACTTAAGGGTTTTGCAATGGTAGAAAAATGAGAGATAAATTTCCTAAAATATCCTGTAAGGCCAAGAAATCTACGTACGTCTTTAACATTTTTCAGATCTGGGTAATTTAAAACAGCTTTAGTTTTGGAAGGGCATGACAAAAGTTTACCATTTTCTATTATGTGACCGAGGAAATCTATTTTGGTATGTAAAAATTGGCATTTGTTAAAATTTATGTCAAGTCCGTACTCGCTAGCTGTTTGAAGAACAGTTTTTAGACGTTCTACGGCCTCAAGTTCGTTACTTGCGGGAATTACAAGATCATCCATATAAGGGAGTACTATGCCGGCAGCAATCAAGTCTCTAAAAACAGCGTTTATATATCTCACTGAAGGGCAGGAGCTAAGTCCGAAAGGCATGTAGCGAAATTGGAATTAACCGTTATGGGTTACAAAACTAGTGAAAGGGCGGCTCTGTTTGTTTACGGGTACATGAAAAAATCCATTACGTAGGTCTATCGTACTAAAAATTTTGGCATGTTGAAGTCGATCTAAAATATCATCAATTAGGGGAAGGGGGTAGTGATCTTTAACTAACTTACGATTGAGCTTCCTGTAATCGATGCAAACTCTGTGTTTACCATCTTTTTTTTCGAACGACTACCACTTGGCTGGCATATGGGGAGGACACTGGTTCGATAATACCATCTTTAAGCCATTCAGAGACTTGTGCGTCTATAATGTCTCGTTCGGTAAAGGGTAGACGTCGGGGTGAGTGAAAAATAGGTGTATCGTCAGTTAAAGTGATGTTAAGCTCAATGTTCGCAGTTTTGATTTTATTAGGTTTATAGGTCGACAACAGTTTGTTAATGTCGTTACGAATATGTCGTGAAACATTAGGGCCAATATCAAATTTGGGACTATCGTCAGTGATCGTCATGATAAAATTTGGATCTGCGGTATGCTCATTTTGTTGTGAAAAACTAGAAAAAGTAACACCGGTGGGTGAAATGCTAATGTTGGCTTGTTGGATGACGTCACATCCAATTATAAGGTCATAAAATGTGGACACGTTGGGTACAACTGAAATAGTTGCTGAAAACTCTTGATCGTCTATAGTAATAAAAGAATTAAAAGTACCGATGACATGTATACGCGCAAAGCCAAAACCAGTTAAGGATTTATTAATTTTTGACAAAGGTGGGGAACCTATTTTTAACCATGCACAATTTTTCAAAAGGGTTAACTGACTACCAGTATCAACCAAACCAGTTAATTCATTACCACTAATTTTAACTTGTTTACACATATGAGAAGCATGCGATTCATGTACAGTGTTAACTCTATCTCTGGAAGGAGGTCCGTCATTTGCAGCGGTTCGGCGGCAATCGGTAGACTTGTGTCCAAAAAGACCACATGCAAGGCACCTAGGGCCACGAGAACGGTTAGGACAAAATTTAGATAAGTGACCGATATCGTTACAATTGAAACAACGTAATTTATTTTGAGATGCCGGACCAATATTAAATTTGGATTCGCGAGTGAAAGCTGATTGTGTGTGACCAGTACTGCGTTTTCGACTGTCATATGTTTGTTTATAATTAACTGAATTTCGTTGATTTAAGTTTATTGTATTAAGAGCAATTTCATAAATACGAAATTTTTTTTTAAATTCTGAAAAAGATTTTGCTCCACAAAGAAGAATTTTTTCAGAGGGGTTACCCTGTATACCTTGAATGGTGTATTGAATTACTGAAGAATCGTCAATAATAGCGTTACCGCAGTTATCAATTTCGCGCATCGCTAAAAAATATTGCGTAGCAGTTTCATTAGGACGCATTTTTCTGTTTTCTAATTGTTTATGTATTTCGATGGATGGTATGGTATCCAAAAATTCAGAAATTAACGCGGCTTTAAATGACTCGTAATTATTAAGATTTCGTTGCGAAAATAAAAATGTTTTAGCAGAACCATTAATTAAACGTTTAGCAAAAATAAGTTTTTGTTGATCGGTAAGACTAGGAAATAAACAGAATTGTTCCTCAATGTCTTTAAAGAAATTACGAATAGAATATGAATCATTTCCAGAAAAAGTTCTACACGTGCTAGCTAGATCTCTGAGAAGAAACCAGAGAAATGATTTCTCAAATCAGACATTGAGTCTGCAGCGTCATTCGGAGAAATATTTCGAACTTTCGTAGGGAAACTTTCGGTTTGGGTTTGAAAAACAGAAGTATTTGGAACGATCGAAGAAGGGGTTTCAAGAAAATGAGTATTTACACTGAGATCGTCTTCGTCTGACAAAAAACTAGTATCTCTAATGTTTTCTGAAACTCAGATAAATTAGTAAGTGCTTTAAAAATTTCTGTACATAAATCTTCCTTACTACCGACTGGTTCTAAGTGTAGCGAATTAGCGACTGATATAAAATCGGATAAATTAAATGTTTTTAAAATGTTTTCTTGATGTTTGTTGATGTCGAAATCGGCAGCAAAACCGCTAAAATTTCGCATACGTTTACGCGATTGATGATCAAATGTTGGGTATCCTAACAGCGTGTTAATTAATTTTATGGTATTTGTTTTAGAATATTTCCAAGAATTTGCAACTAGCGGAAGGTCGCCTAATTTAAGGGCCATTTTTAGGATGCAAGAAAAATAAAATAAGGAAATCGAAGTAAGTAAAAAAAATTTTTCTTTTTTTTTTTTTTTTTTTTAAGTAAATATTGGGAAAGAAATGGATTAAAACCAGAACATATATATTTTTAGGAACAATAAATAAATATTGGGGAACAGAATATTTTTTTTATTGAGGGAAAGCAATTAAATATGGGGGAAGAAAATTCTTTATTTGTATAAAAATGAACAAGCAAGTCATTTTTAAAGGGAGTAAAACGGCAATGAATGAATTTAAATCATAATTTAAACTACAAATGAAAAAAAATTTTCTTTATATACTATCATGCAGAGAGGAGAGAAAAAAAAATGCATGCTCGTACCTGACATTAAGGCAGTCCTGTGCAGCGCTGATGAATTTATTACATCGAACTATCCATCGGGGGAAAAAATATAATGGTGAGCAAGCACATTTATATGGAAATCACCTTTCACGTGCAGAAAAGAAGAACAATTGTAGCGTAATTGCAGAACACAAATGCAGAGAAGAAAAATAAATAGCTTCGTAAAAAAAAATCCAGTACGTGATGAAAGTATATAACGTCTATTAAATATCAGCGAGACAGTTTATCGAATATAATATACTACGTCTAGTCATTTTATTAAGAAAAAATAAATGAAACATTCGTCTTCGCGCTACTGTTTTTGAAAACCAAAGTAGCGGCTTTCGTGATGCTAGGGGTAGAACGGGATAGGTCGAGCCCCCAAAAATATAGGGAAACGGCTACAGACCATCGTAACATAACAATTTTTATTAATAACAAAAAGGGGACATTACATAACATTTAAATTGATGCATTTTACGAGCGGGAAAGCACCGTCTGTGTTTCACACAACCGCTCCACGTCAACTCAATAACTAAACTGGCGCGCGCATACAGTGAAAGGATGATACAAACAGTGACGTAGTAACATACGATAGGTACGTACACAGTGACATCACACAGTGGAGATGATAGCCGAGAAATACAATTTCCCATATATATATATATATATATATATTTTTTTTTAAATAAAATATATATTCAGGCAATACTTCTTATGGTTTTCGATATATTTGTTTACAGGTTTGAAATTATTAAATTACACGTTTCCTTTGAACGCATTTTATTTTATTTTATTTTATTTTTTTTATGAATTCCAGATCTTAAAAATGCTAAAACTTCTACAAATACTTCATAAATGACCTAAATGTTATTATTATTATTATTATTATTATTATTATTCAATAAAGAATACATTTCAAAGAATTAGGGATGAATTTTGAAATTTATTAATTAGTTTTTGAGAAAAAAAAAATTAAAAGTGCATGTCTATGAAAAAAAATTGCAGAAATGCATAACTTTATATATATATATATATATATATATATATATATATATATATATATATTAAAGATACTGCAAAATCCAAACTCAAATTCTTTTAAGTTGGTTCTTTTAAACAGTAATGTGTGTAAATATATACATTAAATATGATGGAAAATAATTCAAATGAAACATCGGTTTATAAATGGAATGAAATAATGATTGAAATATTTATACAATGTTTAAATTTCTTGTGAAAAATTTATGGTTGGTTGTAGAAAACATATATGAACGCATATTTTGTTTTTAATTGCTTGAATGCGCAACATAATATTATACCTTAAGTGCGCTACACCACCTTGTAAAATTTCATTTAAATGTCTTGTTATAGTTGAAAAAAAAAATTAAAATTATATTTATTAGAAAATTCTTTTTCATGAAATTTCTTGAAATATTATTAAATTTCTTGAAATACTATATATTAACAAAGATTATAAACCCTGTTAAATTAATTTTGTACCTTTTAATGCTTTAAATGCAACAAATTATTTTCAATGAACAAATTTAAAAAGAAAAGTATTATTATTTATTTTCAAAAAGAGGGTGGGTTGGGGATAAAATTGAATTAGTTGAGATAGTTTTCAATTATTATACTTTTTAAAACAACAAATACGTGTATTGAAAATGAATAATATTTTTACATAATTTATAAACTATTTAAAGAAGTTCTTGTTATGTGTGTGTGCGTGTGTGAAATACCGTTAATTAATTTCTCACTATTATTATTTTTTTTTCTGAATATATGTATGTCATTAAATGACCTGTTTTAATTCAAACATATGTTTTCTGTATAACAACGTATAACAATGTATAAATGCATTCAATTGTTTTTTTAAACTTCGAATACTTTGGTGCATATATAAATAATCCCAGTGTCTTCTGACTCGCCTTATTTTCGTGACTCTCCGACCACTCTATTAATATAAAAAAAAATATCCTTCATTAATAATACAACATAAGTTTAATATATAAATACACCGGAGGCAGAGTCGGGGGAAAAAATTGTGTCGCTAGACACTATGAATAATGCAGTCATTTGCAAAAGTTTAAGACCAGTAGCCGATTTTCAGTATTTTATCACATTGCATCATTTGCGCAGATTATTCCGTCATATCATGCGCTGATTGCATCAAACGCATTTTACCACTATAAATAAAAGTGATCGGCAAGTTTATCGCGAGTTGTTTATTGGATTTTGTCGTAGAAAGTGTTGTTGTGTAATTATTGTAATGGATAAAAAACCTTCACTTACTGTTACAAAAAAGTGAGAAATATCGACCCTGCATAAAATTGGATTTTCTGAGCGTAAAACAAGTTCGAGGGTAAATGTTAGCAAGACATCTGTGCATTAAGCTATTAGTAAATTTAAAATTTCGGTAAATTTTGTTGACTTTAAGAGAAGCGGTCGCCCTAGAAAAACGAGTGCACGTGATAATCATGTGATAAGAAGGATGGTCATACGAGATCCAAGAACCTCCTGTAATACGATTAGACATTCTCTGGCTGAAAAATGCACCAACGTCAGTTTGAGTATTCTTTCAAGACGTTTGACCAAAGATTTTGGTTTATCATCCCATAAACCTGCAAGAAAACCTCGACTTACTCCAAGTATGAAAAAGAAACCACTGACTTTCGCTAGACAATATCAGAATGTGACAGCACAAGAGTAGAGTAGGGTCTAAATTTCGGATTAGTCCAGTGTGCAGCAATTTTCTGAACGTGCTACAAGTGTTTGCCGTCCAAGGGAAAGAATATGATGAGAGATATAAGATTCAAACTGTGAAACATCCTCCAAGCCAGATGATATGGGGTGCAATGTCTGTGTCCGCTACTGCTAGTCTATTTTTGTGCCGCCTAAATCCACTATGAACGGAGAGCGGTACCTCAATTTGTTACATGAGAATTTGAAGCTTCACATGCGTGTTTATTAATGTTCAATTTTCATGCATGATGGGGCTAGTCCCAGGATGAAGATCGTCAAGAAGTATCTGAGGGCACAGAAAATCAAACGGCTTGACTGGCCAAGTAACAGCCCTAATTTGAATCCAACAGAGAATATGTGGTGCACTGCGAAAAATGAAATCGCCAAAAAGCAACCATTCACTCCTACGGCACTTGTTGAATCATGTCTGGTGCACAGAACATTTCTAAAGCTTACTGCAAGTCTCTTATTTGTAGCATGCTTAAGAAGATTGCACACGTTATTAAAAAAAAAAGGAGGTTCTACAAAAGATTGACTTTTACAGTAAATAACCATGCACATTCTATTTGTTCTTTTATATGTAAAATATGTATGTTATATTTCCGGAATTCCCTTAAATATGATTTTTCTATGGGTGGTCTTAAACTTTTGCAAATGACTGTAGTTGTTAACAAACATCTTTTTGGGTAGTTGAAGATTTTCATTTGACGTATCCTACTACATACGTATATACACTTCATATAAATTTTCGATTGCATTTTGATTAGTGTTATTATTTGTTCTTGAGATACGCTGGTAACAAACAGAGACACACAGAGACACACAGACCAAACGCTAAAAAAAAAAAAAAAAAAAAAAAAATTCATATTCCGGGGACATAATATATAAATATAACACAATCTCATATATTCGATATTTGTCCCCAAAACAATACTTTATCTACTATATACACTCTGCAAAAAAAAAAAAAAAAAAAAAAAAAAAATGTACGACGCACTAAGAAGGAGTTATCTGAATGGGACAAAAATTTATAAATATAATGTACATGTGGAGAAAAACAATTGATTACAGTTTCAGAAAACTTGAATGGTTTAATCAAGAGAAAGGGCCTCACAAAGTAGACAAGTCAATGACGCGTTGGTCCACTTCTGGCCTTTATGTACGCAGTTATTCGGCTTGGTATTAATTGATAGAGTTAGCAGATGTGACCCGGTGAAGTATCGTGCTAAATTCTGTCCAATTGGTGCATTAGATTGGCAAAATACCGAGATTGTTGTAGGACCCTATTTATGATGCTCCAAACGTCCTCAGTGGAAGAGAGGTCCGCGGACTGAGCTCAACCTCGTTTCACTGAGCCGCCTATTAAGGGATTTTGAAATCGCATAAGTACTAGTTGCACATAGGATCGACGATAATGATGAATTGGAACTCTGAGTACCGCTTTGCGATTGAATGGTTCTCACTTTTTGTCCTCTCTTTAGGCCAACCGCTTCCCCCCTGACTTTGTGTTCGGCCATTGTTCACCCATTCCTGTCAATATCATCTAATAGTGGTACCGCGCCTATGCATTTGTCAAAAAATTCGCATGTTAGACCAACCGGCTTCTTTGAGCCCAACTACACACCCCTCTTAAAGGCTGACATCTGCGGCTGTTGTTTGTGCACCTGTATCCGAGGCATAGTTACTGTCTTTCTGAGTAGACAGAATAAAATTCTCGAAGAATTTATGACCTGGAATCAAAATTTCTCATTTTTAATTTTCTGCAAATCGCGCAGTTAAGATGCGCTGCAGCGTCGCATGCTCAATCGATGGCAGCCAAACCTTAAAATTCTGCATTTTTCATTGAAACTTGTATGCATGTCAATATGAGTCCAGTTTGCATTACTTCTTATTAGTGCGTCTTTTTTTTTTTTTTTTTTTTTTTTTTTTGAGTATATATGGGTAAATGAAAGTAATGATGCTTTTTCTTTTATCATTTTATACATTGATTTGTATCCTTTCTATCGCACATAAGACTTTAATATTATTAGATTTCTACACATATGTGTAAAAGGTTTAAACGTCCTTAAATAATTCTAATAACATTTTGTTTATATTGATTTAATGACATTACGAATTTAGTCTAAATTATTTAAATTATGTAAAAAAAAAAAAAAAAAAAAAGTCAGATATATAAACGAAAATAAAATATGGAATGATTAGACTAATATGTTTTATTTAAATACTCTTGCAAAATGTGTGTATTTTATTAATTATTTAATTATTATTTTGTGGGGTTACTAAAAGTTGGACGGTCACTAAAAAATAATGTTCTCATTTTCTTTTTCGTATTGAATTATTGGACAACGTGAAGAAAAAATAAAGAAACATTCAAATCCATCAATTCAAAAATCTATTTCTCCAACAAATCCATTTGAAGTTATATTATAGCTACTCCATATTAATTAATTCATATTAATCCATATCAGTTAATCGAAATCATTAAATTTATTAATCCATATTATTTAAATCTATATTCTTAAAAATTACTTCATTTTAAGAATGTTTTTTTGTAATAAAATATGAGAATTATATATATATATATATATATATATTCCTCCAAAAATAAATCTGTGACTTTATTTTGTGAAATAATGTACTTTTTATTACAAAAGAAAATTATTTCTATTTTATAAGATGTAATGAAAAAAAAATTATTTTTTCAATACTTTTTAAGCATTTTCATAAACTAGCTAATGAACGGTTTGCAGTTGTTTCATACATTCATACCATTATTAAATCCTCTCAGGGAGGGAAGGAAATGTTCATATCGAAAAATTCTTCAGAAAAACAATAATGACTAGTTTTTAAGTAATACATCTGACGATTTAAAGATTTGTTTATTTATTATTATTATTATTATTATTATTATTTTACTTGAACATTTATTTTTGCACATAAGTGAGATTTACCATTTCTTCCTTCCCATGTTAGCTCATCGCTTCATATTTTAAGTATATCTGATTCAAAAATTAAGATTTTTCAAACTGTTTTCTCTATGATTAATTACACTACTGAACATGTCATCTTTTAGCTTACAAGGAAACGTTTTTAAACTAAAGCCATATAATTTAACGAAAAAATTACAGGTAATAGTAGAGGTCTCATAGTATCTACGGTGAAAAATTAGCAGCTTAATTGCAACAGAAATGTGGTAAAAAATTAATAAAAGTTATTTTTTTAACGTCAAATGCAACCCTGCTTCGCGAGGATTCAGAGAAAAGCGCAAAGTACTTAAATGTGTCCTCCCATGTGTCCTCCGTACAAGTTTAACGCTGTTTCAAAGTCACTTTTTGATATTTTGCTTTTAAAGTTATTTGAAGTTCAGTTTGAACAGATAGTGTTTGTCTAATCTGTATATTCTCTACCTTTTTATTTGAAGTATATATTGGTGAGGTTCTATAAATATTTGTTTCTATTTAGTTTAATGCTGGAAAGTCCCTTTCATGATTTATATATATATATATATATATATATATATATATATACATATACATCTTCATATATTGGAATCTATTTATTTAACGAAGCAATAACTTTTAAATAGAAAATGCCACCACATATTAAACTCCCCACCCCCTCCCAGAAAAAAATTTAGGTTATGTCACTGAATTACATTTTCTTAAAAACGTCAGTTTTCAGTCACCAATTGATACTAACTGGAAGGTTCTGGTAACCCCGATTCAATTTACAACATCGTTCTACACTTTTCCTGATGAACTTAAGCAGCTAATTTTCAGAGTATGAATTTTCTGTAAGTTATTCTAACACCTGTATCAATTTCATCAAATTCTATGAGTTTAGCTAAAGTTCGTTTCCTTGTTAGTCAGCAATTTTTTGAAAAAAAAAAAACTTGAAACTCGAATGTTCAGTTTTTTAAATCAATATTTATTATTATTATATTTAATTGTTTATTATTTCAATTTCTCATTAAGCTGAAAGGCGACTTGTTCGAAGTGTAATACTAAGAAAACAGAATTAAATAATAATAATAATAATATTTTAAGGAGTTATCGTTATAATACTAAACAACAAAAATCCTATAAGGTAATTTGGATTGAAAAAAAATTGTAATAGGATTGATGTGTAACTACAATAATATTTTAAATACAATGAAGTAAATGAAAAATTGTAATATTCGTCCACAGTATTGATTTTCAACAATGGATAATTTTATTTAGACTCTCGCTGGGATAAAATTTAAACATTTTGATCCATCACTATTTTTTATCAATAATTACTGTCCTGTATAATAATAAAAACTGTTGTAATAAATGCAATAAAGTTTTCTGCATGGAAATATTGGCAGAATAAAAAAATTAAATGTCATCAGTGTATGTGACTAGAAAAATATATGCCACTAACTGGCATATGTTATTCTAGGATAATATATGCTATTCTATATTATTACGATATGTGGCAATATTAGTATATTTCTTTAAAAATTTAAAGAAAAATACTAAATTAATCTGACTATTCTTTAGTTAGATTAATTTAGATTAATATAACTGTAGACTAGTTAGATGAACTAATCTTTGCAAAATTAATCTAATGTTTTTAGATTAATTTAGTAAAGAAATTTATATTATATTTTATTATATCCCTAATAGGATTACTTTTTATTGAGCTCTTTAAAAAGATTTTTTGTAATAGAAATATCTTTAGACATTTTATCATTTATAAATAAATTGTTTAATATTCTGATAGTTAATATAGTTTTTATATTTAAACTTTGATAAACGCTAACTAAAAATAATAGTTTAATGTTAAATATAACTGAAAGAGATAGTGTGCGTTGAAAATCATTGTTTGAAATTATTGTCTTAGTGTTGTTAAAATTGGCATACACGAGCACTGCAATGTATCAGTATTAAAGCTAATACTATTTCTTGAAAACTATTAAGATTATTATTATTATTATTTTAATTTTATCTTCTATTTTACATTACTATAGTTTGTCAATATATTGTAAACACATTTGTTCATGGCTTTAAGAATTGATTGATCATTTAAATTTTCACAAATATTTCTATGTTTGAACCTTGAAATTCATACAAGTTTTTCTCATTCATGATTACCTACACCTCAATAAAAAACAATTCATTTTCTTGTTTTCATAAACTTAGCTTATTTCTCTTTTAACATTTATATATATATATATATATATGTATATAAACAAGAAATAAAAATCGTTTTGACACAGAAAAATCCGTGTATTTTCACATATTTGTTAAATATTTTATTAAAAAGAAGTAAGAAATAAATAAAAAATACCCATGAAAGTAACGATAAATTTTAAGCTTTAAGTGTATTATCCATAATTTAATCACAAAATAAATAATAATAATAATAATAATAATAATAATAATATACTTGAAAAATGAAACCGCGAATTGTATCGTGTGTATTACATGTGTATAGTATGAAACAAGTGAATTCAGCTGTATATCATGATGGCATAATCGGTTAGTAGCTTGTCTCTGAATACAATAGTTCTCGGGGCGAAACTAAACATGTAGAAACGAAATTTTTTGCGTAAAAATTATTAATATTAAAAGGGGAAAGCATCACAGATCGTCAAGGTCATCCAAAGTCCATGTTATTCTATGGGCAAAACATTACCTAACTGTTATTTTTAAATTCCGTCCAAAGATAGCAGAAATTAAGACATCTCAAAAGTGTGTAATGATGTGTTTTTCAATACACTTCAAGCGTCTTAAATAAATAAATAAATTTTGCATCTTAAAACTGAACATCACATTTTTGACGTATTTTTATCTAAATTTAAGACACACGTATTTATAGTGCAGACGTTCCACTTGGGCCTATTTCTTTCATTTCGAAATAATTGAGTACAACCCTTTATCAAGCGATAAACAAGATGACCATAGTTAAACTTGGCCGATTCATGTATTCTGTAGCTGTAACTAAAATACGGATTGAGTCGAAACATTGTAGATAAACTATTCACAGGATACACTCAGAGATTCTGCAAAGAAAAAAAATTAAATTAAATAAAAAAAAAATTCCGCTAGAAAGAGCAATATAGTAAAAATGTTTGAAATAATATGCAATAAAAAACTGTGTTCTATTTGAACATTTTCTAAACCTTACCGCATTTAAAACTGTTATTCTTACATTTTGTAAAGATTTTTGCAGTAAAAATTGACATATGATTGAGTGATCAACCGTTCACTTTCCAGATCTTGGCCGGCCCGTTCTCCGATCTTATTCCATGTGATCTTTTGTTATGGGGCGATTTAGAGTTTGGTTTATCATGGAAAGGTTATAACTTTGGCAGACTTGAAGGACTGCAAAACACTGAATGTGTAGCAGATAACTAGCGATCAGCTATAGCCAGCTGTTGAACACACCATTCATCTGCTGCAGATTCTACAACTTAATGATGAGGCCCACATTGAACAATATGTTTCACACCATTAAACAGTTTGTAAAAAAAAAAAAAAAAAATGCCAATTATAATAAATAAAGATGTTTGTATAGAAATTTGTAGATTGTTTATATTTTCACGTATCATTCCCTTAGTGGAATGTTTTCTTTATTGTAATTAATTTATTAGTTTATTTACAGAATCTTTGAACGCATTCCTTGAAGTGTCTATACACAAATTTTCGATTCAATAAGCATTTTAGTTACGGCTATAAAGTGCGCTGAATAGACCAATTATAGTCATAGCCCCCTTTAGTCGGCACTAGTATCGCCTTCATGCTACACCGGTGCCTAATTTTTCTTAAATAAACAATTGAATACGAGTCGTTATTAGGCGTAACAAATACTAGGAAAGGTTGTCCTAAAGATGCTAAATTTCTATTAGTTCGTTGCAAAAATTCGTGCGGTTTTTTATTGCTTCATTTCATAAAAATACATCAAATCAAATGACAATTTTTAATCAAAATACTCCCCATCACTTTCTAAAACCTTTGCCCATTTTTCGGGTAACAAATGTATACCACGGCGATAGAAGCTCTCGTCTTTGGAGGCAATAAAATTATCCGCGTCCGCACGAACTTTTGCAACGACCTAATATAATTTAAACTATGAATAAATTTTAATAGAAATATTTTCTTTATTTATCTTCGAAAATTATGAGATTAAATAGCATGAAGGTAACTTTCCAGAAATATTGATACGATATAATCCGGAAGGTTGCACTTCTGTATACCTATTTTCTCAACTGTTATAAGGCCGTGCACTATAATTGCATCTTGTAACACTTGTAATTTCTGTTGTGTAATTTATGCTGTTTTCTTACAAGGTTTTTCTTATAAGCATCCAAAACCAGTATTTCGGGGCTGCAGCACATATATTGCAGGTAGTAGTTTATAAATGTACCAGATGAGCAATTATTAGAAAATTAAAAATATGTCTAAAATATTTTATCTGGTTTTATCTTTGTCTTAAAAACGGGGAATGAATAAAAGTTAAAAAATATATTAAATAAAAAATTATTACTTATACGATAGAAAAACATGATATACAATAATTTTAATAATAATTAGACATAAATCTAAAACAAACTAATTATATTAAAATGTCTTATTTATAAAAAAAATTACGTTTATTTACGATAAGTTATTTATAAGTAAAATTCTAATATTAAAATGCTCTTTTTACTTTTTTTCTTTACTTTCTTTATATATTAGATTCAAATTAATCCAGACTAGAAAAAATATCTGAATCTCATGTTTGTCTATTTTTCATTTTTATCTTTAGATCAATAGCACAATTTAAGTTGAAGAAGAATATGTGCTTTCTTTCTCATAACTATGCTAATTAGATTACGCAACTTAGATATTTTCCCTTCATAAAGAAAAATAAAAAAGACATTTATATTAAAAAAGAATGACAAATGCTATGCTAAACGCAAATATCTCTTGATCATTTTTTTCAAATGAAGAATCGTCCAATTTATGAAAAATATATTGAAATACAGATGGAAATATTATAATGAGCGTCGGAATTTATTACTTTAATAAACTCATTATTATCTTGATATAATCCAATATTTATTCAATTTTGATATAATTCGATTACATTTTCTTAACGTAATGAAATCATTAAATCAGAATTTTTAGAAATTTCTGGATAACAAGCTTTTTGTTTCCGCGAGCATGTGGAAATTCTTTGTCCTTTTTTATATCAATTTTGATTTGATCCTTATTAAAACTAAATTCTGTTTTTTTATTTTTAAATATACGAATTTGTATCGAAATGAAAACTATTATGGATTATTAAAAAATATTTTACTAATTACTTTACTTTAAATGGAACTATCAATTTTTTAAGGATTGTAAACAAATGATAATTTATTATGAACATAATGATATCTATTTATTAATATAAATATAGTATTGTTAATTTAATAATAAATTTTGTTTTATATTGGTTTGTTTGGAAAATAATTTCGCTTTTCCCGACAGAAGACTTAATTGTATATTTTTCACACCATCTTCACAATTAAGCTGCAGTATCATTATATATTGTGACAACTAATATAGCAAGGCTTGCTTGTGAAAAAGTTTGTTTGATTCTGCACAATAGTTTTTGCTTGATGCCCTATCAAATAAAGAAAGTTGGAAGCAACATTTTCGGTATATTTTGCTTTTTACTATCAAAAGGGCGAAAATACTGTTCAAGCAAGAAAAAAAGTACCCAGTGTGTATGGAGAAGATTTATTGACAGAACGCCAGTGCCGAAACTGGTTTATAAAAAAAAAATTCTGCCAATTTTGATATTGAAAATGCATAACGTTCTGGAAAGCCAGCTAATGCTGGTGAAGACAAAATGAAGTATTTATTTATAAAAACCGCCAAGTAACAACTCGTGAGATCGCTAAGAGATCGATCAAAATGGAGAATAATTAATTCAATAAAATATTTATACACTACAAGAAAATCGTCTTTCATTTTCAAAGGAAAAATGAAATTACTTTCCGAACAACCCCAATATATGTAAACAAATATTTCCCGCTCGAAACATCTAATTTAACGGGTCGTGATAACCTGTTTTTTAGAGCGCTTGTAAATGAAAGATTGCCGGTTTTATACTCATGGCGGACGAAATCCGTTTTGTACATTAATGGGGTCTGGTGCACTTAAATCTGTCGTAGGTAGAATGTCCTCAATGTTCCTAAATGAATATTTCTCAGAGTTACCGATGGCTAAGCCTTTACAAAGGAAAAATAATATCAGGACATGTTTCCGGACTTCCAGATTTTTCCGGATTCAATAGCAATATTGTTTAAAACGATAGAAGCTTTCATGTGAGACCCATCCATATTTTATTATTTGACCAGTTTAATTTGGATGAATATATTTTAGAAAAATTAGTTTATTATTTAGAAAATTTAAGACTATAACTGTAAGAAAAATTAAGATTAAAAATATGCTGTATCGGGTCTGTAAGAAAGTTAATTAAGTTTTAGATCAGAAGATCTGGTGCAGCAATATTTTCTTAACTGTCTCTCGCCATTGTTCGGGAACATTTTCTAAAAGGTGATTTAATGTTGCCATAAGCAAAAAAGGGCTTGAAGTTAGGCCGAAAACCACACGACAATGTCTATAAATTTTTAATTTATTTTCGCTATTAAACCAAAATAATCTCAAAAAGTCGCGATCTTTCTCTGTTATTTTAATTTCCAGGAAGGCTTTCTCTATATCGGACGAAATTCCTATCTTGTGTCTACGAAATCTATTCAAAATGCTAGGTATAATTTCTACAAGATTAGGTCCTTTTGTTAAACAATCATTAAGGGAGGGACTGTTTCTAGTGTGTGCTGAGGCATTAAATACTGGACGAATTTTAGTGGTTTCACTAGATTCTTTAACCACAGGTCTGTGTGCTAAATAATGTACCTTGTCCCTTTTCTGGTCCAATACCTCTTCTATAATCTGATTGTTTTCCCAGAAATCAAAAATTTCTCCATATTCCTTTTTCCTATCAGATTTGATTAATTTATTTTCCGTCTTGTACAGGCACTTTTCTGCCAACGAGTAATTATCTGATAAAATCGAATGGTCAACTGTCCATGGTAAATAGACTTCATATCGACCGCTTTTATCTCGTTTAACAGTTTCTAGAAAATGAGTCTTGGTTTCTTGTTCTAAATCCTGTTTCGATTTATTATCTTCATTAGTAATTCCTAGAGTGTCAAGGCGCCATAAATCTGATAAACTGGCGTTTGACAACTACAAATAAGATTTTTTTTTTTTTTTTTTTTTTAAGAACAGAAACATTTGCAAAAGACATCATATCTTTACATAGTTGTCTCACAAAAAAAAAAAAATAAAATAAATAATAAATAAATATTGGTAAAATAAGCTTCACTAAGAACCTTTTAGAAATCTTTGTTATTACTAAACTTTCACGGAAAAAAAAAAAAAAAAAAAAAAAAAATATATATATATATATATATATATATATATATAGTAAAATTGATTAAATAAAAATTAATTAAATAAAATTAATTTACCCTATCTTTTTCTTTCAAAATAAGTATATATTAATAAAAAGGTTTCCGGAAAAAAGGGTGCAGATTTTTTTTTTTTTTTTTTACATAAAAACATTGAACACCTAAGTACCCTGGAACCGTAAATGTGTATCTTAGAAAAAGCTTTAACGATTGTCCTTAAACTTGCTAAGTAAACATAATTTTTTAAGTCTTTTCGTATACAATACTAGTGAAAAATTACTAAAAATCCATATCTGTAAAGCAAATTTTATATCTTGTAACCACAATATCTACCCTCGATCTAGTGTTTAAAGAAAATAATTAATAATTCCTTAAACAAATGTTATATAAAGGCAGGATACGTTTAGAGATTTATTTCATTTTGAATAAACTAAATATTTATTTTCTCTTTCTATGAAGAACAAAACAGTTGACGAATAAAACGGGTCTAATCTACTTGATATTTCAATTTTCTTGAAGTTAAATAAAATGCTACATTATTTTGTATAGCACATTTTACTATTAATTCGATTATATAGGTCTGCAAAATTGTACTTTTATTTCTTTATTTATTATATATATTTTCACTGCGTTGAGTGTCTCTAGTGTGTTTTGGTACGCTGAATTCATAAATGTTTGTCTTTTCTTCCTATCCCATAAGGGTTTTTCACAAAATAAAGATGAAGTTTGGAAGAACTCACGCACAATCTATAAGAAATCGAAACTATGGATGTGTAAAATACTTTAAAATATGGTCTTATATGCACATTATCCTTTAAATGTGTTTCTTTAAATCGAATCCCCCTTTAATTTTTTTTTCTCTTATTCACAGCTTATGTTTCTTGAGAGGAAGGGGGGGGGGGGGGAATTTCTATGTAGAATCGAACATTAATCTGTTAACATGTTACACATCATCGTCCCTGACACCTCCTCTATATTTCTTTAATATCTTGATGAAATAGATCTCCTTGTTCTTTATCCACATCCCCCAGATTTTATGAGAAATAATTTAGATTTGAGTTGAAAAAGTGGAACTTTAAGCTGAAAAACAAAATCCTACTTTTTGTCAAAACTGTAAATGTTGGAAATTTTTTAATAGATTTTCCTTTATCAGCGAAAATATACACTAAAAAACACATCAAGAAATTTTCACCACAGACTTGTGTTATTAATAAACATGTATTTAAAAATTTTACATGTTTATAGTAAATTTTAGTTATTTTTAAACTATTTTTGTATATATATATATATATATATATATATATATATATATATATAGTTTATTTCACGACGAAACTACAGTCTTAATGCAGCGTTTGTACAAAATATCTTTCTTAGAATTGAGTTTTTTCTTTTCTTTTCTTTTTTTTTCTTTAAGTAAAAGATTTTAAAGGAATATCGCTTTTCATCTTCTCCTCTCCCATGAGTTAAAAAGATGATTCATGGAAAAATCAAATATAGTTTATAAAAAAGTCACAGATTGCTAAAATATTTTTTTTTCTATACATATACAAGAATGTTTTATATACTTTCAGATGCCTTCATTTAATACATTTTTATGTATTGCAAAGAAGATTCTTCTATTAAAAATATACCAATGTTCTTGGAATTCAAAATATGCATGCATAAAAGCATTTTTTTTACAGCATTCAAACTTAAAAGTATTTTTAAAAAATTACTTATTAAGGAATCTCTATCTAATATTCAGATATTTTTTAGAATATATTTTTAAAATTTAATAATGTAAAGAGGAGAGAAAAACTGAAAATAAAAAGATTTAGAAAAAAAAATAAAATTTTTTAATTTTACTTTAAAAATTTAAATATTTTCCGAGAATTTTTAATATACTTCGTATAGCATAGGTCGACGGGATCACATTTTTTTTTCTTTTTTTAACTTTTTTACTTTCTTCTATATTCAAGAGAAGAAAGTATTGGATTCGTAAAAAATTTCTACTTCCCGTTTGTGACGGATTTACTCGTTTTGAGAGGTTTAGAACACGATTTTACCATTTTTAGAAAATGTCTGTCTGTCTGTGTGTGTGTGTGTGTGCGTGAGACAAAAATTTTGTGGCAACTGTATCTCCGGAACGTTTGCTCAGAATTATATATAAATTTATATGTAGATGCATCTTGACCTAATTTAGTGTCTATCAACTTTTAGTGTCAACCGCTCAACAAAAGGCGTTTCTATACAGCAAATTCCGCAATTTAAGGGGATGCAATATCTCAATTTCTATTTCGTATAACTAAACAAAACTTGATATGTAAGAAGGTTATTATGAGGCATTATGCTGATTCAATTTGAATTCTTAGTGGCGAACAGGTGGTTCTGCTATACAGCGATTTCCACAATTTAAGGGAAGGCTGTATCTCAGGAACTACTGCACAGAATTTCATATAAATTTATATGTAGATGCATGCACCTAGACATAAGTTACAACCTACCAACCTTTGGTTTCAGCCGCTCAACAGGGGGTAATGTTACACAGCGATTTCTGCAGTTTAAAAAGAGGCTATATCTCAGGTTCTGTTGCGTAAAATAAAACAAAATTTTATATGTGAGAAGGCCATTATGAGACATTATGCTGATTCAAGTTGGATGCTTGTAGGTCATCACATAGCGATGGTGTACTGGAAATTTCTTCGATAAAGGAAAGACTATATCTCAATTAGCACGTCATATAACTGTACGAAACTTGATATATGAGATAACTATTATAAAAACGCATTTATAGACAATAAAACTGTTTTTCATTGGATTTTTAGTGTTAGTTTTCTCTAAGATGAAAACCATTTACATTCATAATGTTATGTAATTTTAATAAGTAATAATTTTAATAAATTATTTGCCATTAGTGAATTTGTTTTCCATTAGGAAAGTTTCATAGGAAAATATAGAAGAAAGTCTTGTGGTGGCCAAAACATACTAGTTCTTTTTTTTTTTTTTTTTATAATCTGATGTAGCATTCATTCGACTTCTTCTTACCCTGCAATTTAATACTATTAAGAAAATCTGTAGATTGATGTGCAAGATAACAAGTACTATATATAAACTAACTTTATAAAGAATCCAAATTAGGTTTAGAAGAAGTTTTGTTAATAAATAATTCTGTGTGAGAGGCGCTACCCCCCGCTTAAGCACCGTTTGAATATAATACCTATATTTATATAGAGTTTGAGGCTGTTATTAAATTAAATAATTACAAGATAAAAAAATCTTTTTATATACCATGTTTTTAAACTTTCTGTTGAATCATATAAAAGCTACCGAAGGCAGTGGTAACCGGGAGAAATTGGATAAAAGTATTAAAGAATTCATTGCTATCGTGTTTTGAGCTTTATAGGAGTTTCAAATGGCTGTCTAACCGGGAAATTAGTTAAAAATTGATTGCAAGCTTTGTAATGGTAACGCTGCCGAAGGCAGCAGGGTCCGGAAGCATTTAGTTAAAAATATTTTTAAAATGCATTTTCTTTATTCTGAACTATCCTGAAAGTTTCAAATGTCTAGCTAGTCGGGATGTTAGTTAAATAAATTTTCTGTTGAATCATATAAACGCTGTCGAAGGCAGTAGGGACCTGAAACAGTAGACTAAATGTATTAAAAAAAATTATTGTCACCGTGTTCTGAGCTGTCCTGAAAGTTTGAAATATAGTCGGGAAGTAAGTAAACAATCGATTGCAAAATTTATACTGGACAAACAAACAAACAGGAATCGAAGTTAATAAAACCATGGCAATATATATATATATATATATATATATTAAATTATTTAAAGAATTTCACTCCCACCACTCCTCGAAATTTATCAATCTTGGTTTAACCTTTTGCGGCGCAAGGAAATTCGGATCATTTAAATTACACAGCAACCGGAATTCACGAATAAAATTAAATTAAAAGAAATTTTAAATTTTAGGGTTTAAGAAAACAGCCTCTTCTGCTGCATTATAAATGTAAATTTTTGCTAAAAAATTTCCGAATGAGTTTTTGCAGTTGAAAATTAAAATTAGGTGTTGTTGTAGTGGCATCACCGCCCCTGAAAGTGTTAACTTTTCAAGTAGAAACTCATGTAAACTTAAAAATACAACGTTTTAATTGCCTGCAATTATTACTTTCTTCTGCATTTAATAGAAGAAAGTATCGGGTTCATAAAAAAAATTGACTTCAGGTTTTCATCGCATTTACACGTTTTGAGAGATCTAGATTATGATATTTCGTTTTTAGAAAATGTCTGTAAGTCCGTCTGTCTGTATGAGTGTGTGTGAGACAAAAAATTTGTGGCATCTGTATCTCCGAGACTACTTCTCAGAATTGTATATAAATTTATATGTAGATGTATCTTGACTTAAATTAGTGCCTATCACCTTTTGGCATCAACCGCTCAAAATGTGGCGCTGATATACAGTGATTTCCGAAATCTAAGGGCAGGCTATATCTCAGGTTCTATACCGTATAATATACAAAACTTGATATATACTAAGATAAATATGAGACATTATGCTGATTTATTTTGAATGCTTATTGGCCAAGAGATGGCGCTGCTATACTGTGATTTCCGCAAATTAAGTTAAGGCTATATATCAGAAACTGCATCACATATTTGCACATAAATTTATATGTACATGCACTTTGACAAAAATTAGAACCTATAAACTTATGGCGTCAACCGCTCAACAGGTGGCGCTGTTACACAGCGACAGCGATTTCTGCAGTTTAAGGAGAGGCTATACCACAGGTTTTATTCCATATAATCAAACAAAAATGATATGTGAGAAGGCCATTATGAGACATTATGCATAATTAAGTTGCATACTTATCGGCCAATAGATGGCTCTGCTACACTGGAAAATTCCTCAATAAAGGGATATCTCAACTTGTATTGCGTATAACTGTACGACACTTGATATGTGAAATAACCATTATTAAAACTCATTTTTTAAGATGTTATTTATGGATAATAAAACCGTCTTTCTTTGCATGTTTAGTGTTAGTTTTCACTAAGATGTTCATCATGTTAGATAATTTTAATATACACTAAGATTCCCGGCTCTGGTATTTTACACATAGTTGGTATAAAAATCATCCTTCCACTCCAAATTTTCTAAAAAGAGTATTTTCAATCTTTGAAAAAATCTTCACAATACGAGGGTTGCTATTTATATTTCTGGCCTAATAATGAAAAAACAAATATGTAGGATCGAAATTGGTTTTATTGTTTTTCAAAATATTCTCCATGATGATCAATACACTTTTGCATGCGTTTGAACCAATTTTCAAAGCACTTTTTCCAGTCCGATTGAGGTAACTCCAAAACATGCGTTTTGAATGCATCAACCGCTTCTTCGGGGGTCGAAAATCGTTGTCCACGTAATTTATTTTTGATGTGTGGGAATAAGAAGAAGTCATTGGGTGCCAAATCAGGGCTGTACGGCGGATGACCCATCAGTTCGATCTTTCGCTCAGTCAGAAATGCATTTGTTTGAGTCGATGTGTGAGAGCTCGCATTGTCATGATGAAGAATGATTCGCCTGTTCTTCTGCTTTTTTCGAATTTCTCCGATGACTTCTGGCAAACAAATGGTCGTGTACCATTCAGAATTGACCGTCTTGCGTTGCTCTAACGCCACTGTTGCCACATGACCGTTAATGCCGAAGAAACAGGCAATCATTTGTTTCGATGTGCTTCTTCCTCGAACAACTTTTGTTGGTTTTGCCTCGCCTTGGAAGACCCATACAGTTGATTGCTGTTTTGTTTCCGGCTCATATGCATAGATCCATGATTCGTCACCTGTGTAGATGTTATACACAGCCTTTGATGTACCTTGAACGTATTTTTCCAACATTTCCTTGCACCAATCGACACGAGCCTTTTTTTGAGCGTTTGTCAGATTATGCGGGATCCAACGCGAACAAATTTTTTTTACGCTCAAATGTTCATGCAATATTTTATTGATGCTAGTCATACTAATGTCCAAAGACGCCTCAATCTCACGGTATGTCACATGACGATCTTGCTTTATCAATTCACGCACAGCATCGATCTTTTCTGGCACAACAACGGATTTTGGACGACCTGCACGGGATTCGTCCTGGATCGAACATCGACCACGATTAAATTCGTTATACCAATTTTTTTCAGTGCTGTAGGATGGCGCTTTATCGCTGTATAAAGAATTAAGTTCATCGAAGCACTCTTGTCTTGACAATCCACGTCGAAAGTTATGAAAAATAATCGCACGAAAATTTTCACGATTCAATTCCATTTTTTGAAAGAGAAGAACTTTTCAATTTACTGTCAACAACACAAATAAAGCTATAATGGTAAATCGTCTGCTGAATTTACGTTTAAAAATATCAAACTTTCGATTAAAATTGTCTGCGGTCGCCTAGCAACACTTACTGTTGCCAAGGCCAGAAATATAAATAGCAACCCTCGTATTGCGGTTATTAGCCATTGCAGTGGATGACAGGCAACATTTAAGAGTATTGGCCTACAGAAGATTATTTTAAGGCAAGAGATCAACTGCCAGGACACACTTTTGTATGTAAAAGAGAATTACTTCTACTAATATTGAATTTTAAATCTTCGAACTATGCAGAGTGATCGGCTGGTCAACGTGTTCACTTTATCCGCCATTAATAATAAATGATGAGACGATGAAGGATTTTTTTTTCATTTCTTTAAACTGAACAATTGCCAAAGTTTGAATTCTTAAAATTCACGTGTCACAGTCAGGCTGTTGAAAGGATTGTGACACTCGTCGATGAATTTGCAGAAAAAGTATTTGGGAAAACGCATGCGATGGATTTATAATAACAACGTTACATTCGTGATCATCAATGCCAAAACTGAGTAATGATCCCAGCTTTAAACATAAATCTAAAAGTAGAAGCTTATTTAAAATCATATAGTACTTGTAAATGTAAATACATTGTAAACATATAAATATTGTATATAAGTGTTTTTCATGTCTGAGTTGACGAGAAGTGCAGGGTGGAATTGGTAATACAGTTACCTCCCCGTGGTGAGTTTTGGATTGTTCATGTAAAAAACTATAATTGAAAAATAAGCGAAGAGCTGCACAGTGCTATTTTATTCTTAGAAGCGCAAAACTGGGCTTTTAAACAAGAAATACTGCATTAAAAAGAAAAAAAAAAGAAAGAAAAGAAAAAGCTAAAAATTTCCAATTTTACTTAATTTTGCATACTAAGTTATTACCTAACCTGGAAGATTGTTATTTTCGGCACCTTTTTGTACACAACTTATATTTTAGAGTAATTCTCTTTAAATACGATTAAAAGAGAAGAAAATTACTCTAAAAAAAGACAAAAATAGGCAGAAGACAGCGGGACTAAAAACCTTCCGGGTGAGGTTGGCAAGTATGATTTTACAAAATTTTACGGCGTATGCGCGATCTAAGAACTATAAAAGAATAAATATATTTTTAAAGATACTTGGAAAAAGTATTAAAATGAAGCACTTGAATGGTATTAAAACAAAAGTTAATAATATTTGTTTTTCGATAAAAACTTTTGATATTTAAACATTTTTTTCCCCTTTTTATCGATGTTTGAAGATGATGCGCGAACTAAAGATATAAATTTTTATTTTTCATTATTTTTCCTAAATTGAGGATGCCTTTTTTTTTTTTTTTTTTACTATAAGAGTCACTTATCTAAAATATTCATTTTTCGGCTAATCCTACTCTCTAGGAGAAAGGAAGAGGGAATCCATTTTTCGAAAATCCCATCTTAAAACACACTTACACTATTTGTTGTATGATGTATCTGAATTTCAAGTCAGTTGCCCCAGTTGGTCATTCTGTGCGTTGGTGGGGTCAGTGAGTGAGTGAGTGAGTGAGTGTAAGAGAGAGAGAGATAATTTTTTAAAAAAAAGTTAACAAAATATTAGTAATTAATACAGTTAAATTATGTAATTCATAGTAGAAAATAATGAGACAAAAATACTTAGAAAATATATTTTTTTAATTATTTTTTTATAACTATATCTAATACTTCTCTATCTTTAAATTATGGAATTGCTTTTTTTTTTTTTTTCCTTATCATAAAAATTAAAAAGCCCACGTTTGTTTATACTTTACCCTACAGATTGTAAAAAATAAAAATTTTCTAACACACACACACATATATATATATATATATATATATATATGAAATGAAATATATTTTTTAAGTGAAAAAAATGATCTTTTATCTTTCTAAAAATATTTCATCTATGTTCATAGAAATTTCATTTTGAAAATATGAGTTACAGCGCGAAAAAGGATAAAGAGATAATAACCTTTATACCTTTTTCTCTAATAATACAACATAATACATGTACTTTGAAAATTGCACCTGCGTCTTCACATGGTATAAAACATCCTTATTCGTCTAAAGAAAAAATTCTGCAATTTTCTGTTATAATAAAATACATTAAAGTACGGAATTTTTGTGATGGGGAAATTTGTACTCTCTGCATAAAACATAAAAATTTTTGTCCTGCATATCAAAAACTGTTTAGCGTAATTTTATTATGTGTCGACTACTTAAGAATAGATATTTCATGCAGAGATATGTTATTCACTATTTATACCGTAAAATTAATCGATAAAGGGGTACTAAAAGAATTTTTCCTTTGGCGATTCATGTGATTTACGGAATTATAATACTAAAAAGGCGATACCACAGCATGGTCGGAGATAAATTCATTTATTACACTTCGTGCATTCTTGCAATTACTTTATAGAATAAATAATGCTAATTTTTTTTTTTTTATAATGTCGATATTTTGCGATATTTAATAAGAATTTGATATTCAAAATTTTTAGTTTATTGTATTTAATAAAATGACAAAATGGCATGGAATGAAAGTATTGAATTTTTCTTTAAGTTAAAAAAAATAACAATATGTTATTTTTTAAGTATCTTTACATTTGCTCAATAGATATTTTTTATACTGTTAAAAAGTTTCTCCCACTATTACAACGTGCGAATCAGCATGTTTTCTCCACAAATCAGATATTTATAGACATTTTACTAATCTTATACCTGTTCCGTATAAAATATATGATAAATTGAAATATGTCAGTTGCCCCGTGTCAATCTATATAACGTAAGAAAATTAAAAACCTTAATACCAGAAAAAAAAAAAACTTACCGTTTATCGAATTTCTTTCTTTCTTTTCTTTTCTTTTTTTTTTTTTTTTTTTTTTAATACTTAGCTTAATAAAATAAACGTTGTTTAAATAATTTTAAATATTTATTGTCGAATAATAATCGACTTATTTAAATTGTTTACTTAGTCGATTACTTATAGATTACTTTTACAACTTATTTTAATCGACTTGTCGAATATTACAAACATAAATAAACGTTTTATTTTAAGTTACCTCAAATATATTTTAATTACACTTACTGATAATGAATAGTTTTTTAATATATTTTGTTACAGTCGGCAACAAAATTATTGAAGCACTAGCAATAATTTCTACTTAAAAGATGGGCACTTAATACTGTTTTGTTACGTAACTATTTGCCGAGTCATGATCTTAGTCATATGCTGTTTATAGAAAAGTAAGTTACTGATAAAAATTAGAGATCAAACTAAAACAATATATATAATAAAAAGCGCGGATGCTTCAATAATTTTGCTGCTGAGTGTACTTTTTAAAAGCGTCTGTATTTGCATTTCTCCAAATCAATAGGGATAAGTATTTTCCAAATTGTGAAATGGTTAATACTTATCTTATTAAAAATTTTCATCAAAATCTAACCGATGAAAATTAATTTAATTCTAAAGTTATCTTTTGTTTTAATCTAAATTCCAGGAATGGAACACGAGCGCAAAACTCATACCACTATAAATGTAACAAAATTGACTACTTGTTGAATCAACGATATTATAGGTAGAAAAATTTCTTAAACGAATACCGGCATAAATTCTGCGCCCGTGTTCCATCCCTAAAATTCCGAAATTATTTTATAGCTAGTTAAGATTTTAATA
The DNA here is from genome assembly GCA_963930645.1 of Salticus scenicus. Lineage (NCBI taxonomy): Eukaryota > Metazoa > Arthropoda > Arachnida > Araneae > Salticidae > Salticus > Salticus scenicus. The sequence continues at coordinate 150,562,037 of OZ005649.1, forward strand.
TTTAAATTTTTGTTATGTAATTATTATTCCTTTTCTTCATTCTTCATTCTTAATTCTTTTTTCACTATTCCTTAATATGAATTTTGAGAATAATCTTCATAATGTTCGAATACGTCTACATTTTTAATTTTATGTATTTATTTGTTTTATTTTATCATAAAAATCATAAAAATATATTTACTACACTCGCTTGCCCTCAAGATCAGCGTGGTAGACCTAGAAAATGGTGGTTAGACCAAGAAGCCGGAACAGGCTCCCAGCCTAATCCGTGAAGAAGAAGAAGAAGAAGATGATGATGATGATTTTATTTATTTATTTATTTATTTATTATTTTATTTTATTATTTATTTTATTTTATTTTATTATTTATTTATTTATTTTTATTTTATTTATTTATTTATTTATTTTATTTTATTTTATTTTTTTATTTTTATTTTCTTTTTTTGGGGGGGGGGGGGGCAGAAATAATTTTTTTGTCGATACATGCCTTACGCTTAGTAAAAGATGCATCATATGAACCTAAAAAAAGTTGTACATGGAAAAATACTCTATAATTAAAATGAAGAAGATAGTTTTGCCAGAAAACCCCATTCTTTTGGGGTAAAAAAATGTTTTTATTATTTAAAAAAAAAAAAAAAAAGTATCATCATTTTTTTCATAGTTAGGCTTATAATTACAAAGTAAACAATGCTAGAGAGCTAATTGTTCGTCATTTCATTTGTTTATATTTCATGTAAAAGTTGTTAAATTGTCATTAAATTGCGGAAAACTATCACAGAGATATTGGCGCGTAAGGTTATACATAGACAAAACATTCACCCAGACATTTTTATAAAAAATAAATAAATAAATAAAGTAAAATGGTAATAATAAATGTAAATGTAGAATTATCTTAGTAAAAATTTAAAAATAAGAGTTTGTTATCATGTTTGTTCACCATTGGAATCAATGCAACAAATAGATTTTCATAGTCGGATGCGAGCGCCATCTAGTTTAACGGGCTTTAGCAGACGCGCACGCTATGATCTTAGCAGCTTCCTTATAGCCGCTATCATGTTGGCACATTGGCGGGATGATCTAATAGGGCTTAGTAATAATAATGCATAAAATTTAATCACCTCATATTAAAAATACATTTAAGATATATTTAAAAAAATTCATTTTTGTATATGAGCATATGAGTAGATTTAAGAATTGTTCAGAAATTAGCGTAAACCGATTGTAAAATGCTTGAACATATCTTCATTTTATAAATAAAATTTACTCATGTTAATATTTTAGAGTTAAGGTGTTACGTGGGTTTCAAACGCTAAAAAACAGTAATTTCCCCCCTCTCTCTCTCTCCTTTTTTTTTTTTTTTTTTTTTTTTTTTTTTATATAATAAATAACATTTTTGTTCAAAATTTAAAGAATATAAAAGAGGGACATTAAAACATTATTTTATAACATTTTAATTGAAAAATTTGGAAATTTCCGCTGGTTGGTTCTGGATTCTGGCAACGTATCAGAAATGCGTTAGACACGATTTCTTGAAAACTATAGCATTAATCTTATTAAAACTTTTGCCCACTTCTTCAAAATAGAAGTAACTTCAGCTTGGATGAAGGATTAAAAAAGAAAAAAAGAATTTTGGGGAAATTTGTATGCAAAAACAGTACAAATTACATAGTGTATTACATAGTGTATTTTACTCTACGTAGCCTTGTAAAATCAGTTGAAATCGAAAAAAAAAAAGAATCTTTCTTTCAAGTCCTAGTCAATTCTTTTCTGAAGAAGTTTGAAAAATTTCAATAAAATCGGTGCATTAGTTTTGGGGAAATCGTGCTCGCTGCTTTTCTGGAGGACCTTCGACACCTAAGACCCACGGGCTGAATTTTCCAAATTCTTTAAAGAAAATTTTATAAATATTCTTTAAATGTTGGTCTTTTATATGCTCAAATTTCAATTAAAAAAAATGTATTTATTATACAAAAAAAAAAAAAAAAAAAAAAAAATTCTCTTTTTTTTTCTTTTTTTTTAAGTCTTCCATGAAATTCCATGAACCCCTATATCGATTTTCTGGCGTTATATATATATATATATATATATATATATATATATATATATATATATATATATATATATATATATATATAATCCTTTTGATAGTAGAGACAAAGAATGAGAACGAAGAATAGTTAGTCAAACATACACACGCCAAATATAACAACAAGATTTCCCAAATTGATTCAATTATCAAGTTCAATAACAGCACTGACGCCAATCCACTGTACAAATATACTTGTTACAAATTATATATATATTTCTGTTTCTCTAATTTAAAGTGTAAAACTACTATAAATGTCTTATGTAGATTTTAGATAAATATAAATCCTGAAATAAATTCACTTGACGAGCATAAAAAACTACTAAACGTAATGCTTATCTGTGTTTTTAGTAAAAAAAAAAAAAAAAAAAAAAAAAAAAAGAAGAAGAAGAAGAAAAACTGATTGAATTTTTTGTGTTTAAAAAAAATTTGGGAAAAAGGCGAAATATGTTTTCTAATTCCTTAAAAATATTCTGCGATTATTTCATCATAGAAACAGCTATATATATTGTATAAAAATATCATAATAAAAAATAAATTTAACATTATAACTAGCTAATTATAACATTAAAACTATAGTTAAAAATAAACGTTCAATAAAAAAAAAAGTACTTTTTCAGCAAATATACTTTAAAAATCAAAGAAAATGAATACTAAGAATAAGTTTTTTTTTTTTTAAGTATTTTTAAATATTTAAAATATTCTTTAGATGGTTGAGAATCCCTTTTTGAAAAAAAAGATAACATTTATTAAATATATATATTTACATATAGTTTAGTAATTTACTTAATAATCTGTTCTTAATGAAGTTAAATATAAAATTAAACTTTACATTTTTTTTTTTTTTTTTTTTTTTTTTTTTTTTTTAACTGCTTCTTCAAAATTTAAAGCAAAACTGCTCTAAATGTCTCATGCAGACTTTAGATAATTTCAAATTCTGAAGTAAATATTCCCTTGCAGAGCATTGAAAATTATTAAACGAAATACATATCTTTTTTTTTAGTTAAGAAAAAAGGGAAAATAGCAAAATATGTTTTCTAATTTCTTAAAAATATTATGCGATTCTTTAATCATAAAAGCAGTAATATATATATACATATACATATATATATATATATATATATATATATATCATAATAAAAAATAAATTTAACATTATAACTATCTTAGTTAACACAAAGAAAAATTTCAGTAATTTCTTTGAAAATGTTTCACTGAGTAATTCGAAGTAGAAATCTTGACATCATTAAAATTATTAATTTGAAAGAAATATCTCAAGATATGTTTTTTTAATGATTAGATTTTTGAAGTGCATGATTAAAAGATTTCTGAGTATTGAAAATTATAAGATTACCTAGTTATAAGAAATGATTCCAATAATTATTTCTCAGATTTCTTTTATCTATTGTTAGTTGTTTCTTCTTTCTTATGTTAAAAGAATTTATTTTAATTAAACAGAAATCTTCAAAAAAAAAAAAGGAAAATTATTTTTTAGTAAATATACTTTAAGATTCAAAGCAAATGAATACTAAGCTTAAGTTTTTTTTAAAACCCTTTTTAAATATTTAAATATTTTTTAAATGTTTGAAAATCCCTTTTAAAAAATTAATAACCTTTATTATATATATTGTTTTGTAATTTCCCTAATAATCCTTTTTTTAATGAAGTTAAACATAGGATTAAACTTTACTTTTTTTTTTTTTTTTTTTTTTTTTTTTTAGTAAGGAAATATTTAACCGAAATTCGTAATTTATTTACATTTAAAAAAAAAATCAAAATTAACAAAATGACACTGAAATTTTTAAAAGGTTAATTTGTATTCAATGATATAGTTATAAAATTAATTAATATATATAATGACTCTCATCTGTCATGAACGAATCAGGTTTGTACCGCTTCAAAACAGAAACTTTTGGCAGCCATTTTTTTTCCGTTTGTTTAATTCAACTTAGGAAACATACATATCATTTTCATACATGTTTTGTATCGCACATATTCTTATTTATTTCCTATAAAACCTTGAAAAACTATTCAAATGTAATGTTTAAATGTCTAAATTAAATATAACGGATCACTGGCTATTATAAAATAGAATTATATACAAAATAGAATTATGGAACTTCATGATTATAAACAATGCAATACCAAATAAAAACAAACCAAAACTGTTGCCATTCAGAAAATACAAATTCCAAATGGAAAACTTTTTAATTCCGAATGAACGACTCTTTGACTGTTTCATTAAAAAAACGCTTAAAATATTTCTAAAACATATTAAAGCCTTAAAAATCTTAAAATATTTGTAAAAACGCATTAAAGCCTTTAAATATTTTTATCAAACTTCATTGTTTGTTTACATTGTAAGGTATGATTGGCGTCGAGTTTGGTACGTAAATGCCGCCAGTTGATTTTAGTTTTGAAATTAGTGTAAAATGATAGCTGGGATAGAATGTTTGGTTGGGCAAGTAAAGGTCACCAGTTGAAATGAGTATTGAAAGTAGAGTAGTCTAAGGTGATAATGTCGAATCAAGGTAAAATGTTCGGTTGAGAATGAGAATGTCCCTAGCTGGATCCTGGATATTTTGGCGATGTTATGGGTGAGATAGCTGGTTGGAGGTATCGAGTAGAGGTGAATTTGTGTTAGCATGGAGTGTCTGTAGTTATTGGATAGTTAGTTAGAAAATTTGAAAACAGGATCTACGATAGTCTTAAAAAAGAGTATTTTGGTAAAATGAAGTGAATCGATTTTTCTTATTATGAGGACGCAAGCGAAGTGATCACGTCACTTGCCGTTCGTGGATACAAGAAAAATATTTCCTATGTTAAACGCCCAATGGATTTTTTGTAAAAAAATATTAAAAATCGAGGGAAATTATTTCCCGATTTTAATCCCCATATTTAGGTTTAGATATATATTAGTTATCATGTGCATGCGTTAGATTAAGTTGTTTTTGTTCTAAAATTGATAAAATTTGAATTTTAAATTTCAAAACTCTAGATTAAAAAAAAAAAAAAAAAAAACTTCCATATTCCATTGAAAACATAAACAATTCATTTCAAAGGATGATATTTACACAATAAATATCCAACTAATATACTAATTAAAAGGAAAATGATAAATATTCTATCATAATTTGAAGTGAAATTTGTTTTCAAATGTCTAAATAAAATATCTGATAAGATACTAATATGTTGCAACGGAATAGATTTGATATCGGTCATCCTTGGCAGAATATATATATATATATATATATATATATATATATATATATATATATATATATATATATATATCGCCGAATTATCTGGAGAATATAATTTAATTCCTTTCAAAAATCATAGTTATTTTAAAAACTTATATTAAGGGAGTAATGAATAATATGAAACAATATTTCGTTCAATACATATTACGAAAATATACATCTGGCATGTTGTGTGAGTGTTCACACATATGTTCTTTAAAAGTTTATTTATTTATTTATTCAAATTTAATATATAACAAAAAGGAGGGATTAATATAAATAATATAAAAAAATCTTTTTAAATTTATGTAATTCGATTAATTAATTATATAGAATTTCCCGTTTTATTTACAGATTAAAATCTTTCATTTATAGCGTTTCTTTGTCCTTTAATTGTTACAAACACATTGCTCTCGAAATAAATAAATAAATTTTTATATCGGGGTTTTTGAAAAGTAATGGTGTTTATACTTTTCCCCCGAAAGAATTAAATTAATTTAGCTATAATTATTTATTTTGAGAAGGTAATTTAAAAGTCGTTATCAGCCTATTTCTAGCATAAGCAGCTATTAATAATAATAAAAAAAAAACGGTCATTTCAGTTCATATTTATTACCCCTATGTTTGCATTAAAAGCTGTTATTATTTCAAGCAGGTCATTATAGTTCTAAAAATATATTTATAATGGATTTTTGCCGACTAAGCGGCGTCTATTAAAACTGTCGGTTTAAGTACGTTGAAGTTGAAGGACAGTTGGCGATGCTTTTCAATGTCAAATCGATCTAACTTTTGTAACGACTTTTATATTCAAAATTTAGTATGAAAACATTGTAGGGACAAAGAAACAGCTTGGCATTCTTTTGGCTGAATTTTAATGATGCCAAACTTTGGCGTTGCACTTGACGTTCTCTGAGACTGGTCAATCTAGTTAACTTTTTTGCTTTTGATTGCGTTCGTGTAAGACGTGGATTTTTGTGCTCCTCCTCTCCTCCCGTCCCAATTTCCGTACGAGATTCATATTTTCATCTGTAATTCAGTAAAGAGGTAATATATTTTTGAAGATGGTTGTTTTCACGAAGCTGACAATAAAACACCAGTTTAGCTAATTGTTTCTTCTTACTTGATCTGCAAAGGATTGTTTCAGTCAACAGTTTTTATAGACTTCCACACGGCCATTATAGATATGGATCTGGGTAAATATCTTGGTAAATATCTTCACCACACATGTATATTTTCGTAGTACGTTTTTGATCGCCAAATACAAAAACGTCAAGGACAACAGAGTTTTGAAATTTAAAATTAAAATTTTGTCAATTTGACAGACAAATAACTCAATCTAACACATGCACATGATAACTAATACATATATATATACCCAAATATGAGGATTAAAATCGCGAAATAATTATCCTCGATTTTTAATAATAATAAAAAAAAAAATCCAATGGGCGATTAACATAGGAAATAATTTTCTTGCATCCACGGATGGTCAGTGACGTCACACTTCGCTTGCGTATAAAGCACTTAATAGAACACTGGGATGTGTTGTCGCTGTTGTGTTGTCGGGCCTATATTTTTTGTCAACCAGCAGTTTTTTTTATTGTCATTCATATTTATTGATCGGGTAGAATTTTTGAAGTGAAAACCTCTTTAGGCGCGTTCAGCACTTTTGGGTGAACAAAAATCATTGAATTCCCGCTATCGTCACCTGACGCTTTCCATTTGAAGTGAAAACATTTGGGTGAACAAAAATCATTGAACTCACGTCACCGTCACCTGACGTTTTCCATCCTTGTATGATACAAATAATGTATCATACAATTAACTTGCTAATGTGACGTGTTAATAATTATATACTGTATAATGTTTTAAAATCTTGTGCGGCACTACACGACTTCTCTCATCTCCGGGCACTGTCTCTATTGCAGTTAGACCTCACAAAACCGTGAGAAAGCCCAAAGCTGCCATTTTTCTCACGCTTTTACAATCTGGTACGGCTCTACACGACTTCTCTCCTCTCCGGACACTGTCTCTTAAAGATTGCAGCCAGAAACCTTGCAGTTAGACCTCACAAAACAGTGAGAAATGTCAAACCGCCATTTTCTCACGTTTTTACAATCTGGTACGGCTCTACACGACTTTTTTCATCTCCGGACACTATCTCTATTGCCGTTAGCGCATTAAATGAAATTGTAATATAATTTTTGTAGTAGTAGTTTATATTAATGAATAAAAAAACACTGCAATTAAAAGTATTTCCTGCACAATAAAATATTTCCTGACGATTCAAGAAATACACACGTAATTATTCACGTTTTCACTTCTGTCTGCCTTCCCGGAGTGCATTTTTTTTTTTTTTTTTTTTTTTTTTTCAGAACGAAAATTGGTACAACTATATTTCCCCACAGCAGAATTTGGCGATTTTTCTTTGACGCCGATTTAAACGATAACGATGTTGTTCTGAACTGTTTGCGATATAATATGGCAGCCTGCATGCTATTTATTTTGGATTTATGATTTTATGATTTATGATTTCGCTTATGATTTTATCATTTATGCTATATGATTTATAATTTTTAGATTTATGGTTTTGCCATAATCGGCAAAAATAAATCGCCAAATTCAGCTGTGGGGAAATATTATAGTTGTTCCCCATCATGATCTAAACATTGTTTTCAAGATTTATCGCTCACATTCCGTCATTTTTGACGGGGTTATATACTAGTTATAAATAGTTATTAAGTTATATGTTATTACAATATATGACGGTGCGATTTGGCTTATCTCACCATCATCTTAATTTAATTAAAATTTGAAATTTCTCAAACTGATAAATCTCTTTAAAACGCGTTGTGTTAAGCAATACCCAGGTTACCCAAAGGAAAATTAATTCTTTTTTGTGCTGTACAGCACGCTGGAGATTTGGGCAGCAGCTCTGTTTTAAATTATTCTTTCAAAATGGTATGTAAAATTGTTTTTCATACATTATGGTCTATGGTAGTCTCTGTCTACAATTTACCCCTTTTTAAACTTTTATTAATTCATTATTCATTTGGGAGGAAACTGTCTGATAAAATATGTATTTTCAATATTTATGTTTACATTTTTCTGTGGGCAATTTAGCAGTTTTTGGTGATGAGGTGAGAAAGTCTGTATGGAGTTATTAAAACCCGAATAAAATACTACGTCAGAAACGCCAAAGAAAACTATTTGACGTTTTGGCGTTTCTGACGTCGTAGTTTATTCCGGTTTTAATATTCCAACGCCAAGTCTCCTGTTATTATCTATATGGAGTTATTTGCTATGGAAGAGGGATGTCTAATCTCCCTTTAAAATTTATAAAGTGTGTAGAAATTAATACTGAAAGGTTTGACTTCTCAGTACTCACCACAGGCTGCATTGTTTGTTTATTTTTGATTTATTTGATTTATTTATTTATTTATTTATTTATTTATTTATTTTTTTTTGGGGGGGGGGGAGTAAATTGCCATTACTTATTTTTTATTTATCATGTTCGTTTGCTTTTTTTTTTTTTTTTTTTTTTTTTTATGGGAGTCTTTGACCATGAATAATAAATTAATAAAAGTTTAAAAAGGGGTAAATTGCAGCCAGAGACTGCCATAGACCATAATGTATGAAAAATAATTTTACATATCATTTTGAAAGAATAATTTAAAACAGAGGATCTGCACAAATCTCCAGCGTGTTGTACAGCACAAAAAATAATTAATTTTAATTTGGGTAACCTGGGTATTGCTTAACAGAACGCGTTTTAAAGAGATTTAGTAGTTTGAGAAATTTAATTAAATAAGTTTAATTAAAGTTTAATTAAATTAAAATGATGGTGAGATAAGTCAAATCGCACCGTCATAAATTCTTATTATTGTTATTATATAATTTTGCAATACATATAATTTTATTATATATATTGTTATTATATAATTTTGCTTTATTTTGCAATATAGGTACTTTTTAAATAAGATTTAAACCTGTTAAAACGTCAGAAATCATGCAATTCAATGTAAATTTGGCAAGTTGTATATATACAACTATTTTCTCATAATTTCGCCTACATAAATCGTTGAAAACAAAGCCTGTATTTTAGAAAAAAATATTATTTTAGTTTAAATAAACTAAGGAGAGTTTATTTGCAGGGTAGTGTTATGCTCACAAAACGTAATTAAATTCTCAGAAGCGCTAACTTGCGCCTGTTCCTTTCTGTGTATCTGTCCATCTTTTGCACGGACTACTCACCTTTCATCAATGTTGCTATTTGCGTTAGGTAAACTCTTTCACCACTCGTGCCAGTCCGCGGTTATTGGTTGTTAGCTCCTGTGGAGATGTGACTTTATTAAATGTATCTTAAGTTGGACAACGGCTAAACATAGCAGTTATCTCAGCGGGTGGTTTGCTCTCAGCCATCGACTGTTAGGCTCCTGACGAACCGGATCTGAAAACAGAATAAGCAGAAGGTAGAAGAAAAAAGAAAACAAATCAAAGAGCTAAAGAAGGATAAAAAAAGAAAAAAAAAACCCGATATATATATATATATATCTTTCGTATACATAATCTTTGTTTAGATAGGTTTAAAAACAAAAATATCTCTCACATAATTAATGCTGCTACAAAAATGGGTTATCCCAAAAAATTTATTTATTCAGTTGTTTATCATTGAGGGTCTCTGCATAACACACACACACACACACAAACTGTTTAAGGTTTAAAAAAATGGTAGATGGGTGGGCAGATGTTTGATTAAGGAGGATGGGTGTTGTTGTTTGGCTGGTTGGTTGGGAGGGTTTGCTGTTCAATTAAAAAAAGTAATGGGAATACTGCAAGTTACAGTTCTTCTTATTTTTTCTGGTTGACACTATGAAATTTGAACTCTTTTCTCGTTAAATTTAATTGTGTGCATCTGGCTACTAGTGGCTTCCCTTGTTTAGTTTGAACATTCAATCCAATTTAATAACAAAAATAATTTCTATAAAATATAAATTAAAAAAAAAAATCATCACATTTAAATTAATAACTTTAATTACTGATGACTGCCTTGTAATGCTTATCCTTACATGTGTGTTCTTTGGGATTTTTGCTTGTGATTGAGTCTTTTTACAACTTAACATTTAATTCTTCTTAATACTTTGACTTTATGTTTAATTAATTTTGAGTTAATAAAATTAAGTTCAACTCTTAGCTTAAATATTTTAGGTTTAACATTAACATGTTCCACAACTTATAACTCTTATTATTTATTTGGTGCCAAAAATTCTCTTAATTTTGCAGTTAATATTTCTTAAATACTCCTTATCGCTTTGGTTTTTTATCCTGAAATAATTTAACTGACTTATTGTTCATAAAGCTAACCTCTAGATGGCGCTTGCTCACTGCTGACTTATGCATACTTTCTTTAATCCTTTCCTTAAACGGTTTAATTTATCTTGTTTTACGTACAATTTAAATTGACTAGATTAAACATTAATAAACTTTAATAAATTTTTACTAACTCAATTAATAATTACTCTGTGTATTTTATCTTTAATGAAAATGCTCTGAAGTTCATTCGATTAATCGATTTTTGCCAAGTTTTTATTTTAAATTTCATTTTTTGTTGGCATCATCCTATTCTCCAGTTTGTGTTAACTGTTTTACATGTGGCTACAATGCTTCTTTCTAGTTTTCTCTCTGGTTTCCATGAAGATTTTATTTAATCCTTGATTTAATTTAATATTTCATTTAATAAATCTATTAATTTCTCATTATATATGGTTTTGCTGCTTCGATCGGGGCTTGAAATGATATAAATTGCTATGATCAGCTATATTGTTTTACGAAATCGATGCAGCTTTCACAGCTTTATGAAGTACTCGCCCCCTGATGAGTATCTTACTTCTAATTTTAAGCATTTTTATCCAATTATTTCTGTGGTTAATTATTTGTTTTCTCTGTCATCAAGTTTAATGGTCCTTTTCTATTATCATTCATGTCGGCGTAAGTATTTTAAGTTATTATTGTCTCTTATTGGTTCTTAATCTAAATCGCAAAAATTTTGTGTCAGTCATTCCTCTTAGTTAAATTCAGTTCTATATTTTTGTGTGTTGGTGTTGTTTTAGATCTATTAATTGCTAAATTTTAAGATTAAATTTTATTATGTTATACATCATTTATATATATATATATATATATATATTCCAAACAAAGACAAACTAAAAAACCAATGTCTTTCTTCTAAAGAAAAAATAATAGAAACGTGAAAATGCGCTAGTGACCTTACTATGGTCAAGCACTGGTAAGCCTGACGTTGCTATGGTCAAGTCAAATACAGTTAAGTGGTAGCGGTTTTTAGATAGTTAATTCATTTTAATTATTATTGAATTATTGAAAGTTTTGTATTGTGTTTTTGTGATTCTTATTGTTAGATGGGTAAAAATTGTAAAGAGAAACTGTTTTGGTTCACATAAGCTGGAACATTAACATTAACATTAGTTAACATTGGACCATTTGGCTCCGCTGAAATTCAATGTTAATCGTTATGAATTTAATAAATTGTGTGATTTGGCGAGATTTTGGTGACAAAACTTGCGACTACAAAATTTGGCAAGCTTGGCGATGGAGAAAGGCAGCTTTGGCGTCATTATATTTTCTTTCCACGCGAAAAATTCATATCTCTTCACAGACCAATATCTTGTTTCGGCAAGATAAAAAGTCAAAGGAAGCTGATTACTCTAAATCGTAAATTTTAAATTCTTGCCTAAACCGCCATTCTAAACTATTCATCGCAAACGATATTTGTATTAAGTTTGACGTATTATTTTAATTTTATATTTTTAAGTGATTAATTAAAGCGTTTAACATGGTTTTAAATTAACATACTTTTATTAACTTGATAACATACTTTTATTAACAAGTATGACTTTTATTAACAAGTACACATTAATTAACATACTTTTATTAACTTGCAACTATTAATGTATGTAATGGAATTTTGCAATTCAATTTTCGGCAACTTCTTGTCGTCCGAAGGACCTGAAATTTTGCACACGACTTCATAATCAATGACAATACTAGATAGAAGTGTTTCCAGGAACTTTTCCCATCAGGGGCAGGTTCCAGGGACAAACAAAAAAATCTATACTTATACAAAACTATCGTATGTGTCACAGGATTTGGATGTATTTGTATAATGTCGAGTGGCAACAATTATTATTATTTTTTTTTTTAATAAAGATTTTAAAAAATGCAATAGTTTTCTAAAACCTTTATTAGTTCACTTTTCAATAAAAGAGTGTTCTTTATTATTATTATTATTTTTTTTTTTAATGGCATAATTTTATTTATTAAAATAAGAGAATTCGAGTAATGACATACTTTAATTTAAATATAAGTTTTTATGAAAATAAACTTACACGGAAAAATTATTAAAATCGTCCCTAGTTCATTTGTCAAAGGAATGATACCTAAATGCCCCAAATTTATTACTTTTTCTATTATGCCAGTTTAATTCGATTAGCATCGATTTATACTTTTTTTTTTTAACGATGACATTTATCTTTTACATTATAGCATCAAGCTAAGTCTAAATCTGCTTAGACCTAAAATATGTTGATTTTATTTACATATTTATTTATTTATTTATTATTAAAATTACGGATAATTTTTTTTTCCATTTTTCTCAGTACATTGTTGTAATTGTGACGTCATATTTTTTGCTAAATTAATTTTTTTTTTTTAATCAGATTATTATATTGTTTAAAAACATGATTAATTACTTTCTCTTACCCATAAGGTAGAGAAAGTATTGTTTTTGGCTCAAATTTTCGAACGCGAGATTTTGTTATATTTACACGTTTTGAGGTCCCCTGAATACGAAAATCATGTTTTTAGCAAATGGTTTGTGTGTCTCTGTGTGTGTGTGTCTGTGTGTCTGTCTGTGTGTCTGTCTGTTATCAGCATATCTCAAAAACAAATTATGGCAGAAAGTTCAAACATGGGATTCTAAATGTGTATCATATAGCTACAGTAAGCTTTTCGTTAAGATCAAGCAAATATTTCGTGTACAGGGACAATGAAGAGAATTCTAATACATTACGTCTATGGGGGAAATTGCAGGAAAATAGAGCTTAACGTCTATAGACTGCACTAAACCAAATGAAACAAATATATATTTTTTGTAATAGAGGCAGTTAACTGGGAAAATTTTTTGTGTATGTAGGAGCCTCGCCTCCCCCCCTGTGGGGGAAGTCCCCCCTCGAGGGGAGTAAATTTTCATGATGGGTATCTTTCAAAAGATCTCGAAAATACCTTTAAAACGAATGGTTGAACCATCGATCTGCGATAATTTAAAACAAAGTTATCGACTTTTTTTTTACTTTTACCGAAAAAAAAAAAAAAACTTTGAAAAAAAATCGTATTTTATTTTTTTATTTTATTTTATTTATTTTTTAATATTGAGAATAAAATGGACTTTTTTTGGATATTTGGTGTTAAACTACTTCTCTAATATGGAAATCGTCTGCGTTATCATAAAAGATAATTTTTTTAAATAATAATTTTAATAAATTATTTTTTAAAAAGAGAAATATTTTTTAATAACCGAAATAATTCTATATAAATGTAGGTGCATTAATGAAACGAGGGGTTGAGGGGGGCGGTAGCCCCCCTCACACAGAACTAATTATCATATAAAACTCTTCAGAAGCCTAATATGAATTGTTTAACATAGGTTTACATAACAGTACTCGTTATCTTACCTCTTAATCTCCAACCTGTATTTATAGTATTAAATTTCCGGGTAAGAGAAAGTCGTGTGAGTGACACACCAGATTATTTTTACTTTTTCTTACCCATAAGGTAGAGAAAGTATTGTTTTTGGGTCAAATTTTCGAACGCAATATTTTGTTTCATTTACAAGTTTTGAGGTCCCCTGAATACGAAAATGATGTTTTTAGCAAATGGTCTGTGTGTCTGTGTGTCTGTGTGTTATCAGCATATCTCAAAAACAAATTATGGCAGAAAGTTCAAACTTGGTATTCTAAATGTGTATCATATAGGGATGCTACAGTAAGCTTTTCGTTAAGATCAAGCAAATGGTTCGTGTACAGGGACAATCAAGAGAATTCTAATACATTACGTCTATGGGGGAAATTGCAGGAAAATAGTGTTTAACGTCTATAGATTGCACTAAACCAAATGAAACAAATATATATATTTTGTAATAGAGACAGTTAAATGGGAAAAAACTTTGTGTATGTAGGAGCCTCGCCTCCACCCCCTGGGGTGAAGTCCCCCCTCGATCGGAGTAAATTTTCATGATGGGTATCTTTCAAAAGAGCTCGCCAATACCTTTAAAACGAATGATTGAACCATCGATCTGCGATAATTTAAAACAAGTTATCGATTTTTTTTACTTTTAACGAAAAAAAAAAAAAAAAAAAAAACTTAGAAAAAAATCGTACTTTTTTTTTTTTTTTTTTTTGAGAATAAAATGGACTTTTTTGGATATTTGGTGTTATACTACTTCTCTAATATGGAAATCGTCTGCCTTATCATAAAAGACAATTTTTTTAAATAATAATTTTAATAAATTATTTTTTATGGCCAAATAAAATTCTATATAAATGTAGGTGCATTAATGAAACGGGGGGTTGAGTGAGGCGGTAGCCCCGTCACACAGAACTAATTATCATATAAAACTCTTCAGAAGCCTAATGTGAATTGTTTAACACAGGTTTACATAACAGTACTCGTTATCTTACCTATTAATCTGCAACTTGTATTTATAGTATTAAATTTCAGGGTAAGAGAAAGTCGTGTGAGTGACACACCAGATTATTTTTTATATTTTCAGTGATCTTTTTACTTTCTCTTACCCATAAGGTAGAGAAAGTATTGTTTTGGGGTCAAATTTTCGAACGCGAGTTTTTGTTATATTTACATGTTCTGAGGTCCCCTGAAAATCATGTTTTTAGCAAATGGTCTGAGTGTATGTCTGTGTGTATGTCTGTGTGTCTGTCTGTTATCAGCATTTCTCATAAACAAATTATGGCAGAAAGTTCAAACTTGGTATTCTAAATGTGTATCATATAGGGATGCTACAGTAACCTTTTCGTTAAGATCAAGCAAATGGTTCGTGTACAGGGACAATCAAGAGAATTCTAATACATTACATATATGGGGGAAATTGCAGGTAAGTAGAGTTTAACATCTATAGACTGCACTAAACCAAATGAAACGAACATATATTTTTTGTAATAGAGATAGTCAACAGAGAAAAAAAAATGTGTACGTAGGAGCCTCGCCTCCCCCTTTAAAACGAATGGTTGAACCATCGATCTGCGATAATTTAAAACAAAGTTATCGATTTTTTTTTTTTTTTTTTTTTTTTTTTTTTTTACTTTTAACAAAAAAAAAAAAAAAAAAAAAAAAAAAAAAAAAAACTGAAAAAAAAAAATCTTTTTTTTTTTTTTTTTTTTTTTTTTTTTTAAATATTGAGAATAAAATGGACTTTTTTTTTTGGATATTTAGTGTTATACTACTTCTCTAATATGGAAATCGTCTGCATTATCATAAAAGATAATTTTTTTAAATAATAATTTTAATAAATTATTTTTTTTTTAAACAGAATTAATTTTTAATAGCCGAATTAAATTCTGTATAAATGTAGGTGCATTAATGAAACGGGGGGTTGAGGGGGGCGGTAGCCCCCCCTCACACAGAACTAATTATCATATAAAACTCTTCCGAAGCCTAATTTGAATTGTTTAACACAGGTTTACATAGCAGTACTCGTTATCTTACCTATGAATCTGCAACCTGTCTTTATAGAATTAAATTTCAGGGTAAGAGAAAGTCGGGTGAGTGACACACCAGATTATTTATTATCGTTTGCACGTGACATAAGCATCAGATTATAAATTTTTGCAATGAAAGCTATAGAAAATGTCGACTTCAACACAATTCACGAAAAATACCTTTTTAACTTGTGACTTCTAAGTAATTAAAGCTATTGAAAAAGTTTAAATACAAAAATTGTTCTTCAGGGTAAAGCGGTAATTCGCCTGATTTGATTTTTTTTTCTTATTTTCAATATTAAAGAAATTATGGGCAAATGAAAATTTCCATCCCCCACCATTTCCACCCCCTTTGAGCGGAAAACCCATCTACGAACTCGACTGAGATTTTTTACTGTTCTGAAAACATATCCTGAGCTGGCTAAATTTAAATAAAAATTACTCCAGTTATCGTGTTCACAACTTAACATGGGAAAAAGCGTTATACACACACACACACACACACATATATATATACGTATATATGTGTGTGTTTAAACTTTTGAACGGAGGGTGGTTTTGGGTTCTAGGGGTCATGATCGGTGAAAATATGAAGAATTTTTTCAGATGTCGTGTTATGAGAACCATTGCAATAGGTAGATCTCCCATAAGGAATCTACCTAAAAGGTATAAGTAATTTTTTCTGGAGTGCGGCTTTCTTTTTAGTGCTAGAAGCCTATTTCAGTCGGTACAGCGTTGTCGAATTTTTATACGTCACTCTTAATAGTGCTAAGGGCCTATTTCAGTCGGTTAATTGAATGGGGATTTATTGAATGAAGATTTTGTAGATAATTTGATTACTCATAACGAAGGTTACAAGTTTTTAAAAAATATAAAAAATTCTCCCAAGGTACAACTTTGACATGAGTCCCTCCAAGGCACAACTTTGACATGAGTCCCCCCCAAGGTACAACTTTGACATGAGTCCCCCCAAGGACCAACTTTGACATGAGTCCCCCCCCAAGCCCAACTTTGACATAAGTCCCCCCCCTAAGGTACAACTTTGACATGAGTCCCCCCAAGGCTCAACTTTGACATGAGTCCCCCCCAGGCCCAATTTTGACATGAGTCACCCCAAGGCCCAACTTTGACATGAGTCCCCCCCAAGGTACAAATTTGACATGAGTCCCCCCCCAAGGCACACCTTTGACATGAGTCCCCCCCCCCAAGGCACACCTCCCCCTCTTTGGGAAAAAGAGGAAAAACGTTGTTTTGCGGCTATAAGACAGTTTGGACTTCCAACGTTATTTGTTACAGTATCTGCAGCTGAAACACATTGGTTTGATTTAATGAAAACTTTATCATGGAATATTCATCGTCACGAATTAGCTAAAGAAGAATTTGTCGATATTAACAAGTTTAGCTGTAGGCCTCTGGCACTAAATTAAAATCTGTCAATGTCAGATTTTCATGTTTTAAATAATGAAATAATGTCGTGTCTGTATAATTTTTTTTTTTTTTTTTTTTTTGTGTGTGTGTCGCTTAGTGTATTTACACATCTGTTTTAATATTTAAATACATCTAAATATAAAATAATTTAACTTTCGCCACTTATGTTTAAAAAAAAAAAAAGTTTAGAAATTGAAAAATATTGAGACAATTTTGACAATAATACATATAATAATAACATTAATTTTTTTTTCCTTCTCGTTCTGCATTCTTTTGATCACTTCATTTTCAATGGCGTTACATTTTTGTCCAGGACTGTATAAAAATGTGCAAGTATCCAAAAATCGGAATGGTTGGTAGCTCTACATTCCTTTTCGTGATATACAAAAAAAAAAAAAAAAAAATAGTCGAACTAATATCCATAGCCATCTTATAGGAGTATCCAACTTTGGAGGATTCACTGTATTCAGAATCTGATTGCATAAAAGGTGGCATGTGCATATGCACTGGCCCCCGAATCACCTACAATTACAAAAATAAGTAAATAAATAAACATATTACATATATTCAAAATAGAATAATTTGATGATCTGTGAAAACATTTTTATTTAGGAACTGATTATTTAAAAACTGACAGAGAGGTAGTACTTCCGGTAAAGTTGTAATATGAATATGTTATATCTTGAGAAATGTCCCACATAAAACTTCTCTATTTAACATAATAATCTTTAGTAAAGGCATGGAATTCCATGAATAAGTGGTGAAAATAGCCAAAACATTGGTAAGTTCAAATATTGGAAATTTAAAGTCATTATTATTACAAAAAATACATATTTATTATTAAAGTGTCAGCTCGACATTTAGCGAAGTTGGACACGGATTACAGCTTACAGATAGAATACTCCAATATACACAGTGGTAACCAAAAATTTGATTGCGGAAACTGCCTCCAGTGTCTTCGACCAGATATCTCTTATTTACACACGAGCCTTCTGGAACGTAGAATTTCTCACAATTCTGGATTCCGTAAACGCCAGTAAGTAGAAGCAATTGGTCGTTTACACGTCTTTTATCTCGCATTATTATAACGTGGCCAATCTGCATGCCAGATCATCTGCATAATAAATCTAGCTACTTATTCTCCAACATTTTCGTGCATCAGTGACCGAATTTCCTTATGTTGCACTTTCTATGTCAAGTAGTGAGTAAATAATTTAAATTTAGTTTTCATTTCAAATTTATAACTTAAATATTAAAATTGATCTTAATCAGTTACCCTTAAAAAAAAACAAAAAAAAAAAACAAGCTTATAGAAATCATATTTCTTTTCTCTTAAACGATAATTATACATTTAAACCTTTAAATTTATTTTTAATTATTTATTAATTTGTGGAAAATATTCCCAAAAATCTATATACAAATTAAATTCCAGTATTTATTGTTTCCAGTAAACTAAAAGTCACACTGACTGCAAAAGAATGCTAATTAACAAAACATATTAATATTTATTTATTTAATGAGTTTACCAATACAATAGAAATGAGTGGTGATATAAGTTGCTTTTAACATCACTCTTTTGTTTGTTTATTCTCTATGATTAATGATATTGCCTGAAAAGAAGTTATTTGTTTTGTGATTTATATCATGATTCGTAATATTGTAATTCCTAAAACTTCAATATTTCTGAAGATTCTCTCTACAGTTTTATCTTTATTTTTTGTACAATAAATTATATTTGAAAACAATATTTCTTAAATCATTTTAAAGGAATGTTTTTATTTAATTTATTTAATTTAAATTTTATATATTTTTTTTCTCTAAAATAATAAAAATAATAACACACATATTTCTTTAAGATCAACGTAAGTAGTTAGTTATTTTTTCATTTCATGCTAAAATTAAAATATAAACAATCTCACAATTATCTGACACCAATTCAATATGATCTAACAAGACAAATGAATTCTGAATCATTAGAAAACTGACATTGGCGAGCTGAACCTGCAATGTTTTACTGACTGTAAACATTTTCGTCATCGGGCTATTTTCCCCAATATTTTAATATAAAACATATCATTGATAAAAATATATTTATACGGAGAAAATAATGTATTTATCTGAGAGGAAAAAGAAGAATCTCACAAAATCTCGAAATATACTGATCCAACATCATCTTACCAGGTAGATTGCGTCATGACATAAAAAACAAATGTAACTAGTATACACAAAAATATATATAAAAAAAGAGCATTATTTACAAAATGTATGATTTAGAGCATCCATATAAAAACTACCATTTTAATTACCATAATTTTTGGCATATAATCCGCAGATGAGATATACCATTCCTCCGCCAGAAATTTCAATTAACAGAAAAAAAAAAAAAAAAAAATTATGGAAGAAACAGCAAATATAACAGCGGAAATATAACTTTGTCTGCCAAATATAACTTTATCTGTGCAAAACTAACATATCTGACATGCGGATTAAACAATAAAATTACGGTACAAAGATTTTCCAGACTAAAAAAAAAAAAAAAGAAAAAGAAAGAAAGAAAGAAAAGAAAAGGGATTTTGTAAAATTGAGGCTATTGTCTGTATGTCTCTCTGTATGTGAGTCTGTAGCACTGTATTTTCCAAAATGAATACCCTAATTTCAATGTGTTTATTATTATTATTATTATTATTATTATTATTATTATTATTATTATTATTTTAGAACGTTTATTAAATCTGGATAGTTCTGAGATATATTTGATAAAAAATTTTTTTACAGCTATTTTAAAATTAATTTACTTGTATATTTTTGTTATAATCATTACTCGGGATAGTTTTGGTGAAATTCTGCATGATAGACTTTTTAAAATTAAGATATGATTAACAGCCTACTTTGCATTAATTGTATCTTATACTATTAAGTGAGCAATATTTGTATATTTCACTGTTCTCGAAAACGGTAGCTCGGACAGTCACGAGATTTAACACAAAGGTGCCCCACGAAGAGTCATTGTGCACATCGAAGTCAGATTTTCGAATTTTTGATTAGTTTTTTCTTAATTAATTAAAATGTGAAAATAATAACCTTCTAATTTCTGATAAATAAGCCATTTAACTTTTAACATTTTATCCATAATTTAATTGTTGCCAATTTTTCTTTCGACAAAATAATAATAATAATAAAAAAAAAAAAACGTACATTTATTTAAAATGAGGAAAATAAATCAGAAAGATTAGAAAATAAATTAGAAATATCAGTCGCAGCGTTACAAATAAGATACCAAATGAAAGGGAAAATTTTTGTAAATCCGATGCATTAAACAGCATATCAATCGGATGATTAGTTTTTTCTTAAATAATTAAAATGTGAAAAAAATAACCTTCTAATTTCTGATAAATAAGCCCTTTAAATTTTAAAATTTTATACATAATTTAATTGTTGCCATTTTTTTTTCGACAAAATAATAATAATTAAAAAAAAAAAAGCAAAAAAAAAAAAAACGTACATTTATTTAAAACGAGGAAAATAAATAAGAAAGATTAGAAAATAAATTAGAAATATCAGTCGCATCGTTACAAATAAGATGGCAAATGAAAGCTAAAATTTTTGTAAATCAGATGCATTAAACAGCTTATCAATCGGACAATTAGATTTTTTTAAATTAACTAAAGTATGGATTTTAGGTGGCAACAGAAGAAGATTGTATGGAAACCGTTAGGAGAAAAAAAATTGAAAAATCTGCTTCACATTAAGTCACATGATTTTTAAGTGGGATTAAAAATTGCAGTTTTCAAATTCTTTTAAATTTTCTCTCACGAACACAAAAATATAATATACAGCCTGTATCCCACAAGACCAACACTTGCATTTCAAATTTCATCAATTATTTTGGTTAATAAACAAAAGTTATTATTATTTTATTTTTTTTTTCAAATTAAGTTTTATTCTACCTTCGAAAAGATTTATGTGATCATAGATATAATAATATATATAGATCTATCATCCCCATATTATCGTGCAAAGATTTTTGATGCCGAAAAAAAAGCTTTGGAATCAGCCATTAAGCGGTATTGAAGGAAAAAAGGAAAAAAAGAAGAATGAATTTGAAACTATATCTGGAGCTTTTCATTCACCTTCAGTAAATAAATTATTCATGAATTTTATTTGCGGAAACATTCGTGTGTATTCCCGTGTGTATTCACTCGGGGAAAGACTGCCATATTTTGGTAAAATCGCCGTCTTTTCCCGAGTGAAAAGGAATCACTTGTTTCTCCCCAATGATCAATCTATATATTATTACTATATCTATGTATGTGATACGATACATGAATAATTTAGTTTTTAATTTTTTTTCACTAGATTATTTAAACTCTATGAACCATATTTTTTTTTATCAGTTTCATTGACAGATCCTGCTGGGCGATTTTTTAAATTTTGGTGTTGAAGTACACCGAGCGTTTTTCGAGTAGAAGTTTAATATAGCAACAGCCATTTTACTCTAAGTAGCGCATCAAATATATAAAAACATAAATGATTTATTTTTACACAAAATTTACAGAACAAATGCAGTTTTAAAGATAGGAAATTTATTTCAACAAGCACTATTTTAAACCTAAAAAGCATTAAAAATATAAGCAGAATATAAAGGATTCTTATGTATAAACAAAAAAGAGTCTGATAAAATTATTAGCAAAATAGTCTTCCCCTTTTCATACAAAAAAAAAAAAAAAAAAAAAAAAAAAAAAATCCATCGCTAATATGGCGACAAAATTTCAAAAGCCGCCAATGGAGCGACATAATAAAGTTGTGTAACACGATAATGTTTACCTATTTATTTATTTTTTTATATGATAATCACTATGCTAATTTATCATACCTAATTTATATGAGCCTCTGTGTGTTACTGCACTTGCACGCTGTCGAACAGAAATATTTGAAAAATTCAAATTAATATTTAAATAAATAAATAAAAATATGTTTAATGGGAAATATATATAACCACAAACAGATTAGTTGTCTAAAATACGGCAGAAATAGCGTTCATAGCATATTGTTACAATGGATTAAGTCTAAAATGGTGACAAAAATTCAAAAGCCGCCAAAGAGAACTATATTAAGGCTGTACTATCAGGTTTACAACCCATGAATTATATATAAACACAAAAAATTAATTGTCTCATGCGACAGACGTAGCCGGTCACAGCATGTTGTAATATTTGGCGTGAAATTGCTGTCATTTAATGGTTGATTGGATAAACAAAATAAACATATGAAATAACGTAAAAGCAAATATTATGTTGTCTAAACCCAGTTACATTTGAGTCCAGTCCGAGTTACATTTGAACAACACGTATAGTGTTGTGCACATGTAACTGGGATTCAAATCTCAAAGGGAAACTCCAATTTTTTCGATACTATCTATTTCGAAACTGTTACATAATAAGCACCTAAATGGAAGCTCATTGGTAAACTATTGTCGCAGGTAATAGGGACAAGCGCCCGAGCTGCAGTGGATGACCAAATCACTGCCGAATGCAGCAGGGACCTGGGGCGAGCTTTTAAACAATTTCAGTAATTTATTTTATTTTATTTTTATAAAGCTATATAGAAAAGATTTTCCTTTAAATTTAGTGGCAGCGGGCGGAGCCTGCTAGTAAAATCTATTAACAGGCAATCTTCCAAGTTTCAAATCATGTTGTTTTTTTTTTTTTTTTTCATGAACTGGGGTATGAAAACGCTTTCTTTAAAAATAGCGAATTTCAAACAGATTTTGACACAAGTAAAAAATTGGCTATAAATAGTAATTATGGATTATCACTGTCAAAAATATCTAAATTCGTTTAAATTAAAAGACATTTTTAATTATTTTCTTCATGGTACATTAAATTGATATTTCAAATTTTGCAAGCTATCAATTCCCCAAATTTCAACTCATGTGATAAATCATGTGTTGTTTTGGATTAAAGTATATAAAAAATATTTTTAAAAACCGAAAATTTGTAATCAAGTTGGATAAAAATTAATAATTAATTAAAAATATTATATAGGAGTTCACACTACAAACGTTGATAAATTCAGATGAAAATCAAAGATTTTTTAAATAACAACAACTAAAGAAAAAATATTTGATTTATTTCTAGGTAAGTAAGCCTTGCATTGTTATTTTACTATTTGAGATCAAGTGTTTTTCCAACAAAAGTTACAATTTCTTTTTAGAAAAATTATTTAAGTTAAAGTTAAAATTTAAATTAAAGTCTATTTAAATTCAAGGTCTTATTTTTATTTATTTATTTATTTATATTTTTATTTATTTTTTTAGTTTAAGTTTGCTTTAGATTTTTTGGGCAAACATTAATGAGAATATTATTGTTATAAATTAAGAAATAATATTAATATTAGAATTTCATAGGTGCCAAGTCTCCTGTTTTTCAAAGCAGACAGAAGGTTTTGAAAATAGTTTGCAATTTATATGATCGTCGAAAATATACGCAACAGATTTCTTTATAGAAATAGTGGTGAGAATTCCGATTTAAAAATTACAAATGTTGGCTGCTATGGAACTTATTATTAAATAATACTATAATATTTATAATATTAACATATAATATTTTTATAATATTGAATAATATTTAAAAATTAAATAATAATAGTAGTTATATATATATATATATATATATTGTCTTTTTGTAAATGAAAAGCACACAGCAAATCAAATTTTTAAATATTCTTCAAAATGCTTTTCATTAAGGTAAGTATCTTTGCATAACAAATAATAATAATAATACACTGTAAAAAATAGGTTCTTAAAAATAAGTATATATTGTCTCAAAATAGCTCCGAAACAAAATATACTTAAATTTGAAAACCCATGTACTCATTTTTGAGTATATTGACATGCGAAAAAATGGGGTTGACCAATAAGAATCCCAATATCCCCATGTTTCACATGTCAATGTACATGGGTTTTCAAATTTAAGTATATATTGTTTCAGGGCTATTTTAAGACAATATATACTTATTTTTAAGTACCTATTTTTTACATTGTAAACAATTCCATGCGGGTATTGAATAAATATTTCGGTTGATATTTATTACAAAAGAGAATGAATCTATTTTAGAAGAAAAGAAAAAGTCGATCATAGAAATCTGAGTATAAGAATATTTCATGTAATTTATTATATCTATATATTAATAGGCAAACATGAAATTTGTGGTACACGTTTAACACATTAATTGTGAGAGCAAAGGGTTGAAAATGGTATCATTCGAAAGATATGATTAGCCAGATTTGCAGAATATAAAAATTATTTTTTTACAATGCCAAGAAGCTATTTAAAAATACTTTTACTTTTTATGCATCTTCCATTTTATACATGTATTCTTTTACATAAAAAAAAATACCTAATGTAGAAAGTTGTTAAATCTAGGAATTACTTAAAATCCAAATAAAACCATAGACAAAGTAATTTGTATAGATGTAGCATTACTATACTCTCGCTACAGATTTTTTATTCTAAGAGAAAATAGTAATTAGAATGGTATAAATTTGAGTTAATGAGTGGTAGATCTAAAGTTTATATTGTTGAAGATATCCGCAAATTAAAATAATATTATATTTTTTAAAAATTAAAGAGCACGCTTTTATAGAAATGTGAACTAAAAAGCACAAAATATCTATCTTAGTATTAAAATGCAGGGTAAGAGAAAATCGTGTGGGTGACACACCATAATATTTATATATATTTAAATCTTTAATTAAAATAATTTAGAATTAAACGAAAACCATTTTTAAAAAATCTCCTCTGACTGGGTTCGAAAGCTAGACCTTTAGGTTCGTAGTGCGGCACTTTACCTCACAATCACGGCTTTCCCGTAGGGAAAGTCTTTTTTTACAATATAGATTTTTTGTTTGCTCCCAGAGCGGTTACAAACATACAAACAAACATACATACAGGTGAAGCTAATAAAAGCGTGTTAAAAAGGATTTGATTTATGAAAGTTCTTTTTTTTTTTTGTGTGTGATTTATATAAGCTTTTTTAACGACATATTTTTAAACTAAAACATAATGCATTCAAGGTAAAATTGACTACTTATTAAAAAAAAAAAAGGATGTTTCACTATATCTTCTGCATATGTAAGAAAAAAGTATATGATTTGGAAAAACTTTTCGATGAATTTACACGTGTTGAGATTTCCCTGCATATTAATTAACTGAAAGTGACTACTTGTTTTTAAAAAGGTGGATATATTACTAGCTTCTGCATGGATAAGAAGAAAGTAGAAGATACAGAAAAAAATTCGATTTCCAGTTTTCGATGAATTTACACTTTTTGAGATTTCCTTGTATTTAAAATAACTAAAATTCACTACTTATTTTTAAATAAGTGGATTTATTACTAGCGTCTGAATGTATAAGAAGAAAGTAGAAGATACGGAAAAAAATTCGATTTCCAGTTTTCGACGAATTTACACGTTTTGAGATTTCCTTGCATTTCAATTATTTGAAATTGGATTTTTTAAAAAGTGGATTTTTTACTGACTTCTGCACGTATAATAAGGAAGTAGAAGATACAGAAAAAATTTCTAATTTTGCTTTTCGATGAATTTACAAGTTTTGAGATTTCCTTGCATTTCATTTAACTGAAATTGACTACTTCTTTTTTAAAAAAGTGGATTTATTATTCTATCCTCTGCATATGTAAGAAGAAAGTATAATATCCCGAAAAATTTCATACTGTCGGTTTTCGATGAAGTTACATCTTTTAAGATTTCTCGGACTCAATTCGACCATTTTTTGAAAATATTTCTCTTTTTGAGTTCAAACAATATACTTTATGAACCAATGGAATTAATTTAACCGAATTTGATATTTGATTGGACCTTGGTTTGACATGGTGCCGATTAGCTTTTGGGCTATATCACTCAACAGAGGGCGCTTCCATGTTGCGATTTCCTCTTATTTCAGGAAAGAATCAGCATCTACAGTGTGCCAGATGTAGAGAAATATATTAAGTAAAACTCTGCAGATTCATTTTGAGTGCGTATCGACAAATAATTGCTGCAGCTGTGTTTCAATTTAATTCCGTTTATAAGAAGGCAATTACTTTACTTTGCTTCCTTTTGCGAAAATGTGGTCGTGTTTCAACCTCTGCGCGATACTAGTTTTATTAATTATGATATTTTACCAAATCAAGAAAAAATGATTTCCATATTTTGAAATAATTCAACATTTAAACACTAATCAAATGAATATATTTTTTTAATAACCCAATTATCAATAATTCATAAAGCAAAGCATGCCTTTTTTGTCAATATCAGATTTAGCGTGTGTGTCCTGAATGTTCCTAAGAAATATTTCGGCACTTAATTGCAAAATAAAGAATACCTTTGTAAAACTGGAAATGTTAAAAGTCCAGCTCTACTTTTTAGGCGTACTATCTATTAGTAAAATCTGCATACTCGTATTAGTATATTTTTCAATAAATACCATTAACTGCGAAAATAGCACCATAGTTCCAAGTTTGCGTATTTTAAATATTACTCTTTCTGTAGAAAAAATCCTTCTTCATTGGAAAACTGAAATTCTTTAATTAGCGTAAATACACTAGAAGTAAATAATTTTTGGTTATGACTCTACTGCACATGAGTCATTTTCATACTTTAAAAAATATTTTTTCCTGAAAGCTTAAAATGCACCAGTAGTAGACACTTCAAAACCCAGTAGTCGACACCATTGATTTTTCTCAGACAGGAAATAAGAAATTAAATGCCGACTGATCGAAATTGTACATTTAAAAAGAAATAATTATAAGATAAAAAAAACTATATATAAACCATGTTTTTAAATTTTCTGTTGAATCATATAAACGCTACTGAAGGCAGCCAGAACCCCAGCAATTAGATAAAAGTATTAAAAAAATTCCTTACTATCGTCTTTTGAGCCATTATAAAAGTTTCAAATGGCTATCTAGCCGGGAAGTTAGTTAAACGTTGATTGCAAGCTTTGTACTGGAAACGCTGCCGAAAGCATCAGGGTCCCGAAGCAATTGGATAAAAATATTTTTAAAAAGCATGTTCACCGTATTCTGAACTATTCCGAAAGTTTCAAATGTCTAGCTACTCGGGAAGTTACTTAAATAAAATTTCTGCTGAATCATATGAACGCTGCCGAAGGCAGTAGGGACCTGAAGCAGTTGACTAAAATTATTAGAAAATGTATTGTCACCGTGTTATGAACTGTCCTGAAAGTTTCAAATGTCCAGATAGTCGGAAGTTAGTGAAAAATCGATTGCAAGCTTAGTACTGATAACGCTGCCGAAGGCAGCAGGAACCCGAAACAGTTGGCTAAAGGTATTAAAAAAATGCATTTTCACCGTGTTCTGAACTATTCTGAAAATTTCAAATGTCTAGCTAGTCGGGAAGTTAGTTAAATAAATGTTCTGTCGAATTATATAAGCGATGCCGAAGGCAGCGGGACCTAAAGTAGTTGACTAAAATTATTAGAAAAATGTATTGTCACCGTGTTGTGAGCTGTCCTGAAAGTTTCAAATGTCTAGCTAGTCGGAAAGTTAGTGAAAAATCGATTGCAAGCTTTGTACTGATAACGCTGCCGAAGGCAGCAGGAACCCGAAACAGTTGGCCTAAGTTATTAAGAAAATGCATTTTCATCGTGTTCTGAACTATTCTGAAGGTTTCAAATGTCTAGCTAATCGGGAAGTTAGTAAAATAAATTTTCTGTCGAATCATATAAGCGCTGCTGAAGGCAGCGGTACTTGAAATAGTTGATTAAAATTATTAGAAAAATGTATTGTCACCGTGTTGTGAGCTGTCCTGAAAATTTCAAATATCTAGCTAGTCGGGAAGTTAGTTAAAAATCGATTGCAAGATTTGTCCCTGACAAACACACAAACCCACAAACAAGAATCGAAGTTAATAAAAACATGGTAAAAAGGAAGTAGTTTCTGCATGATTAATGAACTGAAATATATATATATATATATATATATAAGGTAAGTGTAGGAGAGTTTGCGCACAATTCAACAAAACACTATAAAAATCCAAGTATATTTTTTTGCTAAATTTTTGGTGCATACTTTTGAAACGAACCTTTTTCTATACGTTTTCGTTACTATTTTATTATTCTACTATAATTTAAAATAACAGCTATATTAAAACCAAGACAACTCTTTTGTGCAATCTCTACTTATAGGGTAGGAGTGAATGCGCACATGGGTAGGAGAGATTGCGCTTAATTATTGTTACCAAAAAAAAAAAAAAATAATAATAATAAATATAATTGCATTTAATGACATTGTTGTAAGGTATTTGTAAACAAACTCTTTTGTATTAGGAGTAGATATTTCAATTAAATAATTAAAATATCAGAAAAATAAAAAAATAAAATAAAATAAATAAAAAGAATTACAAAACATTATCTAAAGAAACAGAAAAAAGAACAAAACCAGATAAAGATAAAGATAAACAATTGTAAAATATGCGTAACACGAAACTTTAATTTCACTTGTTTTGAAATCCTCTCTTTTTTAATTTTAAAATCCTTTACGTTTATACATTTTATTTTATTGAAATTTAGACGATTAATATATTGTCCTTATAAAGAATTTTGACTAGGCTGATAATTTTTGCTTACATTTAGTTTTTTCGTTCATTTTCAAGCCGCTGACAGCTGCACAAAACCATATCATAATACCTGAAATTATTGCAAAACTAAAGAGATATAAAAAAACATTTAAATAGATTGCGATAAATTTGTTAAAGGCTAACATTCGCATTCGAAAGAAAAAATCCCACCAGAATTGTGGCTTTTGTCGATTATGCCACTCCCGAAAAATGTTCATTTTCAGATTCTCGGAACAGTCTTCAAAAAGATCATTTGTGTTGAACTATTTCAGCCTTTTGTAGAAGTTATTTCCTGGTACAGTTCCAAACATTCAACAAACTCATCCTCTTTGTCTTACCATAACCAAAAAGCTTCGAAATCTCTTTCAATACAGAATTTTAAACAAAAAAAATTCGCACTCTCTCCTAAATAGCAAAAGCGCAAACTCTTCCCTTTTGGTAGGAGCAGACTTTTATTAAATAATTGTTCACTTTTAGAGAAAGTCGTGGTGTTTGTGCCGTTAGTCTAGGTTAGCAGCTTATGAGAAATCGTTTAAATAAAAAATGTTTTGTACTACTACCATTGTATTGAAATTTCTAGGAAGGGTTATGAAAGTTCAAGCATTTATTTTTGAAAACGAGAAAAAATAATCACTTTATATCCTAGACTCTTGATGCAATCAACATATATATTCAAGTAGACACTTCACTATTGATGTTGTACAACCACCTGAAATAGCTACTCCCCCACTCTTTTCTGTCGATCCCTTAAGTGCGCAGTCTCTCCTAGCTTTACATTATAAAATTGCATCATAAATTGAAAACAAATTATCTCTGAAAAATTTAACAATTTCAAAAATACATCGTTTTATTTAAACCGAGTCTTAATTTCCAAAAAAAAAAAAAAAAAAGGAAGAAAGAAAGAAGAAAAATTGTAATCCCTCGATTTGTGCCGATAATTTAATAAATAACAAGGTTAAGAAATTTTAACTTCAGATATTTACTCAAATTGGGACTGCCATAAAAAAAAAAAAAAAAAAAAAAAAAAAAAAAAAAAAATCTTATTTTTTCTAAATCTTTGGGGAATAAATAACATCTTATGAATTTTTTGTAGCATTCTAATATCAATTTGAGGGAAAAAAAAATTGTTCTAATTATAACTTTGGGAGAATAGTGAGCTATTTCCACTACTGGATTTGGATTTGTCTTTGAAAGTTAAAGGAACCAATAGATGAAAAATCTGTTCACTATAATTCATGGTTACATTTCGTGGTACCAAGTGTGAACACCCATAAAAATATATGAGTTAATGTAAAATTTAAAATTTATAAATTCTTTACACTTAGTATAATTCTATGAAGACAAAGAATGCATAAAATCAGTTTTAAAATAAATAGAGGCAAAAAAAAAAAAATCCTTTTTCAAAACTGCAAGAAAAAATAATTAAATGACATACTCTCTCTCTCTCTCTCTCTATATATATATATATATATATATATATATATATTCAGTTAGAGAGTCTTATTCTAAACATGAAAGCTAGAAATATTTTTAGATTCAAAATATTAATAGTAGAGGATTGTAATATCAACCTTGCAGAAATGCCAACTTGTACGTTTTTCTGCCACCGGAAATTTTTAATAGAAATTTTTACTATATATGATTTTTTTCATTTTTCTTCAATTAAACTTGATGATTTTTTTAGACACAAATATTGGTGTTAAAAACCGTACAATTTGCCACCTATGACTTTGAATGATACACGATCCTGTGTAAGAGATAAAAAACTTGTTTTCAGTGTTTAGATTAAAAAGTGTCTATTTCTGCTACAGGTCCACTACTAGTGCTCTTACCCTAAATAAGACAAAGAAAACTATTTTTAAATAATGCTATTCATTCTGCGTAAAAGTTGGCAACAGTACATCCTGCCTTCCTAATTATTTTAAATATTGTTAACGGTATGTATAGACATACATACATTGTTTTTCCCCTAATACGCATATAAAATTAAAAGAAATTCAGAACCTACAGCTAGCAAAATACTTAACGTTCGAAATTAATTTTTAATCCATATGCCTCTTACAAATAGTGGCAAAAAATGTATAACTATATATGCTTAAAATAAAATAAATGTACTACTTTTTTTTTTTTTTTTTTTTTTTACCTTAACAAAAAAAAAAAAAAAAAAAAAAAAGGCGTTATAATAAGTTTGAAGCTTTTGCCTACATATGTATCAGTAAGACTGTAGTTTCCAAACGAATAGACTGATATCCATGTGTTTATTATTGCAATATTTTCTATTATTAATCGAGATGGCTTTTAGACATTTTAGATGAAAACATGTAAAACACACTATTTAGAATTAATTAAAATGTAATTTATTAAGTACAGTATGCTTTGTTGTGTTAAAATTTGAAAAAAAAAATTTGGCAATTGTTGAACTTCCAAAAGATATTACAATGTTAGAGTGTAAGTCCCCTCCCCCTTTTTTAATGAAGTGTAAATATGTTTAATAAATAAATAAATAAATAAATAAAAAATACGATTAATATTTAAATCGATTTTGACAAAATCAAAATTATTGTATAATTTGTAATTGCGAATTTTCATCCCAAAATTGCTTTAATTCGGTTGTAAAATTAGAGATTTTATACTTTATTATTATTATTATTATTATTACTATTATTATTTATTATAATGTATTTTTTTTCAGACGTTTTTGCTTTGATATTTTAATAATCGCAAACCGTTTACATTCCAACTTTCAAAATAGTATGTTAGACTATAAATTATATAACCAATAACAGGAGACTTGGCGTTGGAATATTAAAACTCGAATAAACGACTACGTCAGAAACCGCCACTAAAGAAAAATATTGAAAATGCATACAGCTGTTTCGGCAGCTTTAAGCGTGCCGTCTTCAGTGCAAAAAGGATTCTGAATCTGCAGAAGTGCTCGTATGTATAGAAGAGGGGCCGAATTTAGTTCAACCAATAGAATTACGGGAAAAGTATTGTAGTATTTCCTGTCAGTGTGGTTTATCATATATTGGCCAAACTAAACGCAGTCTTAAATTTCGTCTAAAAGAACATATGAATTCAATTACGTCCGCAAACAAGAAACCAATAAATCGGCTATTTCTAAACATTGCTGGGAGGAAAATCATAATTTTAAATTTAATTCAGCTAAAATAATTTGCAGACCTAAATCCATTCATGAACTCGATTTCTTTGAAGCTTTTCATATTTATAAAAATTTTAAAAACCTTGTAAATTGTGATTTCGCTATTCTCTATTCGTCTGACTGTTGGAAATTTTATATTCAGTTCACATTTTCTTAATTTTTCTACTGTTTACACAGCTAACTTTAATTAATTCCTATTGGCACTCTCCCCACCTTTCCCGTAATTCTATTGGTTGAACTAAATTCGGCCGCTCTCCTATATATACGAGCACTTCTGCAGATTCAGAATCCTTTTTGCACTGAAGACGGCACGCTTAAAGCTGCCGAAACAGCTGTATGCATTTCCAATATTTTTCTTTGGCGTTTCTGACGTAGTCGTTTATTCGAGTTTTAATATAAGTTATATATTATACATATAGTATATATATATATCTGAAGCGTACAAAAGTTTTTTTCTTTTTCTTTTACTGCGAATATTTAACCGATTTTGAAAAAAAAAAAAAAAAAAAAATGGAAATTGTTTACAAATAGTGATTTTAACAGTTTCAAAATCGCTAAATTTGATTGAAAAATATTTTAAAGTAAAATATTATTTACATAACTTTAAGGCCAGACTTGCTTTGGCAGTTTATAATTTGCAAGCTTGTTTTCAACTCCATATTTTCAACTCCAACCCTTCCAACTCAAAATTACAGATTTTATAGGAAAATAATATTAAATTAAATGTCAAGGTTATTTTCCAGGCTGGCTTTACAGTTACTTGTAAGAAGATTATAAATCTTCCCATTATTCCATTTCAATTTATAGATTTCATTATGATTCATTAACTAAATATTATTATTGAATTAAAAAATTGTTCTACAATTAAAATTTAAGACCATTATATTGAATTCACTGTGACATTTTAGTGACTAAGTATGAACTTAATGTTAAAAGCACTGTAGCATATTCCAGGTATTTATTTAGTGAATAATGGTTAATTGAAAAATGTTGTCTAGAATATAAGCGGCTTCTGTTTCATGTAAATCAACGTGTAACAAAATCCCTTTTATTAATTTCAAAATAAATTTAAATCGTCTTATTTTCAAATCAAATTAAAAATTAAAATTACTTAAAAATAAATCTTTTTTTTTTTTTTTTTTTTTTTTTTTTTCTTTTGTAAAAGAAAAAAAAAAAAAGTTTATAGATTTAATCTTAAAAAATGTACACAAGTTTTTACTAAAATTAATTTTTGTTTATAATTTATATTACTGTTACAGATAAAAAAAATCTCTTATGTGATAACCTCAAATTGCTTTTTTATTTTGTTTAGAAAACATTAAAATATGTCAGAAGCTTAAGAAATTTTTATTTCAAACTAGTATAAAACTAATGCTTTAAAATAAAAATAAATTGAAAATATTATTAAAATCAAAACATACAATTAAACAATTACAAATAACAAAAGTCTCAATCAACAAATAAACGCGAAAAAAATCTTTTGTAAACAATAAAATGAAAATGTGTAAACAAAATTTATCACATAGCTATTCATTAATTATTGTATTTCTTTGTTAACTTTAGAAAAATTATCAAAAAAGCGAAATAAAACATTAAAAAAACAATTTATATCTAAGAAAAATAAAATTAAAATCGTATTAAACTTTTTTTATTTTTGTATTATATTGATCTCTGTTTCTGCATAGCTGTGTGAAAATCTTTTTATCTTTCCCTTTTTTTAGGGGAATAAGAAAAGAATAGAGACGATTTATTTCTTCTTGTGCGGCTGACTGTGAAGTAAGTCTGCATAAAGGAAAATTGTTCTTGCGATAGAAATAAGGAAAAGAAATACGTTTAAAGATTTTGAAAACTTTGAATAGAATAAAACTATGGTTTTCTTTTTTATTCTTTAAATTCGAATGTAAAAGTTAAAGTTTCAATGGTCAATTCTCTTTTGTCAGAAATTACTGTTAATATAACAAATTTTGTATCTCATGTAATATTGTAATATTGTTTAAAAAATATTCTTAATTCTATATTTTCATAAAATAAATAGCTAAACAAAAACATTATAATAATAAATGTGAATCTTAATAGTTAATATAATGTAAAATGCCTTTTTAAATTTACATTGTAAAAAAAAAAACAGTAACGTTACTCTTATACGTCGGATACGTTAATATATTTGTGGCAGTGTCCCGAGAATAACAGGTTTTCGTCTATGAAACGTTCCTGATTTTAGGAATGTAGTATTATTTTGAATATATGTATATGTAATTTTTACTGATATTTAAAAAAATTGTGTTACAAATATTGGGCACATTAGCTGCCTAAAATTTTCCAGGATTTTTTTTTTTTTTTTTTTTTTTTTTTTTTTTTTTTTTTTACAGTTTTGCTTATGTATAAAACTTCCAATTCGTAAAACTTTTCGTTTATATTAAAGCTTCTGAATAAAAATTTAAATTTATATTTTGTCTGTTTTAGCTCTTCATAAATATATTGTTATAAAAGTCTCCGTATTGAAATATATTTAAAATATTTTTAATGTGATTCATTACGTTCTCATTTTCATAATCGTATGATAAGAAATTTGAGAAAGAAAACTTTCGTGAAATTTTTTCATGTTTTTAATCTAATCTTTTTACTACTGATGACATAACAAACAGAATTAAATTTATGTATGTAAAAAGTATCCAAGACAGAGTTGTCAAAGGTCCCAGGCGAGAACGTGGAAACTTTGTATCGACTTCTGAACGCTTTACCGATTTAGCTATCTTGGTATTTTTATTTATTTTTATTTATTTATTTATTTATTTTTTGTTCTGTGTATACAGATGCGGTCTTATGGCTAAAATTTGGAATGCTGTGAGCTTAAGTTTTGCGAAAAAACTTACTTTTCGCTCTTGTAAATAATAATTAGGAAATCCATCAAAATTCTGTAATATAAATGATCACGTTTTTATTCTAATGAAGGTTTTATCTGTTTATGGAATTAGTTTTCGGTAATTTTCTTTATACGTATAGCCTTAACTATACTCTTAGACCTCTACAGACCGTACATCGGGCGTATATTCAGCTTCTAAATTTTCTTTTGACATTATTTCAAATTAGAGTTGCGTATTTTTCATGTTAGCCATTTTTAATTTTAAAAATACCTTATTCTTCTGCAATTCTTTTAGCCTGGTTATACATAATATAACACTCTAAATCGCTCTAAATCACTAGAAGCTTTACTGGGATTAAAGTAAGCCTCTTTCCTTTTAAGTTTACAAATTAGTTTAAAATTAAATACATCTCTATAAATAGATTGAACAGCATCTTGCTCCATGGGCAAATCAAGGATTTGCCAGAGGTGTTTTCATTTGAAGAATAAGATGTTATTAAAATTTTACCTTTAACAATATCTTGATATATATATATATTTTTTTTTTTTTTTCCCACAAAAATTATCCATAGATAATTGGGTTAAAATCACGATAATTTTAGAAATTGTGAGATTTTCTTTCATTAAAATATTACTATTTTTCCCACTTCTTTTCTTTTACGCTTCATTACACATTTGTGAGAAATGTGCTAATTTAGGCACTATATATTTACACTGTTATTTATGAATATAAGAGAAGTAGACAAAAAAAGATATTAAGTTATAAATACCACTTTCTTTTGATAATATAGGCACAAATTTACTGTTTAAAATGTGTAGCTGCGCATTAAAGTTGCATATATTACAAAAGTAGGGGGAAACCCCCAGAAATCCCATGGCCCCATGATGTCATAAAATATCCTGTATACCATGATGCATGTTTTTTTTTTTTTTTTTTTTTTTTTTTTTTTCCAGAACAACTTCTTTTCCAGAACAATTGATTATCTGTTTAAAAATACGCTATTTATTTTTGTGACTTTAGAACATTGCTAAATTATGATTTTTTTTAAATATACTTTTATAAATATCATTTTCAAATAAATCATTATTTAATCGTTTTATTCAATAAATACCTGTAGGGTTATCTTCTTACTATATTGTAGTGTGAGGCATCCATAGGTATATTTTTGCTTCTACGACTGTTATCTAACAATAATCACTAAGATAATTAATCACAAAAAGTACGATAAATATTTCTATATGTTAATATTGGTTGAAAAAAAAAAAAGCCTCATCGTTCTTTGTACAGGGTGATTACAGACTCACCTTTTTTACCTGATTCTTGCACCAGGATATTTATATAATTTTTACATAATTAACGATGAAAACACACAGCAGTTGAACTTCGTTAACGTGAATCTCAAGGGGGATAAGAAATTTGTTCATGTTATCAGTAACTGATCTTCATATAACTAAACTAATCTTTATTTTGATGGGAATTGTGAAAAAAGTTCATGTTAAAAGTAATTCACGTTAACAGTGTTCACGTTAACGAGGTTCGACTGTATTAAAAATTGCAAAAGAAAAATATGTGATCACCTTGTTGCAACTGACACTAACGTGGTCTACACATTACCCTTAAATAAAGGGCTATTAAGCTTTTATTTATTTTATAAAAACCTATTCAGGGAAAGTTTACAACTTTTCATGCAATTTTGTTTATATAATATATTTTTTAGTAAAATAAAAATGGAATAAAACTGATAACTTTTGTATTAAAAATTGATAACTTTTGTATTAAAATAAATAAATGAAGAAATAAATTATATTACGATTTACATAAACATGATAACCCCTTAGCCGTCCTATTTTCGACTTTTAAAAACTTGTGTTTCATAGATTTTATTTTTATTTTTATTTTTATTTTTATTTTTATTATTATTTTATTTAATCTGTTAATAAGGATATAACTTTTCTTAAATTTGTTTCACAATGGGGACATTCTTTCTCCACAGGGAGAAATCAGGGTTGATGCGGCTCCGTCTATTTTTCCTGGCTCTTACATTAAATAGTCATACCTTAATTTTCAGCATAATTGATCTGACAACCAGGAAAAAAAAATCATATCGTTTCACAATGTGGACTTTTTTCTCTGCAATGAGAAAAAAATTCACCACACATTCAGTAAAACAAGGAAACCGTTCTTAAATAATTAATCGCATTTATTTCGATATATATATATATATATATATATATATATATATATATATATATATATATATATATATATATATATATATATATATATATATATGAAATATTATAATTTTATATATAAAGAAAATATTTAAAAGGTACAAATAATTAATTAAACAAATTATAATGGTTTATTTCGCAGCATGTTATTCCTTGAAGCTATGAAGCATTAGAGGTCATCGGCTTGGTTACTGACTGCACTGACCACTGACGCAACATACACAAAAGAACACTACACTCGGGATAGTAGAATTACGATTATTTCCTCATTTTTAATAGCAAAATTTGCATCTCAACTGTATATATATATACAGTTTTTAGAGGAATCTTCCGTTTACATTCGCAAGCAATATCAACGCCTCCCACCTTCCCAGATGCTTCTACAATTTTCGTGACAAAAGTTGTCGTCATAGTCACCAACGTTATGTTATTAGTATAGAGGTGCAAAATTACTACCAACGAAAAATAAGTTTCATATCAGAATTCAGAAATAGTAATCTTTTTTTCATATTAAATAGCAAATTATTATTATTAAAAAAAAAAAAAAAATATATTAGTAGATTTCGGTATTAAGGTTGTAGACAATCCGTTATAGCTTGGCACCTCTGCTAGTATAATGAAAAACTTTGCCATGCCCAGTTAAAAGGATAGTTGTGAAATTTGATTTTTTAAATAGAGTAAAATATTTTGCGGTATTCACAATTTTTATAAGTTAGTAATAACGAAATATATAATAATATTAAATTTAGTTTTCTATTGTTAACACCTAAGAAGAGGAAAAATATAAATTGACTGCTTGTATGTAATAAAGATTTCAGTAATCTTGGTACGAAATTGTAGTATAAAAAAAATAAATATTAGATGATGTAATATAAAACTGCACATATTGTGAAATTAAATGAACTTTAAATACAGAGTTAAATATAGCAATACACCATATATTTCCAAAAGCAAAAACCATTTATTTTAGGTTTTAACATAAAATAAAAACCTAATAATGTCAGAAAACAAACAAACTAAAACTAAATAAATAAAAATTAGAATGATATCTTGTAATGCACGAATAAATATTGTAATTTACACATGACTCATTAAAAAGCTTTAAAATAAGTAAAAATATTTTTTTAAAAATCTCAAACTAAAAAAAAGAAAAATCGTATTAAATAAAAATACACAAACGATACAATTGAATGATAGGAAAAAAACACACATTATTCTTCAGGAAGAAGCAGGAAATTTACATCTAGTTTTTGATTTTATTCAAAATTGATTACTGTTTCTGCATAACAGTCAAAATTTCTTCATCCGTATTTTTTATCGAGAAAAAGAAAAGAATTGAAACCGATTTATTTCTTCTTATGTGGCTGGATGTGAAATGAGTCAAAATAAGAGAAAATTGTTTTTTTTTTTTTTTTTTTTTTTTTTTTTTCTAAATCCAGAATAGCATGGAAAAGAAATCCACTTATGGTGTTTTAAAAATCTAAGAATAGAGTCAAATGATAATCTATTGTACATAATATTGTAACTTAAACTTGAATATGAAAATAATTTAGTTTTTAATATATTTGGCAGAAGTAATAATTCCAGTTATCGTCCCTATTAAACTATAGTTTAATTATTGGTAGTGCAAAATATTTTTTTTTAATTCAAATAAATAGTTTGCACAAGTTATTTGAGGAAACTTCATATAATATTAGTAGAAAATTAAATAGGTACAGTCAGTAACAAAAGTGTCCGAACACTAGCGAAAATTCCTATGTAAAAAAAGTACACTTCATACGGTTTTGTTAAATAAATACTTATCGAATCACGTTCTTACACTGACTAAGAACAGGATTCGACAAGAATTTATTTAACAAAACTGTATGAAGTGTACTTTTCTTACATAGGAATTTTGGCTAGTGTTCGGACACTTTGTTACCGACTGTATATATAAACGCAAAAATAACGTCTCCAGTTATTCAAGAGAGACTCAAACTGAAAATTTTTTATAATTGTTTCAGCTTACTTAATCGTCGAAAGTATATGTGAAAGTATATTTAAAGAAATAGTAGGGATGAATCTGATTTAAAAAAAAAAATAAAAAGAAAGAAAGAAAGATTGGCAGCTATGTAAAAGGGCAGGCATGTATAATTGGCAGGCACGCCAATATTTTAATTTATTCCAGATCACCCTTAGTGCCCGGCTTTTTTTCTTACCACTTTATTTGTAGTAAAATTTTCTGTAATATGTAATTAAG
The DNA here is from genome assembly GCA_963930645.1 of Salticus scenicus. Classification (NCBI taxonomy): domain Eukaryota; kingdom Metazoa; phylum Arthropoda; class Arachnida; order Araneae; family Salticidae; genus Salticus; species Salticus scenicus. Next base: position 150,601,718 of record OZ005649.1, read on the forward strand.
ATTAAAAAAGGAGAACATATATATATGATTAAATGATATATATATATATATATATATACATGATTACAATATGTTTAAGAAATTTGCATGCGGATATAAAAAAATAGAAAATAAATGCATTATTTTTTCAAAATAAACAAAAACTTTATATTTAGTTTTTATTTTATTCAAAATTGATTACTGTTTTTGCATAACAGTCAAATGTTATTCATCCGCCGTCTCTGTTAGCAAATGAAAAGAAGAAAACTCATTTATTTCTTCTATTGTGGGTTAATGTAAAGTAAGTCCAAATAAAGAAAATTTGCTAAATACCCACAATAGAAAGGATAAAAAAGGAACTCGAGAAACATTGACATTTTGGAATCGAGTAAAACCTTAATTTATAATTATGGTTTAAATTTAAATAGGTGTATTTATTGTGGGTCAATTGACGACTTGAGGATGCCTAGACCTCGGCGGAATACCTCCGTTGGGATATTTTTGAGGGTTCTAGCTTGAATTCACGAGAGTGTCGAAGAAAACCACGGAAAATTATAAATGACCAAGTCGACGAGCGCAATTTGATACTGATACTCTCACTTCCTGTTCACGACTTCATAAAAAAAAAAAAAAAAAGCACTTTATCGTTCATTACGAAAAAAGTAATTCGAAATACTGATCCTATTAAATTATAATTTATTTACTGGTAGTCCAAAGAACTTAAAAAAAAAAAATTTGTTAAAGAAATTTAAGGAAATTTTATAGGATATTTTACCATGTTTTTATTAACTTCAATTCTTGTTTGTATGCATGTTTGTTTGTTTGTTTGTGTGTTTGTCAGGGACAAATCTTGCAAACGATTTTCAATTAACTTCCCGACTAGCTAGATATTTGAAATTTGCACGACAGCTCACAACACGGTGACAATACATTTTTCTAATAATTTTAGTCAACTATTTCAGGTACCGCTGCCTTCGGCAGCGCTTATATGATTCGACAAAAGATTTATTTAACTACACTGTAAATAAAAGGTTTTAAAGTAAGACATAAAAACAACTGAAACGGCATTTAAGACACGTAAATGTCTTAAAATGTACCTTAGACGTTATAGATATTTTAATTTATGACAGAAGTATGTCTAAAATATCAATTCAGACACGAAAATGTCTGAAACACGTAAATACGCAAATTTTCAGACAGCAAAACACGTTTGAATTTTCTGACACTTGAGAAATTCAGACACTTGCATTACTTAGAAATTTTTTCATATGGAATCTACTTTAAGAAAATATGCTTATCCTACTTCTTTCCACATACAATATATATATTATTATTTTATATAATAAGCAGTTATCTATAATAAGCAGTTATATATAATAAGCATGAAATGAAACAATAAAAAACCGCACGAATTTATGCAAAGACCTAATAAATAAATAAATAAGTAAATAAATAAAAATAAAATTAATAACATAAAAAATTAATTAATTAATTGAAGGACAAAGCAACAGAAAATGTTACTCCTTATCTTTAATATAAATATTTATGGAAAAAAAAAAAAAAAACTTTAAGTTCGAATGAATAAAATATTGACTGCAAAGCAAAAGAGGGGGAGAGGGAGCGCGCAAAGCATTGCCTCTCAGTATCACTCATGAAATTTTGAAATGTAGAGCGCCTATGTTTCAGCATGCTTTATGATCTGCTGTAGAAAATGGTACAGAAGAAAGTTTTGTGATGGCCAAAGCATACTATTATTTGTTAACATATATAATTTAGTTACTAAATTTGAATAATAAATATATTTCGTCAATAATACAATATATAGTTTATAAAGGCGAATTTTAGGAAATTTTAGGATTCATTTCCAGGAAAAATTTTCCGAGGGGATGTTTTCTCCAGGGATGAATACCAGTTATATCCAGGGAACGTTCGTACCAAGAACTATTGCTTTCTGAGGTTCTTTCTTTGCAGGAAACATTTTGCTGGGAATAAAATTTCCTAGAATCTGTAACTATCAATTCTTATCGCTTCCTTAATTTCAAAGATATTCTGCTTAAGTTGCTATGCTGACTCAATCCCCTAATCAAATTTTATCCAGCATCTTTGGAATGTTTTGAGAAAATAAATTTAAAACCTTATGTGACCACTAAGCTTGAAAACTATTTTAGGTTACATCGCGTTTCACAAAGCTTTAGAAATTTTGTAAACGTCGTTCAGTGTGTCTCATGATAAGAGGTAACCAATCACATTATTTAACTCCAACATTTCATTTTTATTTTATTTATTTTTTCTTAAAGCACGAACGCCTTTTAAGTTTTATTTTATTTTTTGTTTTCATCGTTTCTCCCTTGCATTTCACGTTTCCTGAAATTTCGACATAATTTTTTTACATATTCCGATAATTTTCAATTAGACTTGCTTTTTTGAAACCAGTTTAATTATTAGAATCATTATAGATTATAAATAGTCTTTCTGCGTCTCTTCTTCCCTAAATATTTGTGATTTGATGTCATTATGGCTGATATTGTGAAATAAATTTTTATCCATACATCTTTTATTGAGAACACTCCATATAAATGTATGCACAATTTACTCTTAACTATTTTCTTCTAATTTTATCTGAATAATAATGACAAACATATTGTAAGCTCCGCGCTCTTCTTTAAAAAAAAAAAAAAAAAACCTGAGTATTTTTATTATTTCAGAATTAAAACTTTTTTGTTTTCCCTAAAATATTTTTATTAATGACAATGTAATCATATATATTTTTTCATTTAAAAACAATACAAGCTGAAGTAATGAAATTTACTCGTCATAAATTATTACACTTAATTAGAATGGAAAATGTGTCACTTCTATTATTGTTCAAAGAAATTCATTTGTCTCATAGAAATATGTTGATTAATCACATTTACAGTATTTGCGCTCTTGACATAATTTCTTATTACACTTTATCAGATTTTCTAGTAAAACTTTTTTTAGTACAGATAATAATTTTATTTTATGCGTTTTATTGATGGCATTTGTGAATTTCAGTATGTTAAAAAAAGATTTAGGTAAGCATACAAATAAGTAAGAGTTTAATAAGATGTTTTTGCATTGTTTCACATCTACTTTCTAATTCTGTTTTTTTTTTTTTTTTTTTTAATCCATTTCATACATTTCAGATGTATGCTTGTGAAAAAAAATAATAATAATAAAAATCTTTAATGAAATTATGTTTATGCAGGTTAATATAATTTTGAGTAAAAATCTCCTGTCTAAATATATTTTTTGAACAGGTATTTTTTTTAAACAATTACTGGTGTTTTGAATAATTTATTATCCAGTCATTTGCAAAAACTCAAGACCAGTAGCCGATTTCATTATTTTAACGTATTGCATCATTTGTGCAGACTACTGCGTCACCTCATGTGCTGATTGCATCAGACGCATTCTACTGCTATAAATAAAGGTGGTCGGCATGTTTATCGACAGTTGTTTATTGGATTTTGTGGAAGACAGTGCGGTTGTGTAATTATTGTAATGTGTAAAAACCTTCACTTACTGTTACAAAAAGATCAGAAATATTGAATAGTTAAAAAAAAAAAAAAAAAAAAAAAAAATCAGAAGAAGTAAAAAATTATTTTCTAATAAAGGAAGGGGTTAGATATTCTTTAAGGCGACATCCTCTCATGTTAAAACTTTTTCGTCGTTAATTTTGATATATATATATATATATATATATATATATATATATATATATATATTTGTTTTCATTACCTGACTATCGTAGTTAATTGAAATATATTGCATTATGTCAAAAACTTTGATATTGAGCTTTCACTTGATTTATATGTTTTAAATCTCTTGAGTTTATTTTTATTTATTTTTTTTTTTCTTGGGGGAGAATCGGTCTGTCTGTAGTGTATGTGTATATGCATGTTTGTGTGGGAGAAATATTTTGGCTGTCACATCTCAAAGGCAAATAAATATACAACGACGAAACTTCAGAATTAAGACAAGTATAGAGTACACATGAATATTCAAATTTTTGATGTAAATTCGATAAAAGGAAATGAGACTTTGGAAATCTGAATATGAACCGTAAGTAAGTATCTCAAAAATAGTTCCAACGATTTTCTTCAACGTTGCTATCTAAATAACCTTTCAGTTGTCATTTAGTTTGCATATCAGTTGGATAGTTAAGGAAAATTGATAGACTGATTCAACAAACAAAAAAAGAAAAAATTCGGTAGTTGTTCGGACCAGCGTTACCAGTTACGGCATGCTGATCTACTCGGAAAGGTTTACTCGGTTCCTAATTGCGACACTATGGGCTAACCGATAAATATATGACGATCGGAAATACCCTTGTGAGCCAAAATACTTATCCTTAATAGCTAATTTGATTGCCACTTAATCAAAATCGGCCAGGAAGATACAGGCCGTTATAAAGACTGGAATTTCATGTGGGTAAATTCTAGTGTAAGGAAATATACACTCTAAGAAAAAAAAAAAAAAAGACGCATCAAGAAGGATTTATCTGAATGGGGTGAAAATTGGTAGATGTGATGTACATATGAAGAAAAATAAATGATTACAGTTTCAGGAAAAATGGATAATTTGATCAATAGAAAGAGCCTCACAAAGTGAACAAATCAATAATGCGTTGGTCAACGCGTTGCCCTTATGTAAACAGTTATTCGGCTTGGCATTGATTGACAGATTTGGCAGATGTCCTTATGCGATATATCGTGTCAAATTCTACCCAAATGGTGCGTTAGATTGGTAAATCTAATCTTAGCTGGTTGTTAGGCCTTATTCATAATTCTCCAAACTTTCTCAATGAGAAAGAGAACCGGCGACATTACTGTCCAAGTTAATATTGGACAAGGAAGGAAACAAGCAGTAGAAACTATCTCCGCGCGCGGGAGGTTATTATCATGCTGCAATATACGTTCAGTATTGCGTGATATGAAGAACAACACAATGGACCGTAGAATTTTATCGACGTACCGCTGATCTGTAAAAATGGTTGACAACCAAAGATGTCCTGCTATGAAATAAAATGGCCCCCCGGATCATCACTCCCAGTTATCAGGCCGTATGTCTGGTGACAGTCAGGTTGGAATCCCCCTTTATTCTGGACGTCTCCAGACGCGTCTTTGCTCTTCATAGGTGCTCAAATCGAAGCAGGACTCATCACTAAAGACAACTCTATTCCATTCAGTAACATTCCAGGCCAAACGTGAGCAACATCTCCGCGAACGGGTTCGTCGTTGTACAAGGTTTAATAGTCGTCGTCACAAGGGGCTCCGTGAGCACAACCCCCTCTCTCTGACCCATTTATTAATGATCTTTTAAGTCATTGTAGTACCAGTTGCGATTGATAAGTTCTCACGTCTGTCCTCTCTCTAGGCTGACCGCTTGCTTCTTGGCACTGTGTTCGACCATGGTTGACCCCTTTATGCTAACATCGTCTAATAGCAACATCGCTCATATCCAATTTTCAAACAATTCGCAGATTAGACCAACCGGCTTCTTTGAGCCCAACTAAACACCTCACTCAAATTCTGACATCTGCGTATGTTGTTCGCACAACTCTATGCGAGGTATAGTTACGACCTATCTGAGTAGACGTAATAAAAATTTTAAATAATTTATGACCTGGAATCAAAATTTTTCCTTTTTAATATCCTGTCCGTTATGCAGTTAAGGTGCGTTGTACAATCGCATGCTCATTCGATGCCAGCCAAACGTTAAAATTTACTCTTTCTTCGTTCGTATTTTTTTATTGTCCTAGAATGTAGTTCACGAAATGTTGACTTAAAACAATTCAATAACCAGTTGCACAAAATCTGTAAGTTAGATGGGTTTTGTGAGTGGTGCTGCTTTTTTCACTCTTTGCACAATACATCTGATATTTATATTGATGCAATACCATGTAGTTACAGTATTTCAGGACCAAACACATTTCTTAAGGAAGGTGATATTCAGATGAAAAAAATAATGTATTCCACTATCCACCAGAAATTTTAATATACCTAATTAATATTGTTATATTTCAGTGCACTCGTACATATATACAATAGGGTGGTTTGAAAAAAACTTTTTTTTTAATTTCAGATCGCTATAGTGCACAAAAGTTGTCATTGGTATAAACATGAAAAAAGCACTCATTATTATTTTTTAATAAATTTGTCTTCCGGTCGCGCAATGCCATCGAAGTTAGCAAAAAAATTTGAAAAACCTTAATTTTTCATAATTTTTTTAAGCACGCCAGATGGTTTTAATTGCGTTCCTATACCCTGAATTAACTACTAAAAGTTTGTAAAATCAATATATATGCACTTTTTATACATTTGTTTCATATCTTCCGGTCGCGCAACATAGTACAAAATGAGTAAAATTAGTAGTTTTTGCAAAATTTCAAAGTTTGACTGTTTAGTACATTTTAACCATACGACTTTTAGAGATGCTATAGTTTAATTCTATTACAATAAAATATTTAAAATCCAAGCATATAAGATAAACGTGGCTATAAGATAGGCGTGGCATACGTGACGAATGCCAGCGATGCGCGCGCAGCGCAGCTTGTCGTAGCCATTATCGTTTCCGCTATTTTCTTCAGTCTGCTGATGCCGCTAGCTCTAGTCAGTACTAGACTGTGTTGTGCTTAAGTCCGTATTCTACTTTTGCGTTATGTGTTTGTACTTGAATACGACACTTATTGATACAATGGATGTACCAATGAAAGTTGGCATAGGTACAGTAACTAGAAAAGATTTTGTGTGCCCTATTTTTGGTCACCCACGAGACTTGTTGCACAACAAGCTTCCTACACATGAAAATGTCCTTCGCTGCTGCTTTCAACAGAGATTCAACCTAGCTGTGACAATAAACAAGAAGAGTGTATCTTTTTCAAGAGTAGCCTCAACAGCAGCAAAGAAAATTATCGGTTTATATGACAAAGCCTCGATCCCAACTGTTACGGAGTACAGAGTCATCTAGATAATTAGTTCTTTATACAACATAGTAACACTTAAAAACAATTTATGAAGTGCATGATCTCCATAAGGAAATTCTATTCATTTAACAGAAAACTTCGTCCATTCGGCTAATAATTTCAACAAAATAGTGATGTTTTCTGTAAACATTTCGAAAAATCGATCATCTGTCCATTTGTGAACTAATTAAATATCGACATCAGTATTAACATGAACTGTACAGCATCGAAACGTTAGCGTATCGATATGCCGATAAACTAAACTTCTTCCATACTAATACAAATCTTCGCCGATGCCATTCGACGGCGTTGTGGCGGAGAGGGAAAAAAGGTTATGGAACCGAGAAAAAAGGTGATAAGTGGCTCATAAGTACTGTAATCGTACAACGCACGTCTTCTTTAAAGGGCCGATTGTCGTGAGTTTGTTGGGCATATAAGAAGGTAAATTCGAGATCTAGCAAATACGTTGCTTAAAAGCAACTCTACAGATGTTTTTCATATTTGGCTTCCTTTTAACTCCCTTTTAGATATCCTTTCGTATGTAATTATTACTTTCCGGTAAACAGATGAGTTTCACACTTTTTTTTTTTTTAATGTATATATAATTTGACGTGGAACCGAAATTCGGTGTCTCAAAAAAGGCTCTAACGATTTTCTTCAACTTCCCATACAAAACTCTTTTCAGATGTTCTTTCGTACATATTACTTAGTTCACATAGGTTAATTTACAGGTGTCCTGAAAAGGTAGGTCATTAACTCTCGTAAATGGATGTTTCGAAAAACGGTTCTATCGATTATTATTTTACTCGCTATACAAACTCTCTTTTATATGTCTTTACGACGCATTACTTACAGGAAAATTGTTAGGTGTCTGATTTTTTAAATCAATTTTATGTCACCTGACTACATCATTTCGAGAAATATATATATATATATATATATATATAACTATATGTAATAATGAGTAATGAAAGTCGTGTGTTTGTTACGCCCCAGATTTTTCAACAAAGTCATATTTTTCTCGCAACTGAAAATTTATAATATAAACTTTCCCAACTTTTACATTATAGAATGCAAGATATCTTTATTATGTAAAGTATTAACTTACCTCCTTGAGTGATTTAAACAGATATTAAATCAGCATAATATTTCAAAATACACAGGGACTTTTCACTAGTTTAATTAACAAATATAAAAATTTTACATTGAAAAATGTACAAATAATAATAGGTCAAACTGCCGTGTGCCGTTTCGCTAGCAATGAACTTCAACATACCGATGTTATTGTACAATTACCAGATGAATTTGTGTGTAATACGATAAGCGGATTTTAGGAATGGATCTTATTGGCTCATAACTCCATTGTAACAGATTCCCTTTCCATATTTATGAAGATATAAATTATGTAGAGATCTATACAAACAAAATTACATAATAAAATTAAACTATATGCTGTATTTAAAAAATAAAGTTTTTGTTTATTTATTTATTTATTTTTAACAATGTTTATGTTGTTACATCTACAAGTCATGAGTATTCAAGTAATAACAATAATAATAATTTTAATGTTAATAGCTATTTCAAAATTATGTTATATATATATATATAACATCATATGTTATATGTATATATATATATATATATATATATAACATCACTTGTAATGTTTAACTAAACTGTTTTTGTTTATTAATTTTTGTCAACATAGCGAATTTTTGTTAATGGTACTACTCTTAACCAACTGTTTAAATAACTTGACGATGGTATTCGTTTCTTTCTTTTTTTTTTTTTTTTTTTTTTTTTTTTTGCGAATGTACAAAAAATAAGCATCATTATTTATTGAATTACTATTTTTTTATTTGCATTTATAATTATTTTTATTTTTTCTAAATTTAAACTTATTTTCCACCATCTAAATACTTAATATAAAACCTAAGATTATTAATAAATAAAATATTCACGACAACTTTATAAATATAAAACTACAAAATAAAAAATTTAAGATTAAAACGAACATTCTTCGTACTTCTGTTATAAAACATTAAAGTACAATTTACCATTTTAACAGAAGTAATAATGCTATGCATGTGTTACCTAACCACATGATCATCATTCCGAATCTCACTACTGCTCAAAGCAGAGTCGAAGATTGTCAAAATCTAAAAGCCTGATTAATGTAGAGATTAGGCAATCAACACGTTGAGTGCCACTTAAAGAATTCTTAAGGAAATTCCCGTCAGGCCACAAAAACGTGTTATGTTTACAGTGTTTTAATAAAATCCATTTAAATTCTTTAATGATATAATCCTGTAATAAATAAAAGTTAAGTAAATATGATTTTTTTTTTTTTTTAATATCATATTTTCCACTATCAGCCACCGATGGCTGACATGGCACTCAACGTGTTAAAGACATTCGCAGTAGCCAGTTTATTTCCGAAATGATTGGTCAGAATCACATAGATGCCGACCGTTCAAATCATTGGATACAGGCATTTTCTTCTTATTATTTTTTCTTTCTTTTATATTAACTTTTGTAGCAGTTTTTTTTTTTTTTTTTTTATTGAATAAGGAGAGACTATATCTGAAAAAATACCGGTATCAAAAAATCAAAACAGTTGACAGCTACTGAAGGAGCTATTATGTTTTGAAATGTATAAAAGAGTGCCATCTTGTATAAAGATTTTACTAAACGTATACTCTCAAACTAACACTGTTAAAGAACCAAAAAAAGTGTCTGTAGTGTACACACTGTTTCTAAACACAAAGTACAGTTAAGAAAGCAAATGGATTCACTGCAAATAAATAAATAAATAAACAAAATAAAATAAATAAAATAAATGAATGAATGAAACAGCAATTACCATTACCGTCAATATTAACATATCTCTTGAGGAAGGAATACTATGTTATAATCAAACGAATTTTTGGTCTACTAAATTTTATAACTAGCAGGCAACGCCCGCTTCGCTGGTCCCTATTTTTAAATGAATCACTATAATTACTGAATTCTCAAAATTGCATTAATTTTTATCACGTGAAAAAAAAAAAAAAAAAAAAAAAAAAAAAAAAAAAGAGAGAAAAACACAATCTGATTAGGAAAAATGTCGCACCGGGTTCTCACTGCCTTCGGAAAAAATTCCCCAATTGCTCTAACTGTTATTTCTATTACTTTCCCCTTCGCCCCACCCTACCGTCTAACCTTATAATTTTACAAATTCGAAAATATCCGCAATCGATTTGTAAGTATAAAAACCCTCTATGCACCAGTTTTGAACGATCTATCTCTATCTTTATTTTTTTGCCCCTCCGCTCCCCTCCCCCTTGCCGCCCTCCCAATAATTTTAAAAATTCGAAAATATCCGCAGTCGATTTGTAGGTATCGAAAACATCTATCTACCAATTTTGAATGATCTAAATCTTTTTTTTTTTGCCCCTCCCCCCCCCACATTCCCGGCCCTCCTAATAACTTTACATTTTCAAAAATATCCCCATTCGACTTGAAGGCCTCTAAAACCTATCTGTACCAATTTTGAACGGCCTAACTGTATTTCTATCTGTTTTTGCCCATAGCCCCCTTACCGCCCAAACCCTCTTCCCTCACCTCCTAATAATTTTACAAATTCGAAAATATCCGCAATCGATTTGTAAGTATCGAAAACCTCTATGTACCAATTTTGAATGATCTAACTCTATTTTTTTTTTGCCCCTCCGCTCCCCCCCCCCTTCCTGGCCCTCCTAATAACTTTACACTTTCGAAAACATCCCCCATTCGACTTGCAGGCCTCTAAAACCTATCTGTACCAATTTTGAACGGCCTAACTGTATTTCTATCTGTTTTTGCCTCCCCCTTACCGCTCCACCCCCTTCCCGCCCCTCCTAATAATTTTACAAATTCGGAAATATCCGCTATCGATTTGTAAGTATGGAAAACCTCTATATACCAATTTTGAACGATCTAACTCTATTTTTATTTTAGCCCCCCCCCTCTCCCCCTCCACCCCTTCCTGCCCCTCCTAATAACTTTACACGTTCGAAAATATCCCCATTCGACTAGCAGGCCTCTAAAACCTATCTGTACCAATTTTGAACGCCCTAACTGTATTTCTATTTGTTTTTGCCCCATAGCTCCTCCCCCTTGCTGCCCCACCTGGGGGCTCAATTTCAAAAATTCCAGAAATTGGTTTTTAGATATTTGTATTAGCTATATTTTAGAGCAAAAATTTCACGTATATCTATTTTTTTGTTTGAGATATATAGGATTATGCGAAATCACGTTTTGCCCCCCCCCCCCCGTCCCCTTGGGTACCGAATTTTGAAAATTCTGAAATTGGGTTTTAGAAGTTTGTATTAGCTACATTTTAAAGCAAAATTTTACGGATATCTGTTTTTTTGTTTGAGATATGAAGGATTTTGTGAAATCACGTTTTGCCCCCCCTCCCACCTTGGGGGGCGAATTTTCTAAAATTGCTTCTTAGTGGACGCATACGTCATAGAAAGAACATTGTCACAAAATTTCATGCTTCTAGGTCCAAGGGTTTGGTCTGAACGATGATGAATCACCCCCTCACCCACTCACTCTTTCAGGAAGAACGATTTTATATATATAGATTTTGCAAACTATCTTTACACCGTAGTTAGCAATGCGCTTTCATTTGAATTTTTGTGCTTGTGTGGTGGTTTCTTAGTTGGGATCAATTGCTAAGAAATAAGATCTAGGCATGAGTGTTTCTTTTTGATGTCAATGCCAGCTTCCAGCACCAAGAAGCTTGTTTCTTTTAATACATATCACGTTATCCCTATATATACGTATACACATTATTCGGCGATAGTGAACCAGATATTTATTTTTTCACTGGTGTTTCATCATCATTAGTGACTGGAGACACGATGAATGGTCATTCTATGATTCAGTAAAAACCTCTAAGCACGATGTGCAGTGTCAGAAAGACAAAGCGATAACGAAGTATAATGAGCGATAAAAAAAGCGATAATAATAGCATCCAGAGTAAAAATATTGAAACATGACTGTATTTTATATTTTAACCGTAACGGTAATAAGCAAGACTCACATAATGCTATTTCTTTAGCATCATAGCACATGTCTAGAAAAAAGTGCAGAACTTTTAACAGTAAAATTGTGTGGATATTTTTTCCTTTGGTAGTTCTTTATTGTAATCAAAGAAAATAACACCTTATACATTAAACTAATAATTTTCTCTTCGTAAAAACATTTTATTGTTTCATGAATATTTTGAGGTAATTAAATGGTAAATGTAGTATAGCTACAGAGAGATTTTTCCATATCCACCAATCTTTTCTAACAATAATCACTTTCTTATTTAGTACCCTAAAAAAAAAAAAAAAAATAAAAAAAAAAATTAGGAAAAGGAAACTGTTATAAATGTACATTAAGGATTTCTGTGTGGTAATAGTAAAAGAAAAAAAAAAAAAAAGGCCGAAAGTCTTTTTTTTTCTTTTCTTTGCGTGACGACACCACCTTCCACCACAAAATTAAACTTTCGTCACTATGTATGTTGACAGTGGCAGGAAAAAAAAAAAGGTTATTCTTTTGTGTCATTGACATTGCCTTCTACCTAAAATTAACCTTTGGAAATTTTGTCTAACAGATGCTTTTACTTATAAAATTTTAAAATATAAAATTATTTTTTGCGATTGTTCTTGGATAATTGAATGGTAAATGCAGTGCCAATCACACAGAGATTTCTCCATTCCCACCAATATTTTCTAACAATAATCGTCCCTCAAAAAAAAAAAAAAAAAAAAAAAAAGAAAAACTGCTGTAAAATATTTCTTTGTAGTAACTGTGGTATAAAGATAAGCAGAAGGCTTTGATTGACAGTACCTTCTACCATAAAACTAGATATTGGTCATTTTAACTAATAGATGTATTTACTTATGAAAATTTAAAATAAAAATATTATTGTTTTATGAATATTTTGGTGTAACTGAATGGTAAATATTGTGTCAGCCACACATATTTCTCTATTTCCATAAATATTTTCTAATAATAATTCCCTTAACAAAAATTTAAAATAAAATAATCTGGTGTGGTACTCACGAGACTTTCTCCTATCCTGAAATTCAATACCATAAAGGCAGATTATGGGCATTAAGGAATAAAATAACGAATAATATTATGTAAACCTTCGTTAAAAACAATTTAAAATAGGCTTCGAAAAAGCTTTCTTAGACAAATAATTCTCTATGAGAGGGGGCTATATCCCCCTCAACCCCTCGTTTTAATATTATACTTACATTAAAAAAAGAATTCAAAAGCTGTTATTAAATTTTAAAATGTTCATTTCAAATTATTCAGACAACTTTCACCTGTACCATTCCTTGAAACATACGAATTTTCATGAAATATTTAAAGTAACAACCTTATAATAACTTCAAACTACAGCATTAGAATTGTTTGAAATTATTTGTTTTTAAATTATTCTGATAAAAGTCATAGACAAATATTAAAAGTTAAAAACATGGCTTAAATATCCAGGAAACTTCAAAACATGTCAAAAAAAAAAAAAAAAAAGAAAAGAAAAGAAAAGAGAAACGCTAAATATTTAGTTTTAAAAATTCTCTATTTACCACAGGACTAAGAGGAATTAAATTTAGTTTCTGAGCAGTTTTCCTGAACATGGTAAAATATTATAGTAAAACATTTCCACTAATTACATTCAATAAAAAAGAATTTTTTTATTAACTATTGGAAGTCCTGTGCATCTCTTAAAAATTATGTACAAACCACATTGTGCACTTTAACCAAGTAAAAACATGTTTTACGTATTCAGGGGAACTCAAAATGTCTAAATATAACAAAATATCAATTTAAAAAATTTGACCCCAAAGCAATACTTTCTCTACCATATATATGGGTGAGAGAAAGTAAAGATATTGTTTTATGATTATTTTGGAATTATTGAATGATAAATGTAGTGTCAGTCACACAGAAATTTCTTCATTTCCACCAATATTTTCTAACAATAATCATCTCCTCAAAATAAATAAATAAATAAATAATATTAATAATACTGTAAATGTATCAAAAATATTTCTGTGTAGTAATAGTGGTAGAAAGATAAGCGGAAAGCTCAATCCCTTGTGTGATTGACAGTACCTTCTACAATAAAATTAGCCTTTGGTCATTTTAACTAATAGATGTATTTACTTATAAAATTTTAAAGTAAAAATATTATTGCTTCATGACTATTTTAGGGTAATTGAATGGTAAATACTGTGTCAGTCATACAGATTTCTCCACTTCCACAAATATTTTCTAATAATAATCCCTTATTCTACTGACGCCTCACCTCCCACCCTTAAAAAAATGAAAAAAAATAAAAAGAGAGAGAGAGAGAGAGAGAGAAAGAAGAAATAAAGAAAACTTTTATAAATATACCAAGCATGTTTCTGCCATACAGAAACATGCCTGGTACATTTATGGCAACAGTGGTAGGAAAAAGGTGGAAAGCTCATTATTTTGTGTCATTGGCACTACCTTCTATCATAAAATTACAATTTGGTCATTTTGACTAATATATGCATTTACTTACAAGAATTTAAAATAAAAAAAAATATTATTTTATGAATATTTTAGAATAATTGAATGGTAAATGTTGTATTAATCTCACAAGGATTTCTCCATTTCCACCAAAATTCATAACAATAATCACTCTCCCCGACAAATAAAAATCTGCTATAAATGCACCAAAAAATATTTCTGTGTGCTAATAGTGGTAGGAAAACAAGAGAAAAGCTCATTATTTTTTTGTGACTAACACTACCTTCTACCATAAAATTACCCTTTGGTTATTTTGACTAATAAAAGTATTACCTTATAAAATGTTGAAATCAAAATTTAATTTATAATCATCTCAATAATAATCGTGCAGTAGTTTAGAATTTTATTCCCAATTGGGTATATTTATACATATGAATAAATGTTTTACACATGAAAAAATAAAGCACGCACTTTTAGTAGATATGTTTATTTAGAAAAGTCAGTTTTTAAGAAACAATTTTTGTTATGTTTGAGAGCAGTTCTCACAAAAGTCTGTTAAGATTTCTACATCTAGAAGTAAATTACAAGTTTTATAACAAAAATAAATAATATAATGCAAAATATCAATTATTTAAAACATTGGAAACAATAATACAGAATATATTAAATGTTTAACAAATTGTATTTTTCCTTAATTCCTTTTGGTGAATGCACTGTAATAAATCATACAATATAATAAATATATTTACTGTAGTTTCAATAATTGTATACTATTAATAAATAAGAACATTTTTTTTTTGAAGTAAACCCTTAAAAAATAATTAATAATCTTATTCTAAATTGAAATTAATTAAAACATATGAAAATAATAATTATTGTGCGAAAATAATCGAATTTTCATTTTACTTCGAATTCTGATATTATTCCATAGATATATAAGTATTATAGACAGTTTTATTCATTTGAATATATCAGAGGACATCTCCAAGATATATTTTCTTCTCTTTAAATTAATTTTTATTTTTAACCAATCATTAAACGGTCACTATTTCATTCTCATTTGAAATTTAGCATTTAAAAAAACACGTTCTTTTTTTTTTACTTTTACGATGGCAAATGTAATATTTTAAAAAATATTTAAAATATTTATTTGTGACATTTTATAGACTTTTTATTATATAAATTAGTCATTTTATAAATTTGTCTATACAGAAACATATACTATACAGAAACTATACAGAAACTGCTTCACACAATAATTTATTTTTATTTTTATTATTTATTTATTAATTTAATCATTTGCAGATACATAAAATGATATATTAACTTATTTTATACTACTTTATTACTAAAACTGTACAATTTATTTTATTTTTCAAATCCCACACCAACGTTTTTAAGTGAAATAATATTTATTAAACATTGTTTATATGTGTTTTGTCTAAAATAAATAAATAAATATAAAGCTTAGTGATATTGAAACAAATTTAACCTGTAAGCAGAAAACAAAGCTGCTGTATTAGTAAAATTTTTAGTGCTTGAATATATAAATAGCTTATAAAACAAGCTAAATAAAATAAAGTGTAATAAAGCTGTGTTTATTATTATTATTATCGTTTTAAATACTATTCAGAAAAAAAAATAGATTATACATACATATATATATATATATATATATATATATATATATATATATATATATATATATATATATATATATATATATATATATATATATATATATATATATATATATACATATATATATATATATATATATATATACTAAACCTTATAAAGTAGATTCTGTTTATTTTATAAATATTGCTGTCAAATTTCATTTTCATTACATGAATATTGTCACTGTCTTGCAGTGAAAACAAGCTTATATAACACAAAAATCGGAAGACAACGAAACCATTCTTTTACTTTAAACAGGGAAGTCTCACTCGTTAAAAGCTAGGTTTTTAAGCAACCGTATAATTCATGATAATTGCATTCTATTGAAGTTAACGTAACTGTGTTAAAACATGCATAAAAAAGTGTCTTACGTAGAAGAAAAGTTAAGATACACTTTTTTCTCTCCCTGTAAATGAGCGGAAAATGTATTTGTGCTAAACATTATGTATATATATATATATATACATATATTATAATAAATTATTTGTTTTCATGTGAGTTGTTAATATTTTCTGTTTTATGAGATGGTTATTAGTGATTTAATCATATTGCTTGTTCAATTAATACCAGGAATAATTTTAAATACGGAAGTGCTGTTTGATGATTAATATAACAAAGACATGATTATCGATAGTATTGTACTTATTAGCAAAACATAAAGTGTGATAATTCAAGAGTATATATTTCGAAAATTTATTTATTTTATTTAAAATTATATATTTTTTTAAATATATTTGAGTTATTCTGTGAAAACTGCAAAGAAAAATTAAAGCATTACTTTCTTTTCTTTTCTTTCTTTTTTTTTTTTTTTATTATTATAACCAAAATTTTTTACTCAAGATTTCTAATGAAATTGTAAAATTAAAATATTTTCTTTTTTCTTTAAAGTGCTTATCGAATTTTACCATACATAGCATGAGATATTAAGAAGTAAGTTTAAAAATACATAAAATACCAGTTATTTTCGCACAATTATAGTACAGAGAAGTTATAGTAGAGAAACAGAAGAAACATACAAGTTATAGTATTACATTTGTATTTTTAAAAAAATGTAAAGTATTTAAAATATTTTTTTAAGAATATACTATAAATTTTAACTCAACATTTTTAATTAATATGAATTTCCGTAAATTATTAAAAAAATTAAAATGTGTTGGAAAATAAAACTTAGGGAAAAAAAACTGGTTTATTTCTTACTATCTATATATTTTAGAGAAATGTAAAAGTAGACATAAAAAATCAGGAAACAATCAAAGATGTGTTCATATATACACATGTATTTTACCTTTTTATGTTTACATGCAATATAGCACCAGTTTCAGCTTTCAATATACAGAAAAAAAAACTGCATTAAAATTGCATTAGGATAACTTTATATGGGAACTGACATGTTTACGCACAGAATATCTGTTTTTGTATTTTATATACCTTGAAATATATATTAAATTCAGTTAATATATCCTAATTGACTATTGACTTTTTCATTTAAATCATTAATTGTAAAATGTGAGTTTATATAAAGAATTTTTAAAAGCATTAATTTTGATATCTGATTTAAAAAAAATGAAACCAACAGAAAGGTCACGCATAAAAGTATAATTTAACATTTTTTACACTTCTTTATAGCAAGTAAGTTAAAATAAGAAGAACTTAAAAATATAAATTACTGAAAAGAAAACATATAATAAAACATTTAAATAATAAAATAAATCTGTAGACTTGCAACTATTCCAATAAAATGTAGGCTTTCAAATAATAAAATTTGTGCTTGTAATGAGTAAAAAGAATTGTGTGACAATCGCAATAAATAATTTACTTTCGAACCGTAACATACTGAAATTTACATCATAAAATATAAACTAAATGTAAACCATTAAAACAATTACTCATATATTTATTTATTTATTTATTTTATTATAAATAATTGTAGAGAAATTGTGTAACAAAACTATTGCAAGAACACATTATAAAATCAGCTTTTATGTAAAATAATTAGCTGTAATTAACAAGTAAATGCTACAAATGTCAAAGCATAATTAGTTATGTTAAAATGTTCAAAAGGTTTATACACTTAAAATTCGATAATATTAAAAATGATTTTCCTGTTATTCATGAATTTTTCACCAAACTGAGAAAGTCTGATGAAAAACGATTTATCTGACACATTATTTAATCTAAGTTCATTAAAATCATAAATTGTTTATCATATTAATACTAATTAAAATTTTACAGAAACAAATTCTTTTTAGTGCAATGCAAAATTACACATGTAAGTCAACATGTCATCTTTACATGTAGAGCTTTTAGGTATAAAAGCAAAGAATAGCATATTAAGACTTGTGATGTCCACAAATTGTTGCAGAAATATAGAAATATTTTTTAAATACAACTCAATATATGAAAAAAAAAAATGTATTTTACAGTGTTACCCTTAAAAAAGCACAAGTGATATAAAATAAATCTCGCGCCATATTTTTTATTTAATGTGTACTGTGCATAGAGAGTTTGAACCCAAAATATGCTACCTTCAGAAAACTCTAGGACAATAATTTATTAATAAAAGAATTTAAACTATAACAAAATTTTAAAAGTACCAAAGATAATTTTTAAATTTATTATTGCAATTTTAATCACATTTATAGTTGTTCCAGAGTTTATTGATCCTTAGTAGATATCAATTACGGATATAAAATCATGCGAAATAATGTTTATATTAAATTAAACAAGGTAATTGCTGTATTGCTGTATATATTTTTAATATTTCTTTTTTTTAATGTAAATGTTAACCATTTCAACGGAATCTAAATTATCGTACTTTTATATAAAAAGATCTACATAAGTCGAATTTGCTGTAGGCTAAGAATTAAAAATATTTCTTACAGATTCATACAAGACACATTATTATGTTTAGAATTTTATAAGCGGTAATTTCCTTTTGAAATGAATATTATAATAAAGATAATATTCACTATTTTCTTTTTTTTTTTCTTCTTTTTTTCTTCATCGCATCTTTTGTTGCATATAATATAACACATATATAATATTTTTAAATTTTTGATTAATTTCTCTAAAAATATTCTGTACATAAAACGTTTAAATACCTGCTATTTGCATTAAAAGAAAAAAAAAAAAAAACTTTCCTTAAATCAACAGAGAGCTAATACGCAAGTTCTGTTCAAATTTTAATTCTACAATATTCTCTCTATTGTATTACATTACGTACCATTTAATTTAATTAAATGTAATATTATAATGGTAATACTCTAAAAATGAACTTTTTGCTATAACCTGCAGACAATATGCTAAATTTTGTATTTTTATATTAATATGCGAATCACTAATTTGTTTTAGAAGAGTAATTTTATTTTTGAAGAATTCCATAATCACTGAACAAGAGTTAAATTCGTGTTTGCCATGCACAATAAATACAGTTAGATTAATAATGGATGAGACCCTTTTCCCGATATACTTCATATCTTCTTCCCATAAAATTTCTTATAAACAGTAAGTTAACTTGTTTAAAACATATTTCTCTTCTGAATGAGTAATTTGCACGTTTTCTGATTTTATTCTTATAATAATAGAAAATGAAAAGGTAAGAAAATAAATACATACATTTTCTTTATTTGAAATCTAAGGACTGATTTATTACAATTTTAACATCGCACTATTTACTCTATCAGGAAAATCCATCAGAATATACCGTGACGTCACTTTTTATGACAACAAACGGGAGTAATCGTTGTTTATATTCGATTTCGTGCTTTGCTTTGCTTCTTGAAACAATGAAATATTTTGTATTTTATAATAATGAAAGATATTAAAAAATCGTAGCATAAATATTGTATTGTACCTCTCAGCACTAATACAATGGCTAATGCTTCTCAAAATTTCTTCTTTAGCGTTCCACAGGATCCTATTAAACGAAAACATTGGACATCCGCCATGAAAGGAAAACAATTGAAAATGATGATGATGGAAAATGGTGATAATGATATTAAATTATTATAAGGTGAAAAAGAAATTCTCAGAAATCACACAAACGATTGATAATTACGAAAGTTAAAATGAATTGCTGCTTGCTAATTAGGCTAACAAAATGTAAACATTGAAGCATAATAAAGTGTGACGTCAGGCAGCGTTTGGTGGTCACGTGGATTTTTGTTGATTTTTAAAGTTACTTTTTAAATTAATGAGAACGTTGTTTTGCATGTTTAATAAACTTTTGAAATGTATGGGCGTAAAACTACCAGAAAAATAGGATTTTGTTCAAATTCTCCCCCCCCCCCTCCTCATGTGTGCAAAATTATCATTATTTCATCAATATAATAAATCGCTTAAAACTGTAAAGAATGTTTGACTAAACCTACCGAAATTTCGTCAAAATCATTTTAAAAATTACTTTTATCTCAAAAAATATTTCACAAAAAACGCCATGTTTATTGTACATCACTTGTGCCACTTTAATTTTAATCAAGTCATTAAATTGTGTGGAAAAAAAAAAAAAAAATATTCACAACAGAACAAAACAACAACATTTTTTTTTCTTTTTAAATAATGAATAAACAAATAAGATTTTATTTATTTTAAAAATATGTTTGAAGATTTAATTTTCCTCACAACTACATAAATTCAAATATAACTAAAAAATTAAGAAGTTATATTAAGAGTAGGCAATCAGAAAAATGCTGAGATGTAATTTATATACAGACTACGTTTATGACAAAAATATTTAAAACGTTACATTCTCCTTTCGTTTTGAGCAATTCGAAGCACCAATAGCACATTTCTACGTAACATTTTATTTATATTTTCATATTATTTTCGTTAAAAATATCATTGCTTCCAGATTCGAATTATCAAAAAAGTGCTTTAGAAAGAAATCGATAACTATTTATTATTAAAAAAAATGTATTTGAGAAAAATATAAATATTATATAAAGTTTTATTTATTAAAATATTAAATGAAAAACTTACAAATTATGATACACATATAGATAAATAACTTGTTAATAAAAATCATACATAAAGTTAATCTTAATTTAAGAAGAATTTTTTTATTTTGCTTTAAAACATTTATTTTGCGTAAATCAATAATTTAAAAATGAAAATAAGGAATAAGTTTGTATAAAATTAATCACTTCTATTAAAAAAAAAAAATCTTTTTATTATTGTTATTATTACTTTTATTAAAATAAACATTAAATCATAAGTATCCAATATTTCTCGATCATCTCTGAACAAAAAAATTGATAATATGTGAATATAGCTTTGATTTAAAGCTGTGTAATAAAGATTTATTCAAAGCGTAAGAACACATTTGCCAATTTATTATTATTATTTTTTCTTTTTTAAGAAAAGTATTGATATACAAAATTTCCCTTAATCGTACATTTGACGAATTTGATATTAGAAAAATTATTTCTTCATTCAAAAATGTTACATTTTATTAATTAAATAATAAAAATAAAAATAACAATGTTAGTATAAAAACTAAGCAATAAAATAATGGTGTTTTTCCTTCCTTAAAACTAATATGATGATCCAGTGTGTTAAAATCCATTCACATAGTGAACTCCAAATAGAAGGTTTCATTCCGTATGATATGAGACCAATGAAAAACTGTAAGTTCGTATGGTTACACTTTGTGTCACGTGTATAAAATATACAAATGTTTAGCCAATTGGGCTTTCAATACAAAAACTTTCAGAAGGTAATTGTCTAATGTCTTTTTTCTTCATAAGACGTCGAATTCTCCTTCTACGTATCGTAAACCATATCACTAGAATCAAACACACCAGAACTCCTGCAGCTGTACAAGATACATAAGTCACTGGAAATCGTTTGCAGTGCTCTGGTGATTCGTCAAGACCAGAAGGACAATGCATTGTTCCATCACACCACAGTTCAGGGTCGATACAAGCTCCTATCTCAGGACATTCAAAAAGGCAGTCGACGTTGCGCATTGTCTGTCCCGACTGAGTTTTTACAAAAGGGCGTGTCACTTCTAACCAATGTATGACAAAAGATGCAGACGTTGGTGCAGCAACCATTTCTATAAATACTGTATCACGTGATTTTATTGCACTGTCTCGAGACTCGTTGTACCATGTGTGGGAAAAGATATCGAATTCTTCCAGGTCACTCGATTTATATAAATGTCCATCGTTGTCTACACAGGCGTTTGCCACGGGGTTTTTCTTTGGATCTAAGAAAATCAGAAGTCTGCTACCAAAACGGCATTCTAAAACGAAAAGAAAAAATGTATTATTTAATAACTTATCATTTTATATATTTACTGAAAACATTTTTTGTTCTAGTATACTATTTAAATAAATTATCATAAATAATCAATTTATCGTTCAAAATTTCAAAAGTAACTTTCCTGTATTTAATTTGTAGTGTGATAAATCAGTTTTGCATCACAAATTTTAATTAACCCTTGCACTACTAAGATGGCTTCAGTTTGATCTCATTTTATAGTTGGAATTCATTTTGAAAGGCTTCATTGCATTTGTGCGTTGCGCGTTTGTAGAAGAACTATAAATTGATAAAGGTATCACACTCAGTGATATTATTTATGTTTCTACGCAGTGCGCGGAGTAATCAGATCTGCTGCATGCATGTATGGAAGCATTATGAAAGTGTAGTTTGATATTAATTTTGTCATTAAGAATTCTTTTATTGAAAAAAAAAAAAAAACTTTTTTCCTGAATATACTTTTGTTAAAATTTATTTATTGCAGTAATATAAAGATATTTTGATCAAACTGTAGTCAAACGCATGGGTTAAATGCCGACATCAATGAGGAGCTACAACAACATGAGTCACTGATTCAACTTAAATACCAAAAAATGAGTACATGTAGTTACAGAAAAAATAAAGGAAAAAAAAAAATAAAGAAACAAATTATAATAAGCATCTCAAAAGAATATATATATAGTAGTATAGTAACACATAGGTAGTGAGCTCAACTCGGTGTTTGGGCTACTTCTAGGAAAATTCATTTTGCAAAGAACACTGTTTCAAATATATTATACATTTTTTGTAAGTCTTTCTTAATTCTATTGTCGGCTTTAGTTTTTTCTATCTTAATAATGTACCAGCACTTCTTAATGTTCACGGCAAATTTTTTTCAATTTCTGCATGTAACAACGTCTTTAACAATGTTTAAATATATGTATATCATTAAAATGCTATGATTTGAATATTTATTTACCATGACAAAAAAATTACGAAAAATAACGACTAAAAAATAAACCAAAGGTAGTATTACATTTCCAGAATACTGAAAGGATTTAAACGCTAAATTATTTTATAATTTACACAATATCAATGAAATAATTTACGAACATCGAAAGAAAATTCTAACTTTGTAATCGGAAAACATATGACGGTAGTACGCAGAAAGAATGAATTCCGCCTTTAGGCATTCCTCTAAAACGGTTCTTTACATTAAAAAAAGGTTTGCATATTCGTATTTAATACTTTATATGCCACGGGTGTATATATACGCCTGTAAAAATTCACCACATCGAATATTGACGATAAAATTTAAATAATAAAAAGACGAATATGTAAAATTATCTACTAAATAATGCGAATGGTCTGTGTGTCTGTCTGTGTGTTATTAGCATAGCTCAAGAACAAATAGTTACAGAAAGTCCAAACTTGGTATTCTGAGTGTGTATGATATAGGGATGCTACACTAAGCTTTTCGTTGAGATGAAATAAACGGTTCGTGTACAGGGACGCCCAATAGAATTCAAATACATTACGTCTATGGGGGAAATTGCAGGTATCGCAGTCTATAGTTTAGCATCTATAGACTGAACTAAACCAAATGAAAAGAATATATGTATTTTTATATGGGTAAAAACATGTCTCATGTAGAATATGATAGGGAAATAATTTACTGGTCGTTTACAGGGCTACACAAAAGAACTCGATAAAAATGCGACAATAGTTGCAAATTGCTGGAAGTGTATTTCAGGCTGAGCTATGTATTATTACTATAGGATTATATTTAGGTGCACCATGTCGTTTGTATATTATCTTCGAAAGATACACAGGGCTGCAAATATTTAAGCGATAACATTCATTTTTGTTGTTAGTGGATTTGCTTTACTAATAATATTTCACCATTTCCAGGAAAGCTGTTCGGAAAGTGAAATGAATTCCTCATTCAGATATGGTAAATAATGTATGTTTTTAAGCTAAATATTCATCGCTTGTTTTTTGTATATTTACACGTTTTTAGGCTTCTTGATTACCGTACTCAGGTTTTTAACGTTTGATTTTTGTTTGTGTCTGTTAGAGTGACTTAAAAACGAATAATTTTAGGAGATCCAAATGTTGTATTTTTAAGTTAGTATAAGTTTGTTGCTGGAAATGTGTGATCAAGATTCATAAGTTTCAAGGAATGTTGCGAGTGAAAATTGTCTGAATAATGTTAAGTGAACTTTTAATAACAGATTTAAATTCTATATAAATGTAGGTGTATTAATGGAACGGGGTTCAGGGGGATGGTAGCCTCCCTCACACAGAGCTAATTATCATATAAAACTCTTCCGAAGTCTAATTTGAATTGTTTAATATAGGTTTATATAACAGTATTCGTTATCATACCTCTTAATCTCCAACCTGTATTTATAGTATTAAATTTCAGGGTAAGAGAAAGTCGTGTGAGTGACACACCAGATTATTATTATTTTTTTTAAAACCTGTTTTTAAAACCTGGGAATTACACGTAGAAAAATACAGTCTGTCTCATAAATATAGATATTGTATGAATTTACTTAGACATATTATTAGTGAATTTTTTTTTCAGCGACTATTTTTATTTAGCATTCTTGAAGGTAAGTATCTTCTGCTATTCTGACTTTTACTGGTTTGGAAGTATTTTTCGGTTATTTTTGACTTACAAATAGATATAAATTCGACAAAATAACTAGAGATAAAGAGATTTCGAAAGAGGAGATCATCATAGTTTTGGATTTAAAACTTAAAGGTAAAACTCTGAAAGATATATCTACGATTTTAAAGAGATCTTTAAAAAGATTTACAGAATTTTTCATTATGGCGAACACTAGTCTAGTAAGAAAAGTCGACAAAGAATTACAGCCATGCGCGTTGACAGAACCATTCTAACAGTGGCGGATCCAGATCTTGACTTTTGGGGGGGGGCTAAAATTTTTCAAAGTGTTATTTTGGACCAATAAAAAATTTACAATTGCAATATTCAATTGTGAATGTCAGTGTTTTGGGCGGGGGGGGGGGCTTCAGCCCCCTAGCCCCCCCCTTAAATCCGCCACTGCATTCTAAGCATGTCACACAGAAAAAAATATTTCATTGCAAATTATTAGATCTAAATTTGCAGTGTCAAAAGATACCATTTACAGAAAAATACTGTAATTTAAACGAATAACTTTCAAGAAAATGCCAATTAAACCATGCTTAAAAGTACACCACAAAACTCTACGTTTAAACTGCGCAAAGAAAATGATTCTTTATGGTGATAAATTGCTGTCAACAATATTTAGTGTCGAGAGAAAATGGACCTTGGATGGACCATTTAGATATAAATTTTATTATGATTTAAAAAACGGATAAAAACGTGTTTTTAGTAGGCAGCAAGATGAAGGATTGATAATGACTTGGGATGGTTTTGAATTTAATGAAAAATCATTTTTGGCAATTTGTAGCAAGAAAATGAACTCTCAGGATTTTCAGCAAATCTTAAAGGACCATTTAATTCCACTACAGGATTTTCTGGGAAGACCAAACTGTGCATATCAACAAGAATATTAATGCGTCTAACTCAACAAAGACGCTGTAATCTTGAAGGTAAGTATCGTCTGCAGTTCTGACTTTTAATGGTATGAAGTCCTTTTTCGGTTATTTTTGACTTACAAATAGATATACTTATAAATTCGACAAAATGACTAGAGGTAAAGAGATTTCGAAAGAGGATATCATCATAGTTTTGGATTTAAAACTTAAAGGTAAAAATCTGAAAGATATATCTATGATTTTAAAGAGGTCTTTAAAAAGTTTTACAGGATTTTTCATAATGGCGACAACTAGTCTATTAAGAAAAGACCTAGTCGACAAAGAATTACAGCCATGCGCGTTCACTGAACCATTCCAAATTTGGAGTGGCTTTGGAAAATTCTATGGCCAGATGAGGCGAACTTATTTTTTAAGATGGAGCTGTAAATAGTCAAAATTGCCGCATATAATAATCAGTCAATGTGATGAATTCTCATAAATTATTCACTTTTACCGGATTATATTATTAATAATATTAATAATTACCAATTAATTACATTGACTGTAACATGTATACATATTCGTGCGTGTGTGTGGGGGGGGGGCGGATTACTATAAGTTTAATTCATAGAAAACAGGATGTTTTGCTTTGACATATAATAAAAAATTATTAAGAAATTGTTCCTTAGTACTTAATTGTCAACGAAATAATAATGATAAAATAAATAAATAAATAAATAATATAAAATCAGAAGAATTTTTAATTAATTTTGAATAATGTCAACATTTCCTTGTTATAGGCTATCTCTATATTAATAAAAGACTAATTTATCTTAATAAAAATCCCACTATAAAACATTTAATGATTAATTAACTTAAGAATAATTTTCATTATTTTTCTTTTTTTTCGTGTTAGTTTAAAAATTTTAAACTGTCATCTAGAAAACCATATCATGTATTTTAATAAGTAAAATACGATACTAAAAATCAATAATGATATATCTGTCTATTATAAATAAAATTTCCTACATTCTTCTCCATTTCTTTATTATCACAGTTTCTCAAATTTAATGTGAAAATTACCAGTTGGAAAAGTCAAAACGAAATAAAAAATAAAAAATAAAAATATCGCACATAAGAAGTTACTAGAATTTTAATTGAATAAAATTTTTTATCCGTTCTAAAATTAATTATTTTAATTTCAACTCCACGTTGTAAAATTATGAATTTTATAAAACTGAAATATTTATGTTAGTTTATTTGTGTAGCACATACGCAAAAACGCAATATATTTTTCGTTCCCGGATTCAAATGCTTAAAATTATTTGCGAATGCCTTTTTTTTTTCTTTCTTTACATCATAAACTATAAAATGAAATCTATCCCTTACGAAATGTCCGTCAATTCAGTTCCACTTGAATTATTTTTATACAGTTACATGTGCATTAAAAATAATTTGTTATAGAAATTTTCTCAAAATGATAATGTTGTATACAACTAAAAAGCAAACATTAATCTTAATTGATTCAAATTCAAGTATATATATATACAAATACTTTTACTTACCATCTGTTAAGGAAGCATTCATTCCTCTAAATTTTAAATAAAGATGACGCTGAGGCGAAGCTTCAATTTGCCACCTACATCTAATTTGTCTTTCTTGAGAAGGCACCTCGAAGAAATGTGTTTTCGGCGGCAAACGAAAAGTCATCACACCGTCACCACTGGGACCAGTTTGTTTACGAAGGCCACTTTCACATGTGGAAAAGTTTATAAACTCATATTCAGCTTCAAAAGAATAGTCTTCGAAGTCTTCTAAATGGCTCATTCCTATTACTTCAAATTTGAATTTCACGTTACTAACTAATGATTCTAAAATCACAGGTGGGTGTTCATTGTCAATGATCAAATCACAGATGCACCCCACAGCCGATGAATGGCCATCCCAGTACTCAGTGGCACTTAAGAGTGCATAAGATGGCTTGTGTATAAGATTCTGTCTAGAATTCATATGACAGTTGTGCTTTTGAAGCATTGTGCCGT
The DNA here is from genome assembly GCA_963930645.1 of Salticus scenicus. Classification (NCBI taxonomy): domain Eukaryota; kingdom Metazoa; phylum Arthropoda; class Arachnida; order Araneae; family Salticidae; genus Salticus; species Salticus scenicus. The sequence continues at coordinate 150,629,702 of OZ005649.1, forward strand.
AATATGGTCGGCAATCAGACACATTCGTTTTTAGCCTCACTTTCTTTAAGGTGATTTTTAACCTTTCTGAAGAAAGGCCGACGAAATGATAAATGCATGAAACATTTTTTCGCCCTCCTCGCCCATAGAGAAAAACATTTCGTGGATTGTTCAGTATTCCATTTTTCATAAGTCTGCTGTCTAAACGTCGATCACATTCGGAATGATCAATAGGTGTTCCTTGTTGGCTTGTATCGACGAATTCATAACGAGCGATGAATGAGCTTGTTGCACTTGTTAGAAGTTCTGAAGTAAATGAAAGAAATCTGTGGCGAATAACCATTTCTGATCCTGTTGACAAGTAGCTCTCAGTAAGAACCTATAAAGAAAGAATAATTTATATATGTTAAAGGAAGGTCAGTTCCAAAATTAAATTGTATTATTTAACTAAATGTTGAATTTTATAGTTTAAAATGTAGTAGTTGTATATTATTTTTGTGGGATTTAAGTTGTTTCTGAAAAAGAAAAAAAAAAGTCCTGTTCGCTGCCGTAAAGTTTCTGCAATGACAGAAAATATTCGTAAACTACAGAAAAAATATGTTGACAGACATTTTCTGTAGCAGAACAATGCAGAAAATATTAGTAGATAAGTGTTTTGTTAATGTACCGAGTGACTTGGTGCTTCTTTATTACCAAGTTTTCCTTATGCAAAACACCTATCTACTAATATTTTCTGTATTGTTCGGTTACAGAAAAATTCTGTCAACGTATTTTTTCTGTAGCTTAGGAATAGTTTCTATCGTTGCAGAAAATTTCTGGCAACAAACAGAACTTTTTTTTTACAGTGTGGAAGTCTGATTTAAAAACTGCGTTTTCTTTCAGGTAGTCGTCCTGAAATCTGATAATAAATATTAAATAAAATTGCAATTTCTTTAGATAACTGAATCACTTTAGGACTTTTCTTTTTTAAACTTACATAAGTTAAATTAAGGCACAAAGATTTTTTCATCTCGCCAGAGTTTGCTTTTGAAATTATGTTAGCATTAACATAACAATTAAAATTAACAACGAGGATTTCTAAAGAAGCTTTATATACGATTAAGGATTAACAAGCTATAAGGTGATCCATATTTTAACACAAGGAAATCTCTTTCCAGAAGTATCTAAGCAGCCTATTATAGATAGTTTCGATGTTAAATTCACATTCAAAGTTGAAAAAAAAAGTTTCTATTCTTAAAACTGAACAAACTGGCTATGAATACAAAATAAAATAAAATAATAAAAAAAAAAAAACTTTGATGTGTAGAGTACTAAATACTTTTTTACAGTCGCTTTTAATAAGAATAAAACGAGATACTCGTACGCTATTTAAAAGACAGTTAACATAATTAGTAAGTTTGTGCAACCTTTGCTGATCGCTTTGAAGGGAAAATAATAATAATAATAATAATAATAATAATAATAATAACATTGAAACAATTTTGGTTCTCGAGTGAGGGAATGTTTAAGAGATTTGAATTATGCAGAACTCACCGTCATATACTAATTTGAGTATTTTTTTTTTTTTTTTTAGAAAAATTTATTAAGTGTTTGGAGTATTACCCACTTATGATATCTCATTTGATAGATCATTTAAATGCATGAAACATTTGAAATCAATATTTTCAGTGAAATTTCTTTCTGTCAAAATATTTTGATGTATACAGACTTTTGAAATTTCCTGATATATAAAAATGTATAGTAATAAACTTATAAAATATTTACATTTAAATATAATTGTTAGGGAAGACAGGGGCTAGTTGGCAATAGATTTTAGTTTTTTGGGTTTTTTTTAATTTTTTGTGCAATACTTAGATAGACTCTGATGAGTGCATCATTGTTAAAAATGGTTTCTTAAAAATGAGCTAAATTGTCTCAAAATAACTCCAAAACAACATATACTTAAATTTGAGAAACCATGTACTCATTTTTGAGTATATTCACTTGCTCAAAAATGGGGTGAACCAATAAGAATCCCAATATCCCCATATTTCACATGTCAATAAACTCAAAAATGAGTACATGAGTTTTCAAATTTAAGTACATATTTTTTCGGAGCTATTTTGAGACAATTTTGCTGATTTTTAAGAAACCATTTTTAACAGTAATCAAAAAGCTGAACACTTTGGCTATAAAATCAGATGTAGCCTATGAATTAAATATGTGTTTAAACAACGCAAAAACACTTTTTTTAAACCTCGCAACTATGGCATTTAACCCCGTGTTCGGGGGTAATTGGCATACCGGTAGAGCGAGTTTACATAACGTCATATGGATAGGGAGAATACAATAATTTTCGAGGAAAAACTTTTTTCTTTTTTTTTACCAAACATCCTACTTTAATAATATTTGGCCAAAAATGTCTGCTTAAATGTATCCTAAGCAGTTAATGAATTCCCCAAAGAAACAATTCTTCTTAATTTTAATTTCGAGAGTTAGTCAAATAGAATTAGCTCAATATTTGAAATCAGTCACTAATGTAGGAGTTTCACGATCGTTTATTTGAAGAGGTGGGTTCTATTTTTGCATAATTTTACTTTGGTCATACGAAATCATTCTCATCTGGAAATCTTCATGTTTTTTTTTTTTTTTTTTTTTTTTTTTTTTCAGCTTTGGTGAATATGTGAGTTTCATTGCCATTGGTTTCGTCAAATTTCCTAAATTACTAACTGGTTTAGTATTTGTCCAAAATAGAGTCATTTATTTTATTCAGGATAATAAAGAGGCCTTAGATTTTATGTAGGATTCGTTGTAGTGACCCCATCAACGCCAATTCTCTGATAGAGTATCAGATCTTACCGATGTACAACGGGTTAACCTTTTGTCTTCAGACTTTTATCTTTGCGGGTTAATCTTTTGTCTTTAACTTTTAGTCTTTAGACTTCTATCCGTCAGATATCATGTTCGAATACAACATACCACATGCACTTCTGTAATTTTTTATCTTGTTCTATGTGACTTTTCTGTCTCTTCTAAGATTAAACAGAGTTAATGGAAACCGTCGGGAAAAACTACTCATCACCGTTTTGGCTAGAATTTCAGAACGATACGTCTTCATCTTTGAGAGATTATTCAAACTTTGAACTGTCATTAAGGTAAGATGTGCTAGACTGTGGAATATTTTGAAAGAAAGTGGATACCCACTACATTTGATACATGCCATAAAGAGTCTATAAGGAACAAAAATCCTTATCGAGGTCGACAACTCCCTCTTTGAATAGATTATCATAAATCAAGGAGTGAAACAAGGTTGTAGCTTATCACCCACACTCTTCAACATTTTTATAGACTACCTAATGAAAGAATGGAAACCTATGGTACCCAAAGGCATCACACTTGACTCTAAAACATCTATTCATACAATTTTATTTGCGAATGACCAAGCGATTTTTTAGGACAATGAAGATGATCTAGAAAGGGTAATCTATAAACTGAATAAACTAAGTCAAACTTATGAAGATATCAATAAAGAAAACTTAAACGATGTCTTTTAAAGGCAAAGAGCCTATAAGAACTAAAGTCGTCTTGGATAATAAAGTAATAGAACAAGTCTCAGACATTAAATATGTGGGATGTGATAATTATTATAACCAAAATAAAGACTTAGAAAATAAACTGCATAAATTCCAACATATTTACGGAGCTTTGAATAGAATACTAAGAAATAAGACGCGTGGAGAAACTCAGTTAAAATTCTACAAAGTAATGGCAACACTGACACTGCTATACGGATCGGAGACCAGGACTGTTAACACCAAAGAACGATCCAGAATACAAGCTTCGGAAATGAAGTTTTTGAGAGCTGTAAAGAAATGTACAAGAATGGACCGACTAACTAATGATTCCATACGCTCCGATTTAAAAATATAGAAAATCAACCAAAAAATAATAGAATATCAAGATAAACGGAAAGACCACATGGAGCGAATGAGCAAAGACCGACTACCAAAAAAGCTGATGAAATGCAAACCTAGAGGCTAGCGAGACCGGGCAGACGTATGCTCCGGTGGATTGATCAATGGGGCCGGAACAGGCTGATAGCCTAATCCATGCTGTATATGATGACGATGATGATGATTGATTCTTCTTATAGCTTATGCTTTAGAATTTTAACAGTTACTAAAAATATTTTTTATAGCAATTTACAGAAAGGGATTTTATATTAGCAAAAATTATTGAAAATGTATTAATTCTTTTTCGAAAAACATTTTGCTTTATCATCCAAATGCATATTTGCGCCTATATATTATTTACGTATGTCTCCCAGAAACTGCAATTTTAACGAAAGTAAATAATTCTAATAAAAATAATTATACTTATTATAAAATGGTTTAAGAAAATAAGGCAATTCTTATTATTTCAAACTTCTTTCTTCTGCAGCTCCCAGGTGAGGAATTAGTCAAGCAATAAACTTTTGTTCAGTTATCCGATATTCTCCGTTAAGAATGCTTTCATATGTTCTGGATAGGTATAACATATATATTCTTAAAATGATTTGTGTTCTTCATTTTCGACTTATGTCAAACGTTAACATTAGAATAAAACTATTTCTGTTCAAACACCATCTGCATTTTCAAGCAGCTATATTCTTAGGTCTTATATTTGTTCCTTAAAGGTATAGTTGAAAAATCTATGTAGAGCAAAATTTCTGAGTTTTCAATGCATTTGTATGCGACTGTTCAACCGATTATCTGTCAGCTGTTGAGATATTTATCAATGAAAATACCAAACTTTGTTAAACTTTATTATTTAAAATGCCAGAAAATGGTATGGCATACAAATTGCAAATATGGCATACAAATAATAAAATAAAGATTTTAAATGCAAAACATGCAGCATTAAAAAATAAAAAATATACAACATTAAAAATTAAAAATTATCTACAGAAAATTTTAAGTTTTAAGAAAATCGCAGTAAAAACAAATTTGAAGATGAAGTTTTAATAATAAAAATAAAATAACATAAAATAAAATAAAATAAAGAAAAGAAAGTTAAAGAAAGATTTAATATTATTTGCGTTATTCATATGATGATAAATTCTTATCGTATAAACCAATGTAAAGTTAACTTTACAAAATTAAATATTATATTTCCACAAAATCAATAATGCTCATTTACGCTGCATCAAAAGTATAAAATATCAGCGCATGTCTGACTTTGAATTTAATTGAATATTATATCTCTTTATCATCTCTAACTATCAACAGAATTTAGCAATATTTTTATTGTAAACTTATAAATGAAGTTGTTTTCTGCCATTTTTCTTTTAAATATTTGTCAAAATCAGTAAATAATCGCGATTTTTACTTAATATTTAACATGAGTTGCAGGTTTGAAGTTAAACAGTTCACAAATCATAAAATACAATTCAAAGTAGGATGAACAAAATATAATATTTTAAATAAATTTTTAAAATTTCTAATTATTAACCGATTTTAGAGATTTTTGGACTCTGAAATCATAATCACTACTTATAGGCACTTTTTAATTTTTTTCTAAATCCGTTTTGAATTCGCAATTTTTGAAAGGGGGTTCTATACTTCAATCCAAAATATTACATAATCTATAATATAAAAAGTTTTAAAATGTAGAAGGATGCCAGTTTTCAAAATTTATATAACATGATTTGGAAATTGGAAGATAGCCAGATCAAAATTTGTAAAATATCGATGCAAAATGAACGAAAAAAAAGCGTATTTCAATTAAATAATAACAATAAAAAATTCGTTCAAACAGATTTTCATGAAACAATGTAAGAACATCTAAGAATCTAGAATTTATAAGAACAATCCCGATGAAATTAGTATTATAATGTAAAAAACTGAAAGGAAGCTATACTGCTTCAAATTCATAACCCCCCAAGATTCTTTGGACGGTGTTTAATAAAAATACTATCCTTATTATTATACAAAACATATAAGTTTTATTTGTTATGAATAGCATTAAGAATTCAGATGTACTTCTTTCAATAAACTTATATGAATATATTTATATATTTTCTATGACTAAATAAAAAATTATATTTCTTAAATTTTATTTCGACAGATAATATTCGAATGAAAAATAAATAAAAAGAAAGGAAGTAAAAAAAAATCTTTGCGCGAGGGAATTTTTCTTATTGGTTTTTTACGAACTTATGGTTTCAAAGTAATTAAAGAAAACTAAAACAAGCGAGGAAACTTCATACGATATACGAGGGTAAGGTGAAAAGTTCTCGGCCTGACACAAAAATGGCGTTCCAATCAGCAAAAATTTGTATTTCCTGCCTTGGTGCACGTTCCATTAGTTTATATGACAAGTTTCAAATTGTTCTCTCAAGTAGTTTATTTACACGAATTTTTTCGTTAAAATGGATAAACTGGAATATCGTGCGGTCATAAAATTCTTCGTTTTCGATGGATTAACCCCTAAGAAAAGTCATCTGAATTAAACAAAAATTTATGGGGACTCTGATCCTTCCATGTTAACCATTAAAAAGTGGTCAGTTAATTTTAAACGTGGTCACACGTCGCTCGAAGATGACCCACTTGAAGGACGGCCAAAAACGGCCACCACACCGGAAATCATCGAAAAAGTGCATGATATCGTGTTGGACGATAGAAGAGTGAAGGTGAGTGAGGTAGCTGAGGCTGTAGGGATATCGGAAGAAAGTGTGCGAAACACCTTGCACAAAGAATTAGGGATGCGAAAGCTCTGCGCAAAATGGATTCAGCATTTGCTGAATTCCGGTCAAAAGAAAATGCGCAAATCATAGTCGCAGCAATGTTTGGGACGACTGAATAAGGATCCGACTGATTTTGTGCAGCGATTTGTCACCATGGATAATACAAGGGTTTACCATTACACGCCAAAAACGATAGAACATGCCAGAAAAACCGTAAATGAATATTTTCACAGCCTTTTAGACTCTCACTTCTGGGAAGGAATACTGATGTTGAAGAAATACTGGACCAAGTGTGTTAAAGTCAAGGATATCTAAAAAAATAAAATCCCTTTTTAACAGAAAATCGCAGTCTTACACTGCCAGGCCGAAAACTTTTCATCTTACCCTCGTATATATAAATAATGGTTTTAATTGTTTAAATTGAATTTTATCTAAATGATTATTAAAATTTCCAAAAATGGTACTAAAGTAACATTATGATTATAGAATTACAAGTTACTTCATATGACCTTGGCGGTGTAGGAGAGCAGGATAATTAACAATATGATCATAGAAAATCAATACAGAAATAAAATGAAAAATAAGAGAAACAATCACTGTAGCTTATTACTTCACATGGCCTTGGAGGAAGATAGATTGGAGGATAATCAGCAGCATGTGCACACAGGTGAGGGCCATTTTCTCCGCAAAAGAGATGTGCAGGTTCTGGAATGAGCGATCCAGTGTTGTTGGCATTTGTATTTCCAAAATCATATATTTCCAATTTGCTAACAGAACAAGCTGAATCAGTTTCAGATGAAGTTGTTCTTTTCTCAACGAGCACAAAGAAAGATATAAAATAAAGCCAAACCTGTTTTAAAATGAAAAATATATAACCATCAAACATGTTATTTTATACTATATATATCCTAGCATGAATTTTCATTTTATTCTATAATACAGAGTAACTGTATTGTTATACACCAAATAAAAATTATATTGGGAACTTTTTTTTCTAATTTTTTCCCCTTTCAACAAAAGATTCCTTATTCTTCATAAAGTAAGAGTTTCTAGAAAAAAAAAAAAAATGCAGAAAATTTTAAATCTTTACTCTAGAAAAATATTATCTAATTTTCATAAATTTGAAATCAGTAACCCCCATATTGTATTAAACCGGAAAAAAAAGAAAGAAAGAAAGAAATGAGGTAAGTGTGGTTCAAAATTGGTTTGCCTATTAGATAAAAAAAAGATTTCTACATATTAAAAATGTTACTGTCTCTGGCGTCAAATATATTTAGCCTGGAACTGCATCTCCTCGCAGAGGGCAGTGTTCTTCGCGTTATGAGAGGTATCAATGTGTGCCTATTACATCCAGAAAGGCATTTTAGTATGTTGGAAATTTCTATCATCTTAATTAACGAAGTTATTAATTAAAAACGTCGGCTTTATAAAGGGGTTTATACACTATTTGCCATTTTACAAAAAGTTTCTGAAACCGTTGTTGTTGTTTTAACCTTATGACACCAATTTTCACAAGAAAAATAAAATGATATGAATGGTGTAAAAAAAAAGTAAAATAAACGTCAATTTTGCTATTGGTAACAGAGAAATTTTTATTCTACTTTTAGAAAATTACTTTTCTTACTGACAAACTCTTGTGTTGATTATATATATATATATATATATATATATATTACTTTTTTGTTGTGTGTGTGCGTGTGTTTGTGAATAATGAAATAATATTGTGTCTATGTAATTGACTGCATTTATTTTTGTCTTTAAAGTTTATTATTTATTATTTTTTATTTAAATGCATAGTTTAAAATACTTCACATATTTTTTTGGCATAAAAAATGTTTTAGATTTAAATACAAAATCATTTAAAAATGACAGGATCTTCTAATTTATAACTGGTAATTTTTAACGTTACAGAACCAGATATTTCTGTGATACGTTTTATATTTATAATTCGGGCACACCAGCGGCCGAGCTGCACTGAAAAGTTGGTAGATGGGAAGTGCCAGGCTCGATCTCAGGTCACGCTCATCAATCAAGCTTTTCGGAGTTTTCCGTAGTTTTCTCAAAAACTTTTGTAAATACGGGCTAGGACCCCATGGAGGGCAATCCCTTATAGGCCTAGGATTCAAGCGTAGTGAATCGGCCATAAACCGTACAATCAACAAATATATTTCTAATTATGGCAAGAAAAACATTCATCACTTAAAACATTTATAAAGAATGAAATAGGTTTTATTCTTCTTTCTGTTTATAAGTAGGTAGAAGAGAATTAAAAGCTGAAGCTGAAGGAAATTTTTCCAAATTAAAATAGTAATAATAATAATGAACTATTTTCTTTTCAGATATTTTCGAATGTATAAATTATTACCTAGCTGTACGTTAGAAATATATAGAGAGTATTATATACCGCCCTAAACTAACTAAAATATTCAATAGTGAAAAGTATAGGCATTAGTAAAATAACTAATTTTTTTTTTTTTTAATTTTTTAATAAGCAATTATACCAAGAAAAAATTGTGACAATTTAAAAGTCGCCGAAGGGCCCTATGCTAAAGCTGTAACTCAAAGTGGTTTAGATATTACAAATTTCTTTCTATTCTAAAAAAAAAAAAAAAAAAAAAAAAAAATGGTGTTAAATATTATTTGGAGAAGTATTTTATTTGGGGGAGATTTTTGCCACAGTGTCAAAATTTTAAAAGTCACCAAAGGGTCATATACTAAATATATAACATTACAAATTTCTTTCTGTTCTAAAAAAAAAAAAAAAAAAAAAAAAAAAAAATACAAATTTTTAGAATAACATTTCATTTAAAATAATAATAATAATGTGGTATTAAATATTATGTATTGCAATTTGTCATTGAATACGGGGATTTCTAAATATATTTTTTTTTGCTTTTGTGTTATGTTTCACTATTATTATTACTATGTTGTGTTATGTCCACTATTATTATTCCTATTCAGTGAAAGGCAAAGAAGCAAATAGGCGGACAGAGCACCTCAAGGGTTTGTAAGTGAAGCGTGTTGGGGGGCGGCGAATCCTCCCTCGGTGGTTGGTGAGCGGAGCGAGCAGCGAACAGAGCCCGGTAGCATATTTAAAAATTTATTTTTCAACATTTTTTTCCCCTGTTCCACCAGCAGCCAAGTGGGGGCGAGGGAACCCCATTTTATAATTTTACACATGTATATTGTTCTTGTTGTACTAATAATAATGCTCTCTAAAAAAAGTGATGAACAATTTCTTACTTACTCTGTCATACTTAGAAGCACCAATTAATCGGTAAGTACAATTTGCATTAGGTGGCATTGTATGTCTTGGGCTATGAATAAGCCCCCATCTCCTGTTTGAACCATCAAAAGTGTAAGAGCATCTGCCATTGTCTTCAGCAACCTCAGCATGAACCATTTCAAATCTGACTGAAACATCTATCTCAACCCTTGAATTAGCCAGATGTTGGTAAGGTGAACTACGAATGACAACCAATACTTCATTTCCACTAGAAATAATTTCTGGTAAAGCTCCAGAACCACAGAACTCCAAAAGTTGCGAAGATCTTGAAGTAGCTCCGTCAAAGATTTTCACTGAATCTCCACTGATGCAGTCAGTCGAGAGAAGAAAGCTCGTTCCACTAGTTGATGTTGGTCTTCCGGTAGGGACAGAAATTTTATAGTCATTTGCTTGAGATAAAACTATTCTTGCAACATAACCCTAAAGATGCAAATTTCATTTTACAAAAAATTCTTATATTAAGTCATTAATACTTAAAAAAAAAAAAAAAAATTATACATAAAAGTTTGAATACAAACGAAATATAATTACTATAATCTAAACTATATATTGTGACCATAATACTTTTTTTTTTTTTTTTTTTTACAAAATGAAAAATTCTAAAACTTCCGGTACTAATATCTTCTTTCAACAAAAAATTATTCTTATAAAAAATTTAAAAAAATTATTTGTACTATTTGAAGAACAAAATAATAATAATAATAATAATAAATAAATAAATAAATAAAATAAACAATGTAGTTTTACATGTTTATTTTTTTAATTTATTATTTAGCACACTTAATTTCTTTAAATTATTAAATGTAAATATGCCAACAATTCTAATCTTTTTCAGAGCATTGGTGCAAGATTATTTTCACATCTCTTTTTTTTACAGAGTATTTCTCTTTCCATTTAGTCATAATTACAGATTAAAAAAAAAAAAAAAAAAGATATATATATATATATATATGTAATGATAAAAATAAGTTCTGGTTTACGAATGGTGTACGATCATCCTATAACAGAAAGAGGGAGTCCATTTGAGAAATGAATATCCTTTATTTAGTTCTAAAGGTGCAATCACAATAGAGACGATGCAGTCATGGGCCGGTTGCTCAGACATCCATATGCGCTCTTAGTTCCGACAACCGAGAAGCTACGGTGCCGATGGCCGGCACTTCGGCGAACCCCGAAGGGCGCCGCGAATTTAGCTAGTAAGATTATTACATGATGGAGTCTTAATTAAATGTGAGTTTATTAGGCAAGTGATTATCGTAAAATGCCACGATTTCTCGTGTGCTCCCGCTAAAATACTGCATATTTCGGCGAGAACCGAAACTATTCTTATGAATTCTTATTGGGTAATTTGCTAATCTAAAACCTGCCTACCTTTTATCATTGGTTGACCCGGACATCTGGGGTTAAGTATTTTGTAATGTTTTGCCGCTTACTTTAGACGATTGCATAATTTTGATTCTAAAACTTATTCTGAAAACAGATTCCCGGGCAATGAAGTTCTGTTGGGAAACCAAATTCACCTGGGCACTCAAGTAGAATTCTAATAAAATTGTTCTTAAAATTAAGATTTATTCTGAGATATTAATATTAAGTTATCATTTAATATTAATTTAAATACTAATTTAGAATCTTGCTTATTTTATCCATTCATATATATATATATATATATATATATATATAAAGTAGACGAGTACTAACAATATTCTGTTATAAATTAAAAATGTTGTCATACCTGCAAATGTAAATGCACCCTAGCGTTTTTCATGCTTTTGCAATATGAAAAATGCTCACCAATAAATTTATGAGGTCTCAAAAACAGAAAAATAAACACATTTTTATCTGAGTAAACTTTTATCACATATACAATACACCTATAAAGCGTCTTTGCTGCTTATAAAGTTTAAACAAACTATTTATCGAAAATACCAAAATTTCATTTGCAAATCACTAAGTACAGATGAAAATTTTTGAGAATAATTTAAACAAGTTAAAATTGATACCTTAAAACTTAATTGTATCACAAATAATTTTTACCAATTTCCTTATCAAAGAATTGTAATCATGTTATTTAAACCCTATTGTATTAGGTTGATGTGGAAATTTTGTTGTATTCAATTAAACAGCACACTGGAAACTTCAACTGTATAACAATCATATAATTTTTAAAAAGCATTTTAACAAATACTGACTTAAAAATTATATAATAGTTGTCCAGGATAAATTTCCGGTTTAATTAATTCAATACAGCGAAATTTCCACGTCAACAAAATATGGGCATTCGGCTATCTTCACACGAACTGCTGAACACAGAAACACGTAAAAGGCACCAAAAGCAGATAAGTAACCCAAGGATTCCGTGTTGACCACTTAAATTAATTATTTTAGTTAGTTAAAAGATATCAACTTTCAATCCAAATAGAGTACAAGAAAAAGGTACAACATAATGTTAAAAATATTTCTGCCTACTGCAATTAAACTGCCTAAAGCAGATGGGCGGCAAAATAAATCCAGCGGCAGGGGAACATGTTAGAGAAGCGTCAAATCTCAAAATTTCATGCAATCATCCAAAACGAGATTTTTACAGATTTTTTAAAAATATGACAAAATATATTAAAACGAAAATATCCAAAACGAGATTTACCTCGGGTGCCTTAGGTTGCCGCACATGAAATTGACAAGTGATGTTCCGTGGATAAAATCCGGGAAAATTTGGAGTCCTGATCTTACATTTTCTGCTTCCATGACAATCTGTGAATTGTCTGTCACAGTACGTATTAGGAATCCGATGTCCAAGGTAGCTTGAAGGCCTCACAGGAGTTCGACGTAAGAATCTGGGGAAATAAAGTGGCATATCAACCAACATTTTGTAACACAAAAGTTTTGTTCACTTAATTTGTCTTAGTAAGATTAAATTTTGATTATTGAACTAATAAATTTTCAAAACATTAATTGTATTTATTAATTGTATTTATATTACTCTGAAAAAATATACATATAAAAGAACAGTGATGATATTAATAATAATAATAATATTTGAGGCATTACTATATTTGCCAAGACTTATTGTTTGTGAATCACAATATTTTAAATCGCTATCTATATTAGTTTCAAAAATTAAATCGTTAAATATATATATGTATTGAAAATCTCTCTCAATATACATATATATTTCATTGATATAAACTATACAAATTTAGTAAGCAACCTTCCTCGCAAGTTTAACCGTTTGCTCTCATTTAGTTCTTTAAATGAACGCATTGCATAGTCCGAAAAAAATAAAAACTTTATCTCGCCTTTAAGAGTTAAAATTCCTCTAAAATAGTACTTTACTTCATACCTGCCAATATTCTAATTAATATTCTGTATTGTTGTTAGTACCTGCCCTCTTTCCACACTACTTTTTTTCTAGAGCAATATTCTCTGCATTAAATTACGATTAAAAAAATATATAATCTTCAAAAATACTGGTGTGAAAAAAAGGCGGGTACTAACATTTCTATATATTATTAATTAGGATTTTGGCAGGCATGATTTGTTTATTTATTTATTTATTTATTTTATTTTATTTTTTTATTCCTGTTTAAACTTTTCATGGGAAAGGAAATATCCCTTATTAAAAAAAAAAAAAAAAAAGGAAGAAGAAGAATTAAATAAAACGGCCACCAGACTTTACAAACGAGACAAAAAGAAAAAATAATAATAAAAGAAGTTTTTCCTTTTTATTATTAAAGTAAATATATATAAATATATATATATATATATATATGAATCTGGGGTGGGTTCTTGCTGTTTGGAGTTAAAATTAGGTAGGATATAATATGTACCACCGCCCCTAAATGGGTTAAAACTTTGTATGCTGCCGGCATATATAGGCGCCTGTGGAATTTACCGAATAGAATTTTGAGGTTAAAATTTAATTGATATAATACGAATATACAAAATATTTTGGTTAAATCACATAACGTTTTAAAGGAAAGCTAAAAAGCGGGGCTTGTCGCAGTTGCTGAGAAGATGTGGCAAAAAATTTACGGGAAAAAAAAAAAAAAAGTATTCTTCATTATTATAATTTTGTTTAATTATTGTTATTATTAATCATATATTCTATATCTCTGAATTTTTATGAACGGTGCTGAAAACAAAAATCAGATTTGGAAATTATAACATGTTAAATACAATTTAAAGTTAATATTATTTAACATTTTCTTGTCTTTTACTTGAAGTTATATCTTGGTTATAAAATTGAGATAGGTAAGAATTTATTAAGTAAAATCTTATGTATATATATATATATATATACAAACTAAATTTATAACTACATTCATATAGAAAAAAGGGATGATATATTTCAGTTGGCTCTTTTGCTATTATTATTTTTACTTTACCTGTAAGTTAAATAGAGTCCAAACGACGTTGATGGAATGGAGGCTCTGCTGGGAACCACAGCTGTCACACTCACATTATTACTTTGAGAAAAAAATGTGACACTCCTCTCGATCATTGATCCACAAAATTGGCCGAACTGTGGATTCGAACTAGTGACGGGCTCTTCGGTTTGTTTTGAAAAAGATGAAGAAAAACGACTTTGGAAATGGAGTGGAACAGAAAAATCTTCCACATCTTTAGAATCCCCCAAAGATTCAGATATTCTTAAGTAGCCTTTTTCACATACGGGAGTTTGATTTCTTTTAAAAATAAAGAGAAAGGAAAAATAGATATTAGAAATGGCATATACGCCTATGATTAAGTTGAATAAAATACATTAAATATCATTTAATGCAATATTAATTTAATTAATATTTTTTAACACAAATTTTATAAAATTTTAAAAACTATCATACGTTTTATGTTTATTGTATGTGAAATTATTTTTATATATTTTTTTTTTCTGGATGAAACTTCGAATAAAAATTTACAACTTATTTAAGACAAAAAAATAATACTATTATGGATTTTTTAATTGAAATTTTTGGTGTTGATTAAATTGTTAGTAAATAGTTTTATTTTTAAAGGGCCAAAAAATGGTTTAATGTACTATCGTTTATACGTATAAACACTTATTAAAATTATATATTTTGGATATAATTCGCATAAAATCGTCTTTTTCCAGGCATGCTTTCCTTTGTATTCAACACTATTAGCAAAAAGAAATTTTGTGTAACCTTTGCTGGAATTAAATAATGTAAATATAGCTTATTACAAATGAGATTACATATCATAAAATATAGATATCTTACAAATAAGAAAGAATTAGATTAAACTTTCAATTCAAGCTATCGTAAAACAAATATTAAGGGGTCAGGCAACTTTGAACAAATAAAATATCAGCAAAAAATGACCATAATTTGACTTACAACTCAAAAAATAATTTTTTCTACAACTTGTAATTTTTAACACATATTTTAAGACAGGTTTTCTTTCTATATTACGCCATGAAAACAGCTCTACAATATTTATTTATACATTTTTTTTTATATATATAAAAGAATTCGAGCGATGTTTTTGTCGATGTATAATCTTTCACTCAAATGTTTTCGTGATGGTTCGCCAGATTTTAATGAAAGTTTAATAGCTTTCACATGTCATATGAATATATATAATTGCGAAGAATTAGTTTTTTAACATTAAAATGTTTCTAATTTTAAGCGTAACTGCGGCAAAAATAGAGATAATTTTTCCAATAATAATTATAATATAATTTATTTCTTTACAGGATGGAGCTTTTCAGCAAAATTATTCTTTGTCATTTTAATTACAGTTTATTTTTCCATGTGCATATATATATATATATATATCTTTTTTTTTCAGCCCATGTGATGTATCACTTGCACGTAATCCTGCACACAAGGTTTAGTTCCTTCAATTTAAATCAAAAATTTATTATTAATTATTTGTAATTGTGATAAAAATTTAAAAGAATAAAAATGAAAAAATAGAGGGAAAAAAAAAAAAAAAACTTAATGCAGATTTACCAAATCTTTAATTATTATTTCATTTTATACTTTTGTTTTTTAACAAAGGAAGCGTAATCATTTATGGTCTTCTTATATATATATATATATATATATATATATATATATATATATATATATATATATATATATAAAGGAACCATAAAAAGGGAAAAACAAAATACATTATAAGCATATAAAAATTGAAAAAAAAAATTTCAACTAAATATTCATTTAGATATTGAACAAGTTGAAGATTTTAAAAGCTTATTTCATTTTAAAATAACATATTTTAATAACAGTTTATTATTTAAATACGTAAAATATAATCACGTACGCTCACAAATTATTATTTTTGAAAAAAGGAAAATACAACAAACCAGATAGCGTTGCACAATTTTCCATAATTTTAGATTCACAAATTATATTTAGGTTATTCCTACATTTATTATAATACACTTTATTCATTCATTAATATTCTAGCTCCTATTTGAAAATCAGAGCTTTACAAAATTCATCCTTTTAGCATTGTCATTTCAAACTGCCCGGCTGGAAATGAAAATCGCATTTAAGGAAAAGAGGGTTACACCACCTGGTTTTGAAGTAACAATTAATGTTTCTTGTTACTATACAAACATTTGTAATACTTAGTTTTGCGCTTTTAATGCATTAGATATTCATGATATTTGAAATCGCAAATATAAAGCTAACTAACAGTGCATATAAAAATAAACGTTCAAGCAATTTTCAATTAAAAAGTTCATTTTTTTTTTACTTATACCCATAAAATATTCAGTTATTCCATGTAATAAAATTAAGCAGTTTGGTTTATATTTATTTAAAATATTTTTTAGCTACGTGTACCCAAAAAAAGTTTTATCTAAAAAATATAGAAATTATTTTTTTTAATTACATATTGCATAAAATTAAACTTAATTCGCATTATCACTCATTATCTTCATTATCTTCATTTTCGAACATTAGTTTAATATGCTGTCTTTCTAAATAACACTGAATTATTAATCGTTAGGATCATCTCCGAACGTTAGTTTTAAATACTCATCGTCTAAACAAAACTGAATTATTAATCATTATCATTACCTTCGAACATTAGTTTAATATGCTGTCTTTCTAAATAACACTGAATTATTAATCGTTAGGATCATCTCCGAACGTTAGTTTTAAATACTCATCGTCTAAACAAAACTGAATTATTAATCATTATCATTACCTTCGAACATTAGTTTATTATGCTGTCTTTCTAAATAACACTGAATTATTAATCGTTAGGATCATCTCCGAACGTTAGTTTTAAATACTCATCGTCTAAACAAAACTGAATTATTAATCATTATCATTACCTTCGAACATTAGTTTAATATGCTGTCTTTCTAAATAACACTGAATTATTAATCGTTAGGATCATCTCCGAACGTTAGTTTTAAATACTCATCGTCTAAACAAAACTGAATTATTAATCATTATCATTACCTTCGAACATTAGTGTAATATGCTGTCTTTCTAAATAACACTGAATTATTAATCGTTAGGATCATCTCCGAACGTTTGTTTTAAATACTCATCCTCTAAACAAAACTGAATTATAAATCATTATCATCACCTTCGAACACTAATTTAAAATACACACCCTCAGGTAAAAGCTGATCTAAAACAAAAGATCATCGATCCTTACCAGAATATTTCCAGACAAGAACTTAAAAATATTAACAGAAAAATTATTATAAGAATTCAGATGTGTATTTATATTAACGATAAACAAATTGTAAACTCTAATTTATATTTAAATAATGCAAATAGTCCAGAGAAATCGAAAAATTTATAATTAAAACAAGCCTAAAATAAACAAAATAATTAATAATGCCAATTAAATTGTCATAAAATATCTTGTAATATCGCCTTTAAGAAAAATTAATTCAATAATTGTATTGAGACTTCATGATTCCAACAAAATTTAAGATATATATATACAGGGTGATTATAATTAAAGTTGTAATTTCAAACCGCTATAATTTTAAAACTACTGTTGAGAATGACTTGATATTTTACTAGAACAATTATTAGGCAATGGAATTTTGTTTGGCAAAGGGGAGAAAAAATAAGTTCCAAAATGTACCGATAATCATTTGTAAGATATTTGTTTCATGAAGCTCATCTTTTTCTCGTCACTATCATTGTTTCCGCTGTAAACACGTATTCTTGTCTTTTTGCTAGAAAAGTTGTCGTAAACCCTTAAAGTCTATTGTTTTCTGCTATTCTATTCAATTGCTAACAACATTTCTGTGTATAATGTATCTATTTAGGCATTTGTTTTGAGATTACCTTGAGAGCGCCATCTATAGGCACATTTAAAAAATACTTTTTTCTTCGCCAAAAAAAATTTTATTGCCTCACGCTTGTTCTGGTAAAATATCACGTCATTTTGACCGTTAGTTTCAGAATTATAGTGTTTTGAAATCGTAACTTTAATTATAATAGAGAAAGAGAGGGGAGACGATATTGATGATGTCTAGGAGTACGTTTTAAATACAATCAGTATAGGCTTTCCTTTAAATGTTTATTAAGATGCATAACTTCAGTTATAAAAGATATAGAGGACTTAGTATGACTCAATTTCACATCTGCCACAATTTCTTCCTAATTAAAGCTAACACACCATTAAATACATTTACTGTGATTTTAGTTTCTTATCACATAGTTTCTTATCAGAGTTTCTTATCATAATTCACATAGTTTCTTATCATAAAAATACTATTTCAACTGAGCTTTCCCTAAAGGCCTGCTTTTTACTGTAGTCATTTAAATTTTATTCCTCATAAATATATATATTTTTTTCGAGTTCCACTCAAAAGAGCCCAATCATACAATGCACACTTTTGGTTAAAACCATAAAGTATGCCATGGATAACAATTCAGAGTTCACTTCCAATCTCCTTTAAGAGGCATTTATTTTCAGTACTCGACTCTTTCAAATCCGTTTCCTTGAAATAGATTTAAATGCATGCCATTAAATAAAATCAAATGTTACCTACACAATTATTTATATTCTTAAAATGCCTCAACTCGAATATAGCCATTAGTTTCATTTTAAACATAATACCAATTTCTCTACTTTATAGCAATATAAAGGCTATGTTAATTCATTAAAGATTTCATGATTTTCGCTTTACGTTTTATTTATTTATTTATTTGAAATAATCATCTTCATTTTAATTTTTCACTTTGTTACAATTTGGTCTTACAGAATTTTTTGGGGGAAAGTTGGCCACCCGTAAAATTTGTTTATCCCGCTCCACCCATCTTAAGATATGGTGGCCTCTGTCCCCTCTTCTTATTTTAGTTTATGTGCTTCTATGTTCGTTGATTCTGGTCTTCTTTGTAATGAATTATTATTATTATTGTAGTCATTGATCATTGCAATCAATTATTATTATTATTATATAATAGAAAAAATGAATTAATTTTAAAAAGAGTAAAGACTAATGATTGAATCTGAGTCCTTGACACAGTGCGCCAGTGCTGCAGAAACAAATTTCTAATTTACAGTTGGAAACGTTTATGTATTCTGTGAATAATGAAGTAGTATCACGGTTTGAGTTGAGATTGTTTAACGTCGCACTGTAGCTATGCAGGGGACAGTTAGTGACGATCTGAGATTCACTCATAGGAGTGACATGGGAAAATATCACCGCCAATTTGCAGCATTGCGGAAAAAATATATTGATTTATTTACATTTTATTTTCGTTTTTTATAGCATTTTTGGGAATATTTTTAATGTTTACCACAACCATTTCGCTGTATCGTGGAAATATATATGTATACATTTATATGTGTTTTCTTTTACTATATTTTTGTAGCAATTTCGCAAATACCTTTTGTGTTTGGTTTAAAATCCTATCATTTAATTTACATTTAAAATTCCCATTAATTTTATTAAAACACGTATTTAGTTTACACCAGTAAGATCTTTTTCAAATATTTTATAAAGCTTTTTACTGAATTATTATAGTGTATATTATAACAGAACAAGATTGTTTTTATAGAACAGATTATCATTATTATTTTTTTTAGTTATACCATTTATTATTACCAAAACGTAAAAAAAAAAAAAAAAAAAAAAAAAAAAAAAAATACTTAAATTTACTTATAAATGATGAAAATCTCATTAAAAAAATATATAATAAAATATTTAAACACCGTGGTAATTAAAACGCGACCATACAGGAAAAAGAATTTCTCTAGCTTAATCTTTAACGAGATTTTAAAGGAGTTAGAATAAATATGCATTTATTCCGGATTGTGAATGACTTACTTCATTAATTGAATTCACATTAGTGAATAATATTGCTCTCGGCGGGGTAATTTATCATCGGCAGTGTATGATCCTGACAGACTGCAGAGAGGGCGGAAAGCAGACGTATTTCATTGTGTACCGCACTTACATGTGTGTTTCCTAAACCTATCATTTTAATTTAAAATTTCCTGAACTTTTATTCTGTTAAAAAGTTCACT
This sequence comes from Salticus scenicus, assembly GCA_963930645.1. NCBI lineage: Eukaryota > Metazoa > Arthropoda > Arachnida > Araneae > Salticidae > Salticus > Salticus scenicus. The sequence continues at coordinate 150,650,149 of OZ005649.1, forward strand.
CCAATATAATTATCCGCATATTTTAACCACACAAGATATTTGTAAAAATTCCGATAATAAGTAGATAAATAAGCTGGAAGGTATATATAGGTAAATAATTAGTGTGAAAATTTACATTTGAATGTGAATTATTCTATAAAATTCAGTTGCGTATAATAATTTTTCTTAATTAAACCAAAAGTAACAGGAATCATTAATTCAATTCTAAGCAATCCTGGGCGCAATCTAACGGATTTTCTATCAAAATAGACTTACGTAAGTAAAATTGATTAAGTTTGTTTTGTTATATGTAGATATATGTAAAGATGGTGTTTACAATACGAAATTAATTTCATATAATTGTGATTAATACGTATGTTTAACTCTTCGAGTATATGCATTAATTACAATTTTAAAACATTTATTATTATTATTATGGATTTATCTGACATTACATTTATAATATGATTTAATGAAATAATAATAATAATAATAACCTAATCTCCAAATCTTTCTTATCTACAAAGTTATATAAACCTTTCTTAATTGTCTAATGTAGTTGATATTTTTTGTGATAAGATTATGAAATTGATGCATTAAATTATTTTTTACTTAAAAAAGAAAAAGCTTTTCAATTCCATTAATTATTAGAACAATCGAAAAACTCTTAAAAATGATCAACAAAGCCATAAGGAACGGAAATGTGGTAAAAAGTGGTAATTTTGTAGAAATATATTTAGGCATGGAATATCATTGTTAAAGTAGTTTGGAATCTTGAAAGCAAGTGAACTTTATGACATTATTTTCAATTTAACTTAGAACAGAAAAAGTAAAACGCCCCAAAAATCATTTACACAACTAATATTGGTGAACGTACCGGGAACATTATCTAACCATATGTTACACAGCAATTAATTTATTTGCATCAATGAAACAAGATATTTCTTAATAATTTGTGAACAGAACAAGTCATCATTACTTGTAATCTTTTTGAATATTTATCTAAAGGTGTTTTTTGTGTTTATTTAACAAGGTAAAACATGTAATTTTCCATCAGAATTAACCGCTAACCAAGTTATTCACGTACCAAAAGATATAAAAATGAATTTATCTATGACGTATAAAATTTGTTTATATAGCATCTATTTTTGACACTACAACAAACACTACTTTCCGAAGGGTGGATAGATGGATGGTTTTTACGTTGCACTAATTCTGCTCTATGGGCAACTAGCGATGGTCTGGGATTAACCCCTAGGGTAGGGAGAACGAAGATATGCCATCACAATTTGATCCTCCACGGTGGGGATGGTTTACTTGCTTAGGTGACTCGCGGAGAGATAACTTAGATCGGAACATTGCGGCCATGACATACTTTTCGTTACCTTTTGCGAAATGAAATTATAGCGATAAATATTTAACCTTTGACAAACATTTGCGTTATTAGGATTAAACCAAGATATAAATACAGCATTGAGTTTTTCATTGGAAGCCAAATTGATTTAGTAAAACAATTATTTTCACACTAATGTTGGTGAAAAGTTTGACTACATTACATCAGCATATTATCGTATCATCGCCAGTAAGCTAAAATATTTGTAATTACCATGTTAAAATTACTTTGATTTACAAACCTATCATAGACAGAATAAGTTGTCATCACTAGCGAATTTCGAACTCACAAGTATTTCAAATATTTGATCTGGTAAAATATGAAAATTTGCATTAGAATTATTGACTTCAAAAAATATAAATATACCGAAAATTGCAAAAACGAGGTACTCTGTGGTGCATTAGATTATTTAACTTATCATTTCTTCAATGTTTACTAAACCAAATAGCTTCATTCTAAAAATCATTAATGAATTAACCTTTATTATTCATATATCAAAAATATTTATTAAAGTAAGATAAACATAACTGCATATTTTACAAGGTACTATATGAAATACACTATATTATTATCCATGTGCTTATCGGGTTTCAATATTAACCTCTGACGAATAAATTGTCATCTACAGCCGACGGGATTATAGGGGAGTTATGCATGACTGTCTTGGGAAATAACACAGAGAGTAATCAAATCATATTATTAACAAGTGCAGGAGAAATCCCATATATGGGGATGGGGTGCAGATCCCATATATAGCGATATCAGAAGGGGGGGGGGGTTTGATTTGTGGATACTTCAAATAGTTGTAACTTGCTGTTGGTGTTTAAAACATTTACAATGAAAGTTTTCAAAATATTTCAAGTGATAAACTGTTTATGGCGAGCAGAAATTGTATAATGAAAAAGAAGTTTGAAAAATTCATTCTTATTTAAAAAATGAGATAAGATGGCTAAATCACTTTAACAAGAGAAATGAAAATACACGCTTCTAATGTCACGCATATTAAAATACTAATAAACGTTACTGAAAAAAAATGTTATTCCACTTTTGTTATATACACATACATATTATTTATGTATGTATGCATTTCTATGCTTTTCTAACATTTGTGCTTAATAGGCCATAAACAATTGCAGTAAATCATTATAAGTTAACCCTTTCAGGGGCGGTGGTATGTATTTTAACCACCTAATTTCAGTTCTCAACTGCAAAAATTCATCCCAGAAATTTTATAAAAAATTTTACTTTTTTACATTACCCGAAAACATTCATTTATTACTTTTCTTCTAATCTTGATCTCCGACTCTGGTGGCATTTGATTTTAAATGAACTTAAATTCATCGCCCCTGAAACGGTTAACAATTCTATTTCTTTTTTTGTTATAAAATTTATTTTCATATAAATTTGTTTTTTCAAAATTATTGTTATATTAAAAGTAAATTAACAGTTATTAAGAAAAATATTTCACGTTAAGCTAATGTATCAAATTATCCCAGTAATGTTATTAGAAAAATTTAAAGAAATAGTCCTAAAGATATATTAAAAAAAAAAAAAAACTTTATTTTTAGTTTTGAAATTTAAGATTATTTCTATCAAAAGTTGCTAATGTGCAAAGATTTTGCATTCAATAACCATAAGTAATCAAATACAAATATTGTAAAAGTTCATAAACTGAACACTATTTTTTTTTCATTTAATTTCTTTGCTGAAAGGAATATGAATATAAAATTATTGTTAAAAAATAAAAGGAACGCAAAAGCACGCGTTGCGTATTGATTATTAATACTTTCCAGATGTATGTAATTGTTGTATCGTATAACTTTCAATGCTCTTTGCTTACTTATTCACACTACGGACAGACAGTAGTTCTGAAAGGCATACAGATAGACTAACTGAATTCATAATAATTCTTAAATATTATTAGAATGTGTTAAAAATGCTTAACACAAAATAAAGCGTAGTCCTTATATCCTAATTGCAGCCTTTAATATATCGGAATATTTTAGCGCAATCCTGCAAATCTGCAGGTTAACAAAATCATATTCTATACAAATTATTTTAACCTATTAACAATACATGTAAATTTCTATATGATTTTTAGAATAGAAAGTTCTTTAAATGTAATTTATAAAAATGTCTGCCCTAAAATGCAATGTATTGTCATTTTTGGGGTGTCCCTGTACACAAACCAGTTGAACAGGAGCTATTAATACCTTTTGAAAAAAGGGAACATTCCATAGTGAATTTGAATAACATACAGAATTTTTTTAAATTCTGGAAATATTTACGGACGCTGGGAGCGGGCAGACGGACAGATAGACCGATGGACAGTCGGACAGATAGATACACAAACTGAAATCATATTCACACTTTAAAAATGTTAAAAAGTGTTGAATTGCTTAATGTAAACGAAAATGCAATATAAACAAATTTCCAATCATTGTAACTGAATATTTTTCTGTGGACTTTAAATCTAATGCTAATCATAGCACATTCTGTTGAAAGCATTATTTTGTGAATATAAAAAAACATATTTCAAATATATTAAGAATTATTCAAAGTCCTAAAGTTATTAAAATTTGGTTTATAAAAATACCTCACATAGAACGAATACTTTGGAATACTTCCTGCGTGCCTGTATACAAACCAGTGGTGGTATTTACTTCACTTTTTATAGAGAACATCTGATAGTGGACATGAATAACATATTTGAACTTTATTGAAATTTGTGTAAAATAAATGAACTGAAATATAATTCATAAAAATACTCTAATGGAACACAATGCTTTGGAATACTTTTGGGTGTCCCTGTAATACTTTAGGTGGCATATAGAGGTAATTACTCTATTTTCAATAGGGAACATCCGACAGTGAACTTCAATATCATATATCAGTTTCAGGAAATTCCATGAATATTTACGGGAGTTAAAGCGACGATAGACAGACAGACAAACCGAAGTCACTAACACATTTCAACCTTATTGGAAAATGTTAAGAAACATTTAGAAAGTGATAAAAACAAATAATATAAGCGAAAATGCAATTCCAGCAAATTTCCAATAATACTCATTAATGTAACTGAATATGTTAGTGTGGCCCTGTAAATCTAATAGTAATCATTCTGTATTGTATGGAATGCATTCTTTTGTGCATGTAAATAATATATTTTAATTTTATTAAGATTTATGCAAACTATTTTTTTTTTAATTTGGTTAAAAGAAATAACTCTCCTAGAACGCAATGCTTTGGAATAATTTCAGATGTACCTGTATACAAACCAGTGATGGTATTTACTCTATTTCCAATGGGAAACATCCGATAGTGGACTTGAATAACATATTTTAATTTCAATATGATTTATGTAAAGGTGTTAAAATATGGTTTATAGAAATACCTCTCATAGAACACAATGCTTTGGAATACTTTCGAGTGTCCCTGTACATAAGCCAGTAAAAGTATTGACTCCATTTTCAATAGGAAACATCCAATAGTGGACTTGAATAACATATTTCAATTTCATTTAGATTTATGTAATGTAACGGTATTAAAATATGGTTTATAAAAATACCTCTTATAGAACACAATGCTTTGGAATACTTTCGAGTGTCCCTGTACACAAACCAGTAAAATTATTGACTCCATTTTCAATAGGGAAAATCCGATAGGGAACATGAATAATATATATTAGTTTCAAAAAACTCCAGGAATATTTACGGGAGTTACAGCGCGGACGGGCGGACGGACAGACAAACTGAAGTCATTAACAATTTTTCAACTTTGTTTAAAGTGTTGAAAATCATACATAAACTAATAGGGGAATGGGAAGCCGCACTTGGATATTTTCTTTTTTTTGAGGAACTATCAATTTAGCTATTTAAAATGCAAATTTCTGAAAAAGTTTTATTACGTCTACCTCCAGCAAGCACGGTCATTTTATATTTCTTTTCTTGATTAAAATTATTACAAGTAAAGAATTATGGTCATTTTTCTGCACTGCAATTTTTTATTTATTTATTTATTTTGTTTGTTTTTTGTGCCTGTGTCTCTATTGTATGTATATATATATATATGTGTGTGTTATTTTTGTGTTTATAAAAAATTACGTTTACATTAAAAACAATAACATTTTTTTTTTTTCACTTTAACCATGTTATTCAAATTTTGACTTGATTTTTTTATTTTCATTGTGAACAACATTTTATTTAAAATAATACATATACCTTTTACATCTCAATAAAATAGCAAATAAAAAAATCCTCAACAATTCATTAAAAAAAAATGAGTATTTTGTTCTCTACTTAGTTGTTTTTCTGTATTATCAAAAATAATATATCCGTATTTAAAGTGAATTTAATTATATAAATATTTCATTAAATTAACGTGCTTTTATTATTATTAATATTAAATTTTGCTACATAAGTTTCATTTTTTTATTTTTTAATACTTTGTTTAACCTCATCAATTACTAGTAGTTTAATAAAATAATTAGTGTAAAAAAAAAATTAAATATAAATAAAGCAAATTTTATTAAAAAAAAATAAATCTTATTAAGACTAAATTAAAAAAATTTTACTTTTATTTAAAGGCATAATTATAAAAGGAAAGAAAATAAGAAAAAAAAAAAAAAAAAAAGGAAGAGAAAGAGAAAGAAAAAAAGAAAAAATCATGACTAGCACCTGTGTGAGACGAGCTTTTTATTCCGTACTAAACAAATTCAATTTCTTAAATTCAATTTCGTTTCTAAGAAGGAATAATGTAATTAAATAATGAAAAATTCTAGTTTCTTCTGTAAATATAACACTAATGAAGAAAGGGAAATTTGATAGTTACGAATGGAAAAATCAGTTAATTAAATGTTACAACATGCATAATGCAAAATGTACATTTTTTTTTTTTTTTTTTTTAATGTATATGATTTAATTTTGGAATGTAGTAGACTTAATCACATATTTTTCTGTTTCTATGTGCGCAGAAATTAGATTTTATATGAGAAACTGATAGTTTCATTTCCTGACCTATAAAAGTTTTATCTATAAATAAATATATATGAAAGTAATGCAAGGAAAAAAAGTGAAATGATAAAAAAATATTGATAGATATTTTTAAGTTACAAATACTGTTATGTCCATGGGAATACTCTTCCCCCAAAATATTTGTTTATGGTTAGTTTATAGATTTCCTTTTAAAGGTACACACATATTAGTTTTTAAGTTCTATGAAAATATGCATAAGTAATGCATGAAAAGTGTTAGAATAAGTAGACAAGGTAAAACGAATAGCATAATTTTATAAATAAATAAAACAAGATTATACGAATTTGAAATTAATATGTTTAATAAATTACGTGCAAATGTTACAAGCATTTAACACAATGACTCACAAGACTACAATACTATGTAAATATATGCTTGGAAAAATGTATCGGACAAAGAATTTAGGCCTACATTCTACGCATGCTCTGTACTTGGAAAAGCTACACTGAATATTTATTCTCCGATTTAAGTCGGCATTCTGCTTTGTATATAATGACCTTGTTATGTAGACTGATTATTAAAATATAAATCAAACAATAAGTAATTACAAATTGGTACTTTATTACTTATAATAAAATAATTATGTACATAAATTTGTAAAGAAAAAAATATGTAACTAATATTTTCCCCCTATATATTTATTTGGGATTTCATAAATAAAAAAAGTCTTACTAATTTGTCTCTTTTAATGCTCGCTTCCACAAGCCAAGTGCAAGCAAGGAATGCAGAACTTAAGAAATAATTTTATCTTTAACGCAATTCAAAAGCTGGTATCACAAAATTCAATAATTGAAGACGTGAATAATGTTAACTTACCGCTGGGACACGAACTTTGGTTACCAACTTTCAATCATACATTTTTAATAAGTCGACATATGGTGACAAACTAGTTATATATTACGGATTTTGCTATCAACACACCTCAAATGACTGAAAGAACATTTATGGATTATACAGTCGGTAACTAAAGTATGAGAACACTAGCAAAAATTCCTATGTAAAAAAGTAGAGTTAATACTATTTTATTAAATAAATCCTTGTCGAATCATGTTCTTGGACTGACTAAGAACATGATTCGACAAGGATTTATTTAACAAAACAGTATTAACTCTACTTTTTTTATATAGGAGTTTTTGCTAGTGTTCGGATACTTTTGTTACCGACTGTATATATATGCGTGTGCGAATGTGTGCATTGAAAAAAATTGCAAATCTACTGATTTCGGTGGGACACTTCATTTCAGATTTTTTTTACAAATTACATTTTATTTAATCGTAGAAAAATAACATGGCAGATTTCTCTTAAAAATACTGGTGATAAATCTGATTTTAAGTCAAGTATATACTGATTATATGTTTATCACTAATGTATATATGATATGGCACATATGGTATGCCACATATGATGACATATAATATGTCACTGATATATGTTCTTCTCAATGCAAAGTCTATTTCAGTATCCTTTGATTAGTATTCCAATAGAAGGAAAAATACCTAACTGTGCATGCGCTCATCGGCGGAGAGTCATCATTACGTGCGATAAGGGAGTACCTACAGTGGTCGAAACCATCGTCTACCTGAAGGTGTAGCAGCCTGAATAATTATAAGATATTATAAGGAGCTCTGATGTGATGATATCATGAATTACATGTCTGCGTTGAAAAAAAAAAAAAAAAAAAAAAAAAAAAAACTGAGAACGTAGGAACGGCCTAGATAGCAACTGTACAATCGTATTTAGTATACCGAAAGTTCCTAACACAATTCCTTATTTAGATTTAGTCGAATTGTACACAGCTTGCACAGAGACAGCACTCGTTCTTACTTTGACAGTTCGCCTTGAAAAAGGCACTTTTCTGGACTGAGAAAAAATTCCTTGCTATCTTGTTTTTCCCCCTGACACTGTAGGAAAATTAACTAAAAGCCTAAATACAAATATTATAAGTTAAAACCTAAAAAGACTGTTAATCAATCCAGCAATAAAAAATTACTATTTATAATCAAGATAAAGAAGAATTTTCTATGAAAATGTCTGTTTTCAAATAATGAGTTCTTTTGTTTCTCTCTTTGATCCTTATGCAGTAATCACGTGACGGGGCGTATTTGTATCTCTTCAGAGCTTTCGATGCTATGCATCGTTTTGTTATTCTGTCGCCCTATGGAATATGCTGTGAAAGTCAAATATTCTCATGTGCTTGTATAATATATATATATATATATATATATATATATATATATATATATATATATATATATTCCTTTAACCTTCAATAATGGCAACAAAGCACTATATTTATGAAAATATCTCATTAAATGTTAAAATAGAAAAAATAATATAATTTTACGAAAATAATAATATTTTAAAGAAATGTAACTGCTTTAGATTTTTTTAGCTTATTTATCATACATATTATAAAGTAATGTATGCTTAGAAATTAGATATATTTATAAATACATTAATATCATATTGCTAATAATCCGCATCAAAATAAATGAAACAGGAATTTCTTCTTAATAAACCAATGATTTCATAGGTAGAGATATATTTTAAACAAATACTAGTATGAGTCCCGTGCCAATTTTCCAGCCCTGCTATTTCGGATCTTCAGTAATTCGTCTATTGTAACCGACAACCAAACTGTTTATTACTGTATGAGGAAATTTGTAGTTATAATTACTGAATACGCAATATTCATCAATGTAAAACTCCACGGTAATTTATTTCGTTTCACATTCAGAAAATTGACTATTGTCAAATCAATCGTTCTTTTCCAAATTTGGAACTTTAATATTTCATTTTGGAACTATAAAGTGCGACAAATGCACTTGGCTTAATTTTACATTTAATTAAGCAAAATATCAGTAAGTACTACATGGTGTTTGGCTGTCAGTGACAGTGCGTAATTCGCCCCATATAGGTATATATACATATATATATATAAACTGGTATAAAACTTGAATAAAAATCTAGTCTACAAAACAATTCTCTTTCAAAATAGATTAAAAATAAATATTTAATGCTATTTTTCCTATATAAAACTAGTTGGCATAGGTGGACTCTGCTCAGTTCCCCATCATATTTATGTTCTCAGAAATTTCTAGTGCGAGACATATTATAATCATGTTAAAAGAAATGAATTTGACCAAAGTTTGATACAGCGACAGAAAGAAATCCCCGCCTAATAGGCTATCCACCGTTCCCTTCGATATATTTATCTTATTCTAATCTATTAATTTATGTTATCGGGATCAATTCCGTTGTTTAGTTTTCATGCTACTATTTCCAATGCAATAATCCTCAAAATTCATATTTATATGAAAAATTTACAATTTCGCTATGTTGTTAAAATCGTAAATTACGAATAATTTACGAAATTTTCCTAGTAGAATATTTGTGTTCTATCATGCTCAAACAAATATCATAAACGTAATTTTGAAGTTGTCTAATGTATTTAGGATCCTCAAAATGGAAGTTTATGCCAATTTTGCCTTATTCTGACATGTTAGGTAAATCGTAAATTCCAAATAACTTACGAATTTTTTAAATTGGAAAAATCATAGTCTATGATATTCATGCCAGTATCCTAAATAATATTTCGAAAGTGGTTTAACATCTTTACCATGAAAATATCCCTCAAGATTGACGTTTATGTGAAATTTTGCTCTATTCTGCCATGTTAAGAAATTCGTAAATTTCCATTAACTTACGAAATCTTTATATTGGAAAATTCATAGTCATTAATATTCATGCCAGTGTCCTAAATAATATTTCAAAAGTAGTCTGACATCTTTACGAAGGAAATATCTCTCAAAATTGACGTTAATGTGAAATTTTGCCCTATACTGCCATGTTAAGAAATTCGTAAATTTCCAATAACTTGCGAAATTTTCAAAGTAGCATATTTTTAGTTACTGATGTTCATTCCGGCATCAAAACTGATATTTTAAAACTGGTCTGACATTTTTACAGAAAACAGTTTCCATTTAATGCACGTTTAAGTGAATTTTTGTCCTATTCTCCCATGTTAAGAAAATCGTAAATTTCTAATAACTTACGAAGTTTTTAAATTCGAATGTTGCAAATGAATAGGGTTCTTACCAGTGTCGAAAGTAATATTTTAAAACTGATCTGACCTCTCTGCGACAATTTGTTCTTGAGATATCGTGTACACAGACTAACAAACTAACGGACTAACACACAAACCCACTAACAGACTAACACACTAACAGACACCCTACAGACAGACACCATAGAAATTTTGTCATTTTCGGATTCCTCACAACTAAGAACGTGTAGAAAAGTCAAAAAACCGAGGTCGAAAATTTTCACGGTTACCTAAGTTCCCCATACCTATAGTATGATGGAGAACTAATACCTAAGTTCCCCATACCCATAGTATGATGGAGAACTAATACTAGAAGCTGATTTAGAGGTTTCCAAATATGCATTTTAAATTACTACATTGCTCTTCATTTTATAATTAATAAATATTATTCTGCAATTTACACAAATTTTTCTGCAAAAGGTTTCACACCTATTATTTTTAACATAACTATATTTTTCACATTTATTCTACTTTATTTATACGTATAATATTCTGCATTTTTTTTTTTTTTTTTTAGATCCATAGCATATATTTAATTCAATCATCAATATTATAGAGTAAGATGCACAATTATAAAATAAAATAAATATAAAAAATATATTACAAACATACATTAGTAAAATAAGTACATCTTTTATAAATATGTTGTATAATTTATAAGAAAATAATCACCCAATTTTTTTAGATTCCCTTTGAGTACCTGTTGATAAATACAATTCTACTGAAATAGGTAGTTAACATTTACATAGAAATATAAGAGGGACTTATCTTACCTTGTTAACTCCAGCCTTCCGATTTGAAAAGATAGGAACGTGAGTTCAACAAAATCTCCGAATTCTTTTCCCGCAGCGACGAACGAAATCTGGCAAACGAAAGGGAGATAACGCTGGAAGGGGCCCGTCACTCTGAGAGGATACTTGACATTTGCTTCACCATAAAATGTTCGATTGCAGTCTGAAAAGGCAAATAAATTGGAAATCGTATGTAGAGAACATCCATTTGGATATTTCATGAGAAATGAGTTCAATTTAAATAAAATTTTTGAAGCATGAAAATTCTACTTTATTATGAAGTTCTGCTGGAAAAATTGAAATAGTCTGCTACAAAGTTAAATTGAAAAATTTCGTCTAGAAAATGACGAATAGAATTTATCATTTAAATTTATGTTTATGTTTTATAATCGTGTTATTAAAGAAATATAATTAACATCACATAAATATTATTTGCCAAAATGTCTATGATGTCTCCCTATTGAAACGCAGATTGGTTTTGTTATATGGATGTATGTGTAAAGTAAATTATCCCGTTGGCGTTTGGTACAAATAGTTAGAAAAAAAGAAGAAAAAAAAATCACCTGAACTGAGCTAAACTAGAAAACTGCTGCAAAAATTTATGACTGATATTTTTTAAGAATTACTGGCTGCAAATAAACGTACGAGATGGTAGACATGGTTGTGAGATACATGAAATTAGCAATGTAGTTTTACTAGAAATAGAATTTGATAATCTCATACAGGAACATTGAAATAAAATTTTATACATTACTGTCTAAGACCGGCATTTCTTTAACGGAATTTTAACACAGTTGTGCTGTAATTAATCTAATGAAATATTTTAAATTATTAAAATACTTAAATGAATGGATTTTGTCGATGATGATGTGCATAGAATTAATAGTTTATTTGCAGGGCTATACAGAGCTCCGATAGGTTATTTAACAATCGATTGCCTGAAAAATTCCCACAAAAACTATAATGATATGCATTTTTTTTCTTTCCCACAGATCTATTAAAATAAATAAATAAATAAATAAACTATTCTGGTGTGTTATGTATTGTACTCTGAAATTACCAGAAATCGATTTTCGAGATAACCTTCATTTTGGTTAAAGGAAGGAAATATTAGAAAGAAGTATGCGGGAGGGGTACAGTGCCATCAAAGAAAAGCATGCCTGTTCATTAAATTTTTTATTCTTACGTAGAGATAGAAGATAGAATAAATACAAATTAATTTATCGGACATAAATAACAAAAAGGAAACTTTTAGGGTTTGAATTGGCGCTCTACGGTCATTTTTTGTTCCTTAAGGCTCAACAAACTACACCAACACCTAAAATGCATTGCAGACTTCTATGTTTGAATAGGGATTTGAACGAGTTCCTATGCAATTGAAATCAACGTGCTGTTTTGTGATTTTTTTTTTTTTAAGCTTTTATTTGAAGACTCACCAGTTTAATTTATTATGGCAAATTAACTTAAAGAAATAAAAAATAGTCAAAAGCATGACGTGTTACACTGTGATTGTTTTACTATTCAATTACAAATTTTTAAGAAACTATCAAACGCTTACTACGGTAAAAACTCGGTATTACTGAGAATGTTTATAACATTTAAATTTGTTATAGGTTGTACTAATTATTATTATTAATGGAAGTATCATGTAAATTAGATATAATATTTATGTTATGAATCTATACAAATAATTTTTATTTTTATGGAAACCATTTCAAATATTTATATAATATAAAGTAAAATAAAACTAATGTTTCTTTGAATACATAAATAACCGAATCTATAGAATCATTTAATTAAAAAAAATAATAGTAAATACCTGAATTAAAATTCATCTACATATTACACAGAAATCAGCTTATATATTTTCAAACTGAACTACACAAAAACTAGAGACATAAAGAAGTATTTTTAGTTTATAAATGTTTCGAATGCATGATTAAAGCTGACAAAATAATGTTGAAACATTTTCCTCGTAACTACCAAAAACTTCTATTAAAATAAATAAATAAATAAATAAATAAATAAATAAATAAATAAATAATAAATACATACTATTTAAATATGTTATTTAAATTAAATAAAAAAAAAATCTAACGACATTTAACCTTTTTTTGCACATAAAAGTACAATACTTATATAGTTGCACAGTACAAAATACTCTGACTAATTACAAATACATTAAAATTAAGATGAAAAATTCAATAAATGTCATGAAAAAATTAAAAACTAAAACTTTCTCTATCTCTCACTGAGTTTATTCAAATAAAATGCTTAAATTTAACATAACTAATATTATTACCACTCTTATAGAACCTACACTATATAAAATATAGTAAATTGTTTTTCTTTATTCACCATTTCATTTTAAAAAGAAAGCAAAAGACATTACAGTCGATCGCTTCCAAACAACGAAAAAAAAAAAAAAGAAAAGAACAAAATTCACAGTTCTTGCACATATTTGGAATACAACAATCGGCTTTTGTTCTTTTGGAATAAGTTCTGAATAGAATTGGAAGTTTAGTCATGTTTAACAAATATATCAATTCCTTTTTTTCCTTTTAGAGTGCTGACAGTATCTCTTTTAGATTTATTTTTTTCTTTTTTTTTCTAAGACGTAAGGGTAGAATGAAAGGATCAAGGGTATAAAATGGAGTTTGTCTGAGAGAATAGAATAATGATAGATAGAACCTTTTTTTTTTTTTTTTTTTTTTTTTTTACTTTACACTTATGAATGTAATATAAAAGAATTGGAAAAGTTCTTTTGATGTTAATTTCTTCTTAATTTAATGCTTCTTTAATTAGTTTTAAATAGAATATAATGCAACATAAATTGATGTACTTTATTTGCTATCTAATAAAATTCTTCTTCTACTAGCGCAAATAACGTACAAATTTAAATAAAATTTATAATAAATATATAACATTTAAATAATTACTGATAACATCACAATTGAAATAAACTAAACTTGCTTTTGAGCCTACTATTTAAATATTAATCAGTACATTAAAGTTTCCTATATAAAACAAACATAAAATCAACAAATGTCAAACTCTATACACAAAAATTTATTAGAAATCTCTTAATGCGAGAAAAACAATGAAAAAAGGGCACTAAAATTGAATATTCATATTTAATTAAAGAACAAAAATCTTATGAAATTTTACTCTTATCAAATAAATAATTTAAAAAATAAATAAATAAATAACTTATATTGCGATTCAAAGAAGACTCTCCAAATTTAAAATGACATGACTGTGAAACAACAGTGAGAGATAGAAATGTGAAAGAGTCGCATTTTATACCCACAAGTCGAGAACTTTCTCTATCAATAAATTACGAATTGTTTCCTGGACTGGAACCTTTTTAATATAAAATTTTTGTTGAAATCTTCACCTTGTCATTGCCAGACTTTGACTTAATCGGTGATATTCAAGTACAGTAAAAATACGTTACTAAAAAGAATACATGATGTTCTTCAGTTTATTATAGTAACTAATTCGATACAACTTCCCTACACGTGTCAGCAATGATGCATACTGACGACTAAACATTCTGTACTTCTGAGTATTAATTAAAGCTTCATGTGCTCGTGGCGCCACCTAATACTCAATCTTGGAATTATTTCTGCAAACCCGTGTGTAACAAATTCCAGACCTGTTCATCTAATATACCACTTGTTTCACCTTTCTGTTTTTCCCTGTTTCGCAGTTATGCCATTTCACAGATGTGAAATCCTTTTTGAAACACTCTGTACATTATATTTTAAACTTTACATTCAGTCAGACTGAAAGATCAGGAAACTTATCAAGGAAAATAATCAAGAAGTAGGTGGTTATGTTACCTCAGCGGTTGTGGTTCGTGTTCGATTCTCACGTGAAGGTATATATAGTCTGCAATAAAATGTTTATGGCCGCGTGAAAAGAAAAAGGCAAAGTTGTGGTATATTTGTAATTTAATTTTCATACATTACACGTAATACACTATTATATTTGCATACAGATTGAAAATACGTGACTATATCTTGTAAATAAAATAAGTTGCGGAATACATTGGAAGAAAAGTTTTTATTTATTAAAATGTATGTGTCGTATTGAGAAATCATAAATTTTTCCATTTGATTAATATTTACTATATTTGAATACCATAGATTTAATAAATATTATTTCATTACTTCCTCTTAAACATTTATTAACACGTTAGTACCCAGTGTCCTCATTTGAGGACAGCTAATAAAGTGGCACGTATATTTTTTGTGGTTTCTTGGAATGATTTCTGCCTTTTAGTGACAGTTTCTAGCGTCACTCTAAACGATCACTGGAAGTTTTATGTACATACTATTAATTATTATTTCATAATTTGGATAGATTTTTCATTTGTCGCACATATATTTGCTTTTTGCGCTGGTATACTAACTTAAATCAAGTTGAATAATAATATATATTATAATACTTTAGTTTCGAGATATTTGTCAACATATAATAGAAAATTAATTTGTTATCTCAAAGTTTTTCTATCTCGAAGTTTTCTCACTAAAGCACTAAACGTCAATGAATGAGGATAGGCTTTAAATTTAAAACTATCAGAAGAATTGTTCAATTTAATATATTTTACTGTCAGTTGTCTATATTAATTTAGAAGTGAAATAATCAGCTAATAATATTTAGCTAAATTTATTCGTGCGTTAACGGGTTAAATAGATATATTTTCATATTATTAGAGGAAGTATTATTACATGAATATTTAAGAAAGAACATTCAGAGTTAAATGCTTTACAACAAGTATAGAAAAACTAAACGTTATCTCCTATAAAAGATTAAAACATGTCCAAGACAAAATTCAAAGGAATTAAATGAAAGAAAATTATTAAATAAAATTTTGTCAATACTAATACATCGATTGAAACACTGCCTTATGAAAAGCAAACATTAAAAATTAAATATTTAATCTGGAATAAAATAATTTAAAATAACATAAGTATTCCACTTCAAATACAAGTTAATTCCTCCGGAAATTAAATATAAATAAAAGTCAAAATTAAGCGAAAGTCAAATAAGACGTTTCATAAGTATTTATAAAAGCCTTTATGAATAATGAATTTAATTTCGTATTTTTAATTAATGACAAAAATTATGTAGGAGCCAATTAATTTCTGCTCTTTCAAATATTTTTCACAAAAGAATGAAATATTTTAATTTTCGAAAGCATAAAAATCTATTTAAAGAGAATTTAACTTTAAAAGAACTCAAATATTGAATTAGCAGCCTTCAAAATTTGTTGTTTCACATTAAATCGAAATGCAAATTTAAAATAAATTGACTAATTTCTATATATTTACATTTTAAATTAGATAGTCTGATTCGATTGATCGATATATCACAGTACTAAACTGGGAATCAAAGTAGCAATTGATACCATATTCTGTATGAAAACACTTTTATACATATATATATATATATATATATATCACTTACTTTTTTTATAGTTAGTTATATTGCACGTCTAATTATATACATAGAGCTCATTAACTTTATATTTAAATTAACTAATTTAGATTTCATTTCCATTATTATTATTATTATTATTATTATTATTTAAGGAAACTAAAAAGGTATCATCAAATTATTTTAAACATGATAAAACTCTATATTGGTGAGTCACCCAGAAAATTTTATTGGTATTATATTGTATAAATTGAAATAAGAATCAAAGTGCAGTGTTTACAAGATAAATGTTGTAGATAGTATTCGTCAAAAATCGTATTGTCACGTCTCGACTTTTCCACCAGTATTATTAAACAATAAATTTCAATTTTTAATATAGCCCCCTTTTTTTCCTACAAAAATTGCTATGTAAAATTAGTAGTAGAGAAAATTAAGGAAAATATAGAACCTTACAAATCCCTTGTATGTTTTACTAGTAATATATTTCGGGAGTGTGTAGTGTATGCTTGGCAAAAATTCTAAAAAAAAAAAAAAAACACTAGAATTGAAGAGAAACTTTTTTAAAACAAATACTAGCTTCCATATCTTACAAAATCTTTCCAGGCAGCGTTTTCCCTATGCAAACACACACACACACACACACATATATATATAGGTGTGGTACTTGAGTTTGAATATCGATTAGATTTCTGATTTACGTTTTCAGATTTGGGCTAATTTATTAGTTTGCCTTGCGACCGATACAGGTTGGTGACTCATTTATTCCGCAATCAATTTTAACGTTGAGTAATGACTATTTCATACACACATTTTGATGACATTCAAGCGGTTTTCTTATAATTATATTCGTTTTGCAATCCACGAATTCTACAGTTTGTGTTATCTCTGCATGTTATTCTTTGTAGGATAGGATACAATAAATACTTAAATTTGAAAGAAGTTTGAATTTACATTTTGGTTAAAAAAAGAAACAATAATTCACACGGCTGGGATTATATAAAGAGTTCACAGCTAAGTATGTAAATTCCAATATTTTACTAAATAAAACTCATCTAAATTAAGTTAAAGGAGAAAATTTTGAAATTAATTAACTGTTGTCTATATTTGATGACTTTTCTAAATGATTTAATATTGTCAAATGTATTAGAATGTAAAAAAAGAAAAACATGTCTGTTAAAAAAAAAAAAAAAAAAAAAAAAAAAACCTTCAAGTGCAAAGAGTCACACTCTGTAAAAATATGCTAACCCACAAATTTTATTTTTGCTAATATATGCATAATACATTTTAAACATCAAAATAACATTTAGTATACAAAAGGAAATTTTACGAATTGTAGTTTACTATACTTATGTTATTCATAACCTTTTACAAATAAAAACTATCACACACAACACACAAACAAACAAAAAAGAAATGTTTTCAGAGTAAGAAAATAATCTGTAAATATACATTTTTTTATGGAATTTTATCTAAAAATAACATAGATATCCATTTTTTTTTTCTTTTATTTGAAATATTACTGATAAAAAGGAAAAGAAAGAAAGAAAATGTGTCTTTTAAAATATATATATACGAAGTAAAATTTCTCAATAATTTTCAATGCTTACTAAATTTCATCTTTAAAATCAAATCTAATTCTTAAGTTTGAGATTCTTATACATACCAAAAAATATACAAAAATATCAAATAAATAAATAAATTAAGCCTTGCATTTAAAACATAGATGTTTTCTAGTTCAAATGAAATAAAATATTTTCAGTTTAATATATTTAGTGTTATTTTCTTGTTAGCTATTTTAAAGGGTATTTTTCCTGACTTATACATCTTTAAACTAGTAACTGTTATCTAAATTCTCTTAATTATGATTTATAAGATTTTTTTTAACAGTGTAATTATATATATACATATATAACTGTATGATTATATAAAACTGCTACATGTTTTCATGCATCTTTTATTTATATATTTTGTATTAAATTTCTCAATATAGGAAAAAAAGCAAGTCCGATGATTAAATGGTTAGCGCTCTGTGCTTTGGTCTCTATATTACAGGTTCATGTCTCATATCATGGGTGGGTATTCGTAGATGTTGTGCACTGAGAAAAAATTCTGCAACTGACATCTAGAATCAAAATAGTGCCTCAAAGAAAAATAGATCCATGTCATAGCCCTTATAAATTCTAGTCCCCTTTGAAAGCGATTTTTAGACACCCCTATTAGAATTCTAGAGCATTTGCCTATATTATCGAGGCCAAACATATTTAAAAATCTCTTCAAATAAATGCGAGCACAAGAGGCGAATTTTAGCAACTATAATCTTGGTGTATGACCCAATTTTAGAAAATCAAGCGAGAATTTCTCGCAATACAAGGATTCTAAGACGGAAGGTGGCCGCTCACCACAATGCAGCGGTTTTGAGCGATTTTAACCTTTTCAGAATATTCTGAATATTGTTTCACCATCTAGAAATGTATAGACTAGACATTCTAGATCATTTCGTCTATTCATCTTATTGGTGTGCCTTTTACGAATAGCTCGGAAATTATATATCTAGTTTATGGGTTTAGAAATTGACCACTTATACGTTATAGATAAAAGCGGTATGTTTCTTTTTTTTTTCTTTTTTTATTTCTCAGTGTGAAATGAAATTTATGCACAAAGACACTGGTGTGAAGAATAAGTAATTAATTACTCTTGCTGTGACGAAGTTACTATTGAGAGAGTAACCAAATCTTTAGTCTGGAATACATCACGAAAATGTATTGCTTTAACTACATCTAAATAATAAATTTCTAACTTATTTATTTATTTATTTTTTTTTTATTTAGATCTTAAACAAAAATATTATCATTATTATTTTTTAAGCTAATATATGACTTAACTGATAACATTATTTTAACTATACAGAGTCAGATAAAACTAATCTGTTCTAAAAGACCAAGTATATAACTCATTTTTATTTCTTTTCAGTCTAAATTATAGAATGATAACAATATACTATGTTGATTGATTCAAAATAAAAATTTGGATAGAACCCGATAAATATTTGCTATCTTATGAGCGCAAATGGAATTCAACTCATTCTAACGCAAATACCTTTGTGAATCTTAGTCGTTATATCCCCCTGGTAAAAAGAATAATGTGAAACCAATTAATTGAATGAAAGAAAGAAAGAAAAATCGATATTTAGAAGCCCAACAAAGTATTGTTTTAAAATTTCGTATATTGATGTACTATAATAAAACTATGAAGGAATACTATATTGAAATTTATATATATATAAAATAAATCTTAAAAAAAAGAAAAAAGAAAACTTGATTATTGTATAAATAAATAAATATATATGTATATACATATATATATATATATATATATATATAACTGGAACGGGGTATTTATAAGGCCATGCGCAAATGCCGCAAAAGGAAATATAAAACCATAATAAATGAATAAGCAAACTAAGGATAAATGAAAATGAATCCCAAAACACACGAGGGCATTCTTCATGGGAGCCCCCTCATGTAGGGAAAGGGATATGCGAAGTTTCTGACAAATCGTGGGTCATTTATTCAAAAAAGACGTTTCTAGCCTTTGACTTCTCAAAAATGAAAAGCAAGACCATATAGCAAACGAATTGATTTAATACAAAGCAATAAAAATCCAATAATTCCTAAATAAAGTACAAAAATAAATACATCAATGTAAAAATACAAAAATGTAAGTAAATACAAGGACAAACTTAAAAAGCAAGTAGATTTATTAAAAAAAAAAAAAAGCCCCATCAAAAAAAGAGAACCCACTTCTGCTGGTAGGGCTATTTACCAGTTCTTAAAAGTCGCCAGAGATGATTCAAGAAGAGTTTATCGAGAAATGTTTATTGAGTAGGAAAGAGGGATAGTGTTTGCCAGTTCATGGTCACGCCATTTTTAATTTTTTCATTTCGAAGCCATTTTAGTGGGATGTGTTTTATATATTTTTAAGTCATTAAGTATTAATAATATTAGAAATTTATCAGGAATACTGAGAAACTGATTGTTTCCTATTTAGCAAATTCGTAGCAATGAATAAATGATTCAGAAGTAAAAAACTCTGACCGTGTATACACGTTCATGACCATGAAAGGGTTAAAATGTTTTTGAGATATTTAAGAGCTAAATTCAGGTCTAAATGGTTATTGAAAATCATTTTAATTCTGTTAATTTGGGTAAACATTATATTTTTTAAAACACTATGACTAAGACAGGAGAACCAATTCGTTAAATTACAAATTTTAAAGCTAAGATCCTGCCTTTTATCACAAATGCCAACAAACCAGTTTTTAACTATTTTTTTTAATTTTTAAATCCAGAAAAGAAATTTTATCTTCAGTGCCAGTACGATTTAAGACAATTTCGGAGGGATAGGCTTCAGCATCATATTTCTCAAAATTTTCACGGTTTATCGCTATTACGTCATCAATCTATGAAACTTAATATCTTTAAATTTTCTGTCAAACGTAAATAGAAAATGTTAGCAAAGGCACTCGAGCAAATGGTTCCTATCGCGATACCGTGAATTTGTAAAAAATAATGTACACCGGTAAACAAAACATTTTCAAATATACAAAATTTAATAAGGTTAATAAAATAAACTTTCCATAGTCAATTTCATGATAAAATTACATAATACAACTAAATAATGTGGAATACTACCAAAACGATACCATTTGGTCCACATTATTTAGTTCTAGAAATTTTTGAAAAAATCTACGATGAATTCTATACCTGATGATAAGGAAAAAAAAAAAAAACAGATTTATTACATTAATATGAAATAAAAGTTCTTCATGTTTATTCAACCTTCATTTTCAATAAAATTCCAATAATAATAATAATAATAATAAACAAAAAATCTAATAACTTTCAGAGCCAAAACAAGTAAATCCTAAGTGAAAATAATCTTTTAAAAGTACTTACTTGTGCATCCTAAGGGTTCATCAGACCCATCATCACAGTGTTCTACACCGTCACAAAATTTGTTTAGGCTGATGCACTTTCCCCCACCACCGTCGTCTCCCCCGCATCTCCATTCTCCTCCTCCACAGGTGGTAGCAGCACTTACTACCATGAGTGTGTTTAGCAAGAAGACGAGTAGATGGGAAAGGTATGACGGGCCACGTGACGATGGCATCCATTCACTTACGCTGATGATCCTTCACTTTTCTCACTTTTCTATTTAATAAATGCATACATAAAATATATTAAAATCAAACATTAAAAAAAGTATATTAAAAGTTATAAAAGGAAAATCTTTATAGAAAAATCGTATAAAATAAGAGATGTTATTTCAAGAAACTTTTAAATTTATGATACCCAGTATTACCGCACAAATTAAAACAAAAACAGCAATCGCTGAAATAAAAATAATGAATAAAAAATAGTAATAAAATAAAAGAACTTTTTTACTAAAAATACCAATTACCACAACTGGAAAGGAAAATCGAAACTAACAAATTTAAAATAATTGCCTGCATATCACTTAAGTTATTTCTCTTTTTATTGAAAAGACTAAAAATTTTCATTGAAACGTTAAATTGCTGTTGTAGTGACAAATAAAACTTTTTTTTTTTTTTAATATTTTTATAAATAATAACCGTATAAAATACAAATTTGTACATACATACCTATATTGTATAACACTCTTAATGCACATAGTAAAAACCATTCTGAGTAATTAATAAGATATGATTTAAAAATGAAGAATCCCGGTTTGACATTTAAACTCAATTATTACAGTAAGTTAAAACGATATGAATTGTAACCTAAATCGTGTGCAAGTTAAGCGCCTCAATACACTGCTGAAAAAAGTGTCGGCCTACATCAGCGCGAAATGCCTGAAATAGCAGCAAAAATATAACCAGAGGCAGAGAAAAAGATTAGAAATTGAGATTGAGTTCATTTAACTTCCCGTTAGTGAGAGCTAAACAGTGGCAATTGAGGACAATCTACAAGGATATATATGAACTTTTTGTATTTTGGGAGTAAGGCCAATTGAATACACGAGGGTTCTAGGATTAATGAGGTGTGCCCTCTGTGGAAGTCTTTCTAAGGATTTCCAGCCAGTATTCACGCAAGTTGAGAAAACTACTGAAAACTCTGAATGGCTAAGTCGACGAGCGCGACCTAGGATCCAACCCGGCACTTTCCGTCTAACAGCGTTGAGCACAGAACCACCCGCTCAGCTATCGGTGTGTCAATAATTAAGAGAAACCTTAAGTTAAAATTTATATGTATAGTCACTCGAAAAGATATTTTGAGAATTTTTATTTAAAAAGTGATATATAAGAATAGCATTCATATTTTTTTGGAAAACGTGTTTAAATATAGCGACCAAGGCAACGGATAAATCCTTCTTGTATAAATATGGAAGTCGAAAATTTTTAAAGATTTGCTCTAATATAATGTCTGTCGTTTGAAAAATAAAAATTTCTTATGCTTGAAAAATAAAAATTCTGTATTACGATGAAACAGAATCTTGTAATGCAAATGTAATATCACACACATGCAGAAACATTTCCACTTTCATCAATATTTTTTATCAATTATTAGCATATTTAATAACGAAAAACTTTTGTAAATATTACACGAAAATGAATTTTTTAGTCTAATAGAGATTTAAAAAATCATATTCTTGTATAGAAATAACAATGCAATCTGTCGTAGTATTTAAGTTATTGAAATGCTCAGAACAACAAATAGATCGTATTTAATAATATATTAAAAAAATATTAGCATCAATATAGCAAAACAAGTAGTGTATTAGACAGAATATAATATAATTTTAACTATTGATTTTCTATTTAAAAAAAAATGAAAAATATGTAAATTTTGTAGAATTTTATAGAGTTATTCGAATGTAATTTCCTCCTAATTAATATTTATAATAATTAGATAATAATAATGATAATCATATAATACTACATTATAATAATATATAATAATACTAATAGTAAATACTATTATAATAATATTACATCATAATAATAATAAAATATTCTAAAAATTAACTGAAAATTTAAGGACAAGCTTTGTATGTAGTCCACAGAAAAAAATAAAAAGGAGGAAATTAATATTTAAAAAACTCTAAAAAGGCTAGTATTTCTTACAACTATTATATAAAGTATCTTCTCATATATATTAATTAATTAAAACAAATGATGAAACATACAGAAGAAAATTTACACTCATGATTGTAAAAATTGCATTACCATGAAGGATTTGTCAGAAATAAATGGAACTTAAGAAACAAACAACTATTATTGATGCATGTAATAGATTAAATTTCAAAAAAAGAAAAAAAAAAAAAGTCAAGTGTCCGAAATTAGTAATTTGTATAGCCACCACACTCTGCAATAGGTGTTCCTATACGATGCGGCATACTCAAAAAGATTTTGAATAATCTGCCTTGGGCAAAATCATTCTATATTGTTTGCAAGCGTTCCCAAAGTTCATCTGTTCAAGCTCTAGGAAGAGGATCACGAGCGAGATGTCGACCAACGAAATCTTACACATGTTCAATAGCCAACATATCTGGAAAATAAGCAAGCCAAAGAAGAAGCTATATGTTTTTTACTGAAAAGAAGTCTTGAACATTCCTTGGAGCATGTGGGCGTGCATTTTCCTGTTGTAAAAAAAAGCTTAAGAAAAGCCTTGAAAGAAAGGGACTATTTCGGGCTGCAGAACGTCACTGGTGTACTTGTTGCTGTTAAGATTACAAACAATTCGTATCAGATGATATCGCAGAATTTCCGTTTTTAAATCAAAGACAAATTCCTGTTCAGGAAGCAATTGGTATTTAAAAAACAGGAGTGTTAGCTGCTCTGAAATTACTTTAATGGTAATTTTAACATTTTAATTCCATCCAATTTATTTGTAATGCAATATTTTATTAATTACGCACTTTTGCTTAAAAAAATCATAATATTCACTCTAATAACGTATTCATACAAAATAGTTTAACAATATATTTACATTTATTTTCAGTTAAACACATTCAAATATAAAAATACGTTAAACATCTATAGAAAGTTAAGGAACTGTAGATAATAAATAAGTCTTTAAATGGGAACCACAGAAGGAAATGCATATTTCTTATTCTAAGCTTTTGATTGTACTTATTATAAAGTATATATACTTTTAGAACATTAATTAACCATTAAAAGTATCTATTCACACATCTTACCTTTCAAGCTTCCTTTTGCATAATCTCAAAAGCAAAGAACTTCAAAATAGTTGCTTGCTCTCAGTATTTTCCTTTAAATTTTCTTCTTGTGTAAAGAACCCTCATGCACTACATTCATTTCCTGTTTTTTCAAAATTCTTCTTTGAAGTTCTTTTCAAAACAAGCTTCAATAGCGTCGGAGAACATCTAAGCTGAACCTAAAAATGAACAAGTCATGTGAAAATTTTTGAAATGTATTTCCTAACTTATCTACGGATGTAAAAGAATCTAAATGGTTACGAAATTCAGAAGATTTTTATCTTAAAATTCTAAAAAATAACAGGAAGGATGAACATAGATTCAATAATAGGAATTTTCTACGTATTACATTAAATTATTGTTACTTAAGATCAAATATAGCATTAAATATTCTAAAATACTGCGGCAGGTAAAAAACTTAAATGACAAAAATGAAATTAACTTTGTTAAAATAGTGTAAAGAAGTATAAAAATTATGTGTAAAAATTCCTTTTGATGTTAATGCGTGGTATAAATGTTATTTAAGGAACTATTCTGTTGAGTAATCTTTTTTATTTTTAATATACAAGGTGTCCGAAATTAAACGACCCTATTTTAAAGTTGTCTACAGACGAAACTATTGCTGAGAAATTTATAAAATTGTGTAGGACATCTGGAAGCACTGGAAGTTGTTTGGGTGAATAACAAAATTAGTTCAAATTCCCGCCTCTAGGGGGCATTTTTAATGAATTACACACTTCCTGAACTCCCAGGAGCCTAGAACTCAATATATGCTTTGGGTAAATTTAAAAGGTCTGGTAAGTCGTGATGATCCAAGAACTTTACCTGATCTTAAAGACACCATTTCACAACCTGTTCGTGACATTTCCCTGAACACAATACAATCATCTATGAGACGTGCTTATCTTACGATTCCAGACGTTAGCTGACAGTAATGAAGGTCATGTTGAACATGTCTTGTTGTAATAAAATTGTAAACTATTATAAATTTATAATACACTAGCAGGCAACGTCCGCTTCGCTGGTCCCTATTTTTATATGAATCACTATAATTACTGAATTCTCAAAATTACATTAATTTTTATCACGTGAAAAAAAAAAAAAAAAAAAAAAAAAAGAGAGAAACAAAATCTGATTAGGAAAAATGTTGCACCGGGTTCTCACTGCCTTCGGAATAAATTCCCAAAAAGCCCTAACTCTTATTTCTATATATTTCCCCCCTTCGTCTCCCCCTTCCGCCCCTCCCAATAATTTTAAAAATTCGAAAGTATCCGCAATCGATTTGTAGGTATCGAAAACTTCTATGTACCAATTTTGAACGGCCTAAATGTATTTCCATTCGTTTTTGCGCATAGACCCCCTTACCGCCCTACCCCCTTCCTGCCCCTCCTAATAATTTTACAAATTCGAAAATATCCGCAATCGATTTGTAAGTATCGAAAACCTCTATCTACCAATTTTGAACGGTCTAACTCTATTTTTATTTTTTAGTCCCCCCCTCTCCCCTCCCCCGTTCCTGGCCCTCCTAGTAACTTTACACTTTCGAAAATATTCCCATTCGACTTGCAGGCCTCTAAAACCTATCTGTACACATTTTGAACGGCCTAACTGTACTTCCATTTGTTTTTGCCCATAGCCGAACCTTGGCGCCCTACCCAAGAAACGTAAAACCATCTTGTCAAGCACGTTAGCAATTGGCAAAATGCCAAATGTACGTGTACATACAAAACTGGTATTCCGCAAGAAACATCCACTTAGATAATTGCAGTTTTTGACCAGTGTCCGTCTACTTTTTTTTTTTTTTTTTTTTTTAATATTTTATGCAAATATATATATTTTCTCTTTTCTGCATTTCCCTACACTAAAATTATAAATAATTGAATATTTTTATTTGTCTGTCAAAAATATGAAGATTGATAAGTATAAACATGTTAAAGAATTTTAATTGACATTTCCTATTAAACAAAGATGGGATTTTAAAAAATTGTAAAAAGTGTCCGCCTACTTTTTTTATGCAGTGTATATATATAAATATATCAAGTATCTTCTTAAATTGTTATATAATGTTTCTACTAAATAAATGCAATAAAATAATTCCCTATAATAATGCAACAATCCAATAACATTAATAAGTATATAAATATGAAAATAATAATAATAATAAAAGTTCCTTATTAAAAAATATTTTTCTCTTTTAATTTTCAATATTTTTTAAATTAGTTTTTGCAGCTTTGACACTAAATTATAATTCCTTACAATCCATAATACGATAGTTACACAGTCTTTTAAATTCTCAACTTCAACTATTTCTAGTTTTAATAACTTGAAGCAGACAAAAGTTAAATTTTAGCGTCTGTGTTTTCAATTTGCTCTTCGAAATGATGCAATTTTGCATCAGCATAATTATCCATGAAAGGGGAGGAAACGGGTATTTCGAAGTACTCTGTAAAGGTCAATTTGTACGGTTAAGTTATCAAAGATCTATTTTAGGATGACTAATTAAATATTAGTTTTTTCGTAATAAAATATATTTACGTTAGAAATTGTGTTCCTTGTATTAGAATGAAACATTCCTCATCTTCATCACAAAATATTTTAAAGTTTCAAGAAGGATATTGAATTTTATGAACATTTACTAGTTCAAAACAGTTTCATTATAAAATTGCTCATAAAATTCATTTACACACTTGAAAATGTTTTAATTAGTATTATTATTGTTTTTTAAATATCTATATATATATATATATAGATATATATATATATTGTTTTATTCTTTCTTTGGGGTAAAACGCACTAAAGTTCTAAAAAATGTTCTAGAATTTAAAGAGTTTTAAGTTTTATTCAGAATAATAACTAATCCATATTGATTTGTTTTGTAAATCAGTGCTGTTTGTAGTATCACTTCAAAACAGACTTTCAATTTACAAAATTTAATTTTTTAGTGTTAATGTATATTATAAAGTGTGATACAAAAATTAATAATATTGACATATTTAAACACTCGTTAAAACTTTCTTAAAAAAAAAAAAAAAAAAAAAAAAAAAAAAAAAAATGTTGGATTTATTTGGATTTTCTTAATTTCATCTTATAAAATAAAATACCTTAAGTAACAATAATTATGTTTATCATGAGTAAAATGAAAAAAAAATATTTTAAGCATAATTTATGTAATAAAATTAGCGGAACACTAAATGCATTTACATATACGTTTTAAATTACGTACTTTGGCTAAATGAATCCCAATTATTTCGCAATTAAATGAAAACAAGCTGTTTAAAGTTAAATAATTCCCAATTACTCGTGAAGAGGATTCTTACATCACTTTTATGAAAAACAATAGAGTGAAACACTTCATATTTTTACAAAAAAAAAAAAAAAAAAAAAAAAAAAAAAAACAGTAGTTTAACGTGTTACTAGGAAATCGTAAATTTACAGTAGTTTTAAAGATAAACACGGGGCTCACATCGTTTCTAAAATTTTACACGCGTTTCTTGTATTTTTACAACTATTTTCAAAAGAAAATTTTCTAAAAGCTTTAAATGTTTTATTATTAAAAAATAAATATTCTAAAACAGAGGTGACAAATTATTCAATCACGTGTAATAATTCAGGCACGTTTCCAGCCCTGTAAAACATCCGTAAATATTATTAGTATATTGTGGCTGTGAGTGAGTATCACACATATTATTATAAACTCTTAATTTAATTTTAAAATAAAAATAAAGTATAATTAAATAATAAAAATGTAATTTGGAATTAAAATAATATTTTCTTAATTAATAAAATAAAAATTCCAATTTTTATTCCCAAATCAAAATTTATATTATAATGCATTTTTAATCTTTTCAATAGGAAACGAACTGTCCTCCTTTCAAAATAAAACAATTTTTGTACTAGGGATTTGAAACGTAGTGTAATTCCTATTTTCTCCCTAAACAGAATAAAATTTTTACCCATTATAATTTATTTCAGATAGTTTACTTTAAAGATAATTGTCTACGATATTCAAAATAGATTCCTTTATTAAAAAAGAAAGAAAGAAAGCATGAACTTTCGTTAGTAATGTAACTGTTTCTGTTTCTGTTTTCATTCAGAAAGCCGTTAACGTTAATGGCATTTCCATATAAGGAAATACATTCTAAAACTATACCCTTAATAATCTCCGTCTGGCTGATGCCTTGAAGTATAATTAAATTTATCTTTTGCCATCGTTCTTTGCGTAGTTTTAATGCAGTGTTAAACCACCTCATCCACAATCTTTCTTCTGAGTCATTCTGTATAGCATTTCCACCTGGAAAATCGTTGAATATGTTTAACAACTTTAGCAGGCAGTTTGTCTTGTAATATGCTGACAAAGTTTAACCAGTAAGTTTTTCGGGATAAGCATATTACGTATCGAGCTTAGTGTGATTCAGTATCAAATAATCTGAGATATATCTATCATGTAGACAATGAAATGTTTTCCGAAATTAAATTTTTATAGTAAGAAAAAAAAAAAAAACATATATAAAAATCAGTGAATTTATACACTTTAAAATAGAGAATATTTACACTTTAGAATTTTTAAACTTCCTGTAAAGGAAGGAAAATTGTAACACAGCAATAATATCTTCTAAATGTCATATGACAAATCGTAATCAATACAAATTTATGTCAATATGCAACAAAATATAAAGTTTTCGATCATTTTTTTTCTGGTATACAATGCACATAAAATTTTTTAACACACAGATTATACGCAAATTTTTCTTTCCGAAAACTGTCAAATCGGGATCAAAACGCTTAAAAACAACGTATGAATCCACCAAATATGGAATTTTAAATATTGTAATAGCCAAATACTAAATCCATTAAAAAAAAAATACCTTTAATAATATTGAAGTTATAATACACTTTCTTATTTAGAAAATGTGCAATAAAATAAAATATAAATATAAATAAATTGTTTATTATATATAATAATATATTATCTCTGTTATTGTTTACTTTCTTTATAACAGTGATCACAAAATATGTAATTTTATATCAATCTTAGAATTTTTTTTCAAACAAATTAAATAAAATATAAATTACTATTCAGAAACAATTTCTCTACAGGTGAACCTTTACTTATACTTCGGTAATCATGCAATGAGCATTAAATAAATTGCATCTATGTGTTCATATACTTGTTACGTATCAGAATTTGCGTGGGAAATATATCACCTTACGTTAATATGAAATCAAGTAACTTTGTTTTTATCTTCTTAAAAGATAAAATCTGATTATTGTCTGGGAAATTGCATTGCGTGATTGAAGCTATTACATAGAATGTGCGTCTCTAGTCGTTATTACTACATTATGCAGTTCTTCGAGATTAATCAAAACGAGACAAACCAGAATTTTATTATAGTTTCAATCTAAAGGGATTTTTTTTTTCTCTTAACAGAATAAAGTGGAACACGATAATAATCAATCAGACATAATTAAATAAAGAACATTTAGTATTTAAAAATTCTAATAATAAAACGCAACATGTAAATACAGTCAAACCTCGTTAACGTGAACCACAAGGGGGATAAAAAACTTAGTCATGTTATCAGTAGTTCATGCTGTCAGTAACTGATCTTTATATAGGTAAACTAATCTTCATTTTGACGGAGATTGTGGAAACAGTTCATGTTAAAAGTAATTCACGTTAACGAGGTTATATATATATTATATTATCCTTTTTATTTACAGAAGATATTGGAATGGTGGATCGGGATGGCAGGAATTCTCAGCTTTTAAACAGAATTGGTTTTCTATTGCCTAAATAAATAATAATAATAATAAAAATACATTAAAACTTTAAATTTCTAAAATATAAAAAAACTAAATGAAAACTCTATATCTTTCTAAATGGAATCTGTATATATATATGTCCACATATATATTAATAGGCAGAATACGAGATTGTGTTGAAATTTCCTATGTAGAGATTATATATGAAAAATGAGTATTTAAAAAAAAAAATATTTTCCAAGTGAAGAAAGTCATTCTAGTTCAGTTGGAAAAGTATATAGGCTAATTTTATGTTCTTTGGATGTGCCCACTATTTTGAAACAGCATAGCAAATTGAGTTGATTAATCCACATTGTTAAGACTTTGATGTAGCATATAGACCTAGCAAGTTTTAAAAATATCATTTTTTTTTATAATGTCCTAGTTTGATTTTCTTTTAGCTAACCACTGCTTAAAATAGATATGTCAGATCACATTGATTACTAAAGGTGACTGAAATCTTCATGTGGAAAATAAATATGTCCAGTATTAAGAAAATCGGGTGAAAAATATATTTTTCATACGTGTTTAAAATGGCCGTCATAATGAAAAAAAAAAAAAAAAAGACAGAACAAGTGATAATCGGATTCAGCCAATTCAGCCAGAGTATTTCTTACACAAATCCACTGTACAATTTTGTTTCGGAACTATTCATATTTCTGAAATTATCGTGAAGACGAATTTCCCTATAAATTACACAAACTAACTACGTGATCGAAATAGATCGATTTCTAAAGAAATCAACCTAAAAGAAACGGATTCAAAACCACAAACATATTTAATATATATACATCTGACTGAGATTACAATGGAATATCATTTTACTAGAATTGCATTAATTAATGCCTAAAAACTAAAACAAATGGTACACATCTTAAAGCGTGTCTTAAACTACTCATTTATTACATCGAGTAAAATGCATACCAAATTCCACGGCAGAGAATTCAGGAGATTGGCTTCTATGTCATTCCAATTAGATCTAATATTTAAAGTCAGCGCACCAAGATAATTCCTATTCTGTTTGGCTACATAAAGCAGGCAGACTGACAGCTCTCTCTTAGATTATTCATGTCTTAATCATTTTAGATTCCACAAGCGATCAGCGATGACATGAAGATTTTGAGGTTTACTCGAAATGATTTAATATAAATCATATGTTAGATGTCACGGCTGTATCGTTTTAAGGCATGAACAGAATTTAATGCATTAATAAAATGCTACTTTGTAATAAAGTTCAGCTTTTCTTTGTGTAGTATTTTATGAATACGGAAGATTTAGTTTTAGAGTGGCATTATTAATTTTAAAGCTGACTGCAGTATCGATTTATTAGCATTTGATTATATATATTTGGTATTATGTATTGCAATATAATCATTATACGTATAACAGTGAAAAATGTTTAATTAAATGCAAACTTTTTAAATGTACTTAATATTTCTACTTATATTTAGCATAAAGGCAATAAATTTATATTTTTTACTTTGAAAATTATTTTTATAGCTTCGAAAATATTTTATGTGTGTGCCATAAAAATAAATAAATATATATGTATATATTTTAATTCCCTTCACATGCTTTCAAATGGTTTAAATAATCAATTTGACATTCAAAAATCTTTTTTACGCTTCACTTAATTTGGAGGTTTTAATATGCAAAACTGTAACAGAGGTAATATTTGAATTATCTATGTTATAGTTTCTATTTTTATTTATTTAATTAATATTTTCTCCTCTTATTTTCACCCATGTAATGGTAGTGAAAAAATTTAATTTGGTTTAATTTTTTTAAATCGCGTTTTTGCATACTTTCACGTTATAAGGTCCCCTGAAAATGAAAAATTAGCATTTTAGCTCTTTGTCTGTGTGTATGTGTGTGTGCGTGTGCTAACAGCATAACGCCTGAACAAATAATTACAGGAAGCTTAAACTGAGTATTCTAAATCATTATCATATGAGAATAATTCAAAAAATACACTATTCGACAAAAAAAAAAAAAAAAAAAAAAAAAAAAAAAAATGGAGGGGGGAGGGGTAACAGAAATGAATTTAATTATTTTCGACTAATTTTGTAGTGCAGAATTTAAAAATAATAGTTAAAAATCAGTAACGCGTACAGTTTTGTTGTTATGATTATTTAATCTGTACTGGAAGCAATGTACAAAAGTCTTTAGAAGATATGCATTATTACTATAAATATTTATAATCTAGCATGGAATACTGTTAATATGGAGATAATATACATATTGTAGACTAAGTAGAACATAAAAACATGCAAAATACACTAAATTATTGAATTGTTATTATTTGTTATTTTAAAACCAAAATAGAAAAGATAGGCTTTTTTACGTCTACCATGTGATTTTAATATGAATACTTCACAAATACAGCATAACTTATCGGGTACGTTTTTACAAGTTCTACACTGAAAACTTGCCATTTTTAACATGAAACTTTAACTATAAAACAGCACAATCATACTTAACAAAGAATATCTGTTAACTAGAAATCCAGAAAAAAAATGAAAAAAAAAAAGGTATACACAGAAAAATAAACTGGTCACAGTGACCTGCCAAAATGCTCAGCTGACAATACAGAATTGACTAACCAAAATAACTGACTAGCCAAAAAGTGTACTTGCTGAACTAGTCTCCAAAACTGAAAAGTGTACTTGCTGAACTAGTCACCGAAACTGAAAAGTGTACTTGCTGAACTAGTCACCAAAACTGAAAAGTGTACTTGCTGAACTAGTCTCCAAAACTTAAAAGTGTACTTGCTAAACTAGTCACCAAAACACTACTCCAGACTAGGAAGGTTAATATTATTAGACAAAGAAGGCTAGTCGATAATCATAATTATCTGACCAGGAAGGTTAGTCAACAACCGCAGTTGCCAGACAAGGCAAGTTAGTCAGAATCTGCACTTGATTAAGACGGTTAGTCAGCAGCCAACAGGTATTTTACGAAGCAAACTAGTCAATTTTCAATGAATATCTGAAGAGGCAGGATAGTCAAGGCTATTTACCTGACTAATCTGTCTGCTAATATTTGAAAAGGAAAACTAGTCTCTATTTGACTAAGCTGCCTCATAATATTTGTGGAGGAATTTTAGCCCGAAAAAAAAATATTTGACTAGCCTGTCTCATAATATTTGAGAGAGATTAATCAAAAAAATTTAATAGATTAAAATCCCTCATATTTTATGAGGAAGTGGCCTCATACTTGTTTGCAGGGGCTTTTGAAAAAGCATTGTTGTTAGTCTTAACCTCTTTAATTTGTAATTATTTAATCCCCCCTCCCCTTTTAAATGTTCAACCTTGAAAAAATATTTAAAAACTTTTCTGAAAAATATTACTTGTCCATCAACTGGAATAAAATACTCATAGCTGCCAACTTTTTCAATTTATTCCGGAATGTTGTTAACATTCGCCCTTTTCTTCATACCATATTCTTAATAGAATAATTTTCTTTAGCATGTAATTACAATTAAATATGAAGATAATTACTCCTCAAAGAATATGGTTTAAAGATAGGGCGATATACTAACAACATTCCGGAATCAATTTAAAAAGTTAGCAGCTATCAATACTGGAAATTTAACAAACTACTGAAACAAAGAATTTGCTAGTTTAATCATTCTTCCCTACCTTTATTCATCATTAACGCACGCATTTATCCAACACTTTTTTATCATATTTTATGGAAAACTATTTTTATGTTTTTCTCATTTTTCGTTGGAGGTAAGCATTGGTTGCGACCAAATGCAGGTACTCCGAAGCACATCGTTGACTTGACTTGACTTTTTTATCAAGGCATTCCAGGAGGATTGTGGCGCCACATGATTTAGTCCACTTTTTATGCACATCCTCATATATGGATTTAGGAATATATTTTCTCATCGGTGCTTTCATTTTATACGCTGTGGTTACAAAAATAAATGTAAACATTTTTTTTTTTTTTTAAGTTCCTTTTTTTAATATTTAAGCCACCTGAATATATGTATATATTTTTTTAAATAATGGATTTTTTCCACCTGATTAAAATTACAGATAAGTACGACGATACAATGTGCTTTAACAATTGATACAGGTAATATAAACAATATGCACGGTATAGACGATACAATGTACTAACTATAAATAACATCGAACTCAAATTTCAGGTTATTTAAAGTTTTAAAATCATAAATATTAATGATATACTTTTTTTTTCAAGGTGAGGGTGGACATAAAATTTGCATTAAAAACACTTTAACATATATAATAAGAATTTTTATTTCTAATCATCTCTGTAAATTTTATGCCCAGAGAAATTTTAATATATAACAATAATTTATAAGTATTTGATCATCCAAAATAACTCTCACTTACCTGATAACATTACTTCCAACATTCTTTAAATGAAGAATTTAAGTGGCTTATTTGAATAAGATTTCTCCATTAAAACTATGTAAATGAAATAATACATAAAAGACAAAAATCAAGATAAAAATAATTTTATTGAAAATTATAAATGTTTCATATACATGAAGAAGATTGCTCCATAATTTACATAAAAATTAATCATAATAATAAAAGCACAAATATAATTAGGTAATAAAACGTAATTTGTGTGTGCCTAAAGATGGCAAGCCGCTGAAAATTGTAGGAATAGCACCATCTTTAACAATTGGTTTATTTCTTGGGACTTGATATAACTTTCCTTCTTTTTCATCAAAATATGTTATTGTTTGTATAATTCCATCAGGTTTAAAATAGAGCTCACAAACCTTAAAAAAAAAGACATCAGGACATTACTAAGAAATACGTTATATGAGCTGTAAATTTCACCTCATTGCATAGGTTGCATTCAATTAAGAAGTTGCATCTATCATAGATGGCTTCATTGGAAATCAAATAAATCAATGAGGAGACGAAATATTATATCAAAACCTTTCTTAATCTATGCATAAATTATTATATATATATATACATATATATGTGTGTGTGTGTGTGTGTGCGAAAACAGGGCAGTTTGGAATCGCCTAGCAGAGGCCTTCATCCTGCAGTGAGTTGATAGAGGCTGAAATTGGTAATGATGATATATATATATATTGTCATATAACACCTTACCTTATAATTCGTATGATTACTTTAGAAAAGCAAGCACGAGATTTTTTTAAAAATCGATCTGGTTTTATTGATTTTTTTTATTGAATTATTATTATTTTTAATGAATATATCCCTGTTAGAACACTATTGTTAAGCATATTTGAAAGTTGACAACCATATTATAAATCCTATCGCTACATAGCAGCGCCACCTTTCGAGCGATTGACACCAAAAGTTGATAGGCACTAATTTAGGTCAAGGTGCATCTACATATAAATTTATATGTAATTCTGAACTGTAGTTCCGTAGATACAGTTGCCACAAAATTTTTGTCACACATACATACACACACAGACGGGCAGACAAGACATTTTCTAAAAATGGTCAAATCGTGGTCTAACCTCTCAAAACTTGTAAATCCGTCGAAAATTTTTACAAATCCAATACTTTCTTCCATTGAACATACAAGTAAAAAAAAAAAAAAAAAAAGATGTAATTACTAATTGTATTGCGTTAAAAATCTGAAAAAAAAAAAAAAAAAAACTAATAATAATGATTAAACACTTATGTGAGTTGTGAACTTCAAGATTGCAAAAATGTGCTTCAAGGTCAGTGATAGTAGTTCATTGTTTAATGCTTATATTCTGAAAAAAAAAAAAAGTATCTTTGTTTATTGCATTTGTTCGACGGGAATGTTTATTTACTATAATAATTTGGGTTGCACGAATATATGTGATTCGCAATTAAACATCTGCTTTGTTTTTATTTGTTCTAGAGAAGACGATAAAGAATATTATTATTATCTGCCTTGATGGAATCAGTTTCCTAAATGTGTTTATTTTATATTGTTTTTTACTTTCTTCTGTGTTCAATAGAATAAAGTATTTCAATCGTAAAAATTTTCAACTTCCGCTTTTCAATGGATTTACACGTTTTGAGGGCTCCAGAACACGAATTGACCATTCTTAGAAAAATATGTGTCTGTGTGTGTGTGAGACAAAAATTTTGTGGCAACGTATCTCAGGAACTACTGCAGATAACTGCATATAAATTTATATGCAGATGTACCTTGGCCTAAGTTAGTGCCGATCAACTTTTGGTGTTATTTGCTCAACAAGTGGCGCTGCTAGACCGCAATTTTCGCAATTTCAGGAAAGGCTATATCTCAGAAACTACTAATCGAATTTGCATAAATTTATATGCAGATAAACTTTGACGTAAGTTAGTGCCCACCAATATTTTTTGTCAACTTCTCAACAGTTGGTGCAGCTATACATCGACTTTCGCGTTTTCAGCGAAGGCTGTATCTAAGGTTCTGTTGTGTATAATCAAACAAAACTTGACACGTATCAACGTAGCCATTATATGACATTACGCAGATTCAATTTGGTTGCATATTAGCCAATAAGTGGCGCTGGTATACTGTAATCTCAACTTCTGTGTCATATAACTGTACAAAACCTGATATATGAGGTAACCATTATGAAGAAGCATTTTTTAAGACTTTATTTATAGAGAATTAAACTGTCTTTCTTTTCTTATTATTAGTGTTAGTTTTTTTCTAAAATGAAATTATCTGCATTCATTATGGTAGATAATTTTAATAAATAATAGTTTTAAGAAAATATTTTTACTGGGTGAATGAATTTTCCTATAGGAAAATATAGAAGAAAGTTTTGCGGTGGTCACAACATAATAGCTGTAAATGAAATCACGACAAGTATTTCCTCTATATTTGCTTTGAAAATTTCGTTCACATAAAAGCGAGGATTGAATTTTATTAAAAATAAAGTTATTTAAAAAAACAACAACAAAAAAAAGTATGTTGTGGCCACCACAAGACTTTCTTTTTATATTTTCTAATACAAATTCGCTCAGTTCAAATAATTTATTAAAGCTCTTATTTATTTAAATTACCTACCATACTGAATGCAGACGATTTTCATCTTAGAGAAAAATTGCATTGAAAGTACAAAGAAAGACAGCTTTATTCTCTATAAATAATACATTAAAAAATGCGTTTTCATGATGGTTATCTCACATATCAAATTTTGTACTATACACCATAGAAGTTGAAATATAGCTTTGCCGTTCTCGGGGAAAATTGCCTTACAGCAGCGCCAACTATTGGCCGATATGCATCCAAATTGAATTAGCATAATGTCTGATAATGGTCTTTTCACATATCATTTATTATTATTATTGTACGCAATAGAACTTGAGATATCTCTTTTCCTTAAATTATGGAAATCGCTATATAGCACCATTACCTATTGAATTATTGATACTTAAAATGGATGACAATAATTTATCTCGAGGTAGATCCACCTATAAATTTATGTGTAGTAGTTCCTGAGATATAGCCTTCCCTTGAATTGTGAAAATTACTGTATAGCAGCGCCATCTTTTGAGAAATTGACATAAAAAGCTGATAAGGACTAGGTTATGTCAAGGTGCATCTACATATAAATTTATATGCAATTCTCTTCAGTAGTTCATGAGACATAGCATTCCCTTAAATTGTTGAAATCGCTAGAGACCCTGTATAATATAGTTTCCTAATATATGGTCTCTAGAAATCGCTATATAGCAGTACCATTTCTTGATGGATGGGCACCCAAAGTTGATAGGCACTAATTTATGTCAAGGTGCATTTACATATAAATTTATATGCAATTACGTGCAGTAGTTCCAGAGTTGCAGTCGCCACAAAATTTTTGTCTCTCTCTCACACACAGAGGCATATCTAATATTTTCTAAAAATAGTCAAATCGTGTTCTGGAACTTTCAATACGTGCAAATTCATCGAAAAACGGAAGTCGAAAATTTTTATGAATCTAGTACTTTCTTCTATTGAATATAGAATAAAGTAAAAAAAAAAAAAAAAATGTAAATTGCGAAATCTTTTTAATTTCCAGGATGTAAATACGAGGTTATACTGTATTTATTTAATTTATATATTAATAACAGTCAAAAAAGATTTATAATACTTTTCTAATTTTCATACAATTTCTACAAAAGATACATATTAGTTTCGTTGAAGAAAAGAAAACAGATCCATACAAATACGGATCTATTTTTCTGGATACGAATAGGGAGCTCCGATACATGTCTAGCATGTGTATAATGTTTAAATTAGTTACAGAGTTATAAATATGCCTATAAATTTAGATTTATAATTGTAAAAAATATTTTGAAAGGTGAGCAGTACGATAGCTGTGAATTGCAGTCGTAGATTGAATGTGCGCTATCGAAGATAAACAAACACAGAGAGAAAAAACACACACAGAGAGAGAGAGAGAGAGAGAGAGAGAGAGGCTGGTCGTCTGTCTGTTGTTTCAGAAAGAAAATGAAAAAAGGTTTATCAATTATTCGCACCACAGAACTGGCGTTGCAAAATAATCCTTACAAAACTTTGAATAAACACCATAAAATAAAAAAAATTGCAACAATGGTTTCGGGTCGAAAGAGCACACGACCCTTCGTCAGGCGACCAATGTAGGCACGAGTACAGCAGTCAAAGCCGTGCATTACCACTTTGACTGCTGCACTCGTGCCTACTTTGGGTGCCTGACGAAGGGTCGTGTGCTCTTTCGACCCAAAACAATTGTTGCGAGATATTTTATTTTTATGGTGTCAATTTAAAGTTTTGTAAGTATTATAATATTCATGCCCACTTAAATAAAGTATTTTAAATTACTTGTTGTAAATTATTATTGTTAAATTGGAAATGTTTGTCATTTATACCATTAATGATAAAGTTTATATACCTTTACCGTGTCTTGATACTATTGTGGGGGAAAAATGTTACGTATTAAGGAACTATATTTGACAATTTATCATTCATTATTACCAGTTGCAAATTACTAACATATATTTAACCCACTATATCTAAAATTAGTATATGCTGTAGCCATTACAAAATTTTCTTCTATTATTATTTAATATAATAGCACCATATATCAGTTACAATGCACAAAGTAATTAACACAGCTTCTCACAAATAAAGATTTTACAAACTAATTTAACAAATAGATGCTGAGATACTATAACTATCTGGAAATTTACAATGAGTAATAGTAGCGCGGCGCGTCATCTGATGTACACCCAAATTGATTCGGCATAGTTTTTAAAAAGCTAGTGTGGCATAGTATTTGGATGTATGACATACACCTTACATATAAAATTCGGTGCAAATACATATCATAGAAGCTGAGATATGGCTGTCCTATAAATAGAGAAAATTGCACCATGCCAACGTCACCTGTCGACCGATATGCGTCCAAAATAAATCAGCATAATAGTTCATAATGGCTATTGCACATATCAAGTTTAGTGCATTTATATATCACAGAAGCTCAGTTACAGCATTTTCTTAAATGTGAAAAATTGCAACATACTGGCATTACCTAATGACCGATATGCACCTAAGTTGAATAAACATAGTCTTTCACAATCGACTATTTGAACATTAAGTTATGTGAAGTTCTACACAATAGAAGCTAAGATATAGTCTTTCCTTAATTGTGGGAAATTGCAGCATAGTAGCGCCACTTCTTAGATGATACAGGGTTGTCAACTTTTCAAAAACAGTTTGAGGAGTATTCAGAGAAATTTTGAGGAGCATTTTGGCTACTTTGAGGAGCAATTTTAAAAATACATAAAAAAAAAAAAAGAAAGAAAGAAAGAAAAGAAATAAACTACTCACAAAAATAAATTAACAATAATCATATGAAATTTAGAAATATTTATTGATAATCAAATATATTTAGCAAAACAGTGAAGAGAGATAAGAATGGGAAATGATTAAGTCTGAATATAAGCTTAAAACCCAAAAGTAATTTGTTTTTTGCATAATGGCATATTTTCCATACATAAATAAAGGCAATATATGAAAGTAGATTATTCAGTTACATTAAAAAAAAAAAAAAAAAAAAAAAAAAAAGAAAGAAAAGAAAGAAAAGAAAGAAAGAGAAGCACAAAGGGAAAAAAAATTAATTTCCAACAATTTTCATGAATGTCAAAATAATTATACTATCACATAAAAATCTAAAAACGAAATCATATAAATGTGTAAATGATCTCATCTCTAAGTCAACTCCCTCTAATCTGCATAGCTTGGGACCATATGTTTTGTAAACTTTTGATTATTGGTCATAATTTGTTTACTTATTTTTTTTCCCAGATACAAATGAAGATATAATAAATCATTAATGCTTTAAGTGAATGATAAAATAAAAGCATAATTATTTAAAATAAATCTTAAATAAAGCGTTGTCAATCGGCCTTAAAGTTCAGTAGCTTTGAATCCATTATTTTTATCGATAAATAATTAAAATAAACATTTTTTTTCTTTCCCCCTTTCAGCTTGTAGTTTTAATTAAACACACTCTTAGCTAATGTAAACGTACTTGTTCCTGTTCTGAGTCAGCAATATTTCGATCACTAGAATGTTTTCTTTCTTTCATTCTTTTTTTTTTTGTTTGTTTACTATTATTTATGAGTATTGTAGGATGAAGCGTGTAGTTCTTCAGCTAAATTGTAAAAGTTAGTTTTATTTTTTTTATTTTCAAGATACGTTGAAGCGCTTTCATAGATAAAAAATAAAATTCAAAGAATAATGTTTTATGCGGCAACTGTTGGAAATGCAAAATCAAAAGTTGATAAAGATTGGATAACGATTTCTGCCTAGATGTGTGCAAGGAAAAAAAAAATAAAAGAAAGAAAAAAGAAAAATTGTTTTTTTTTTTTTTTTTTTTCAGTGTCTGCCACTATTCAGTTTTATGTATTTAATAAAAAATATTTAATTAGGTGGTCAAGACTGAATTTGCGGAGCATAAAAATTACTTCGCGGAATTGCGGAGTTTTTAAATTTTTCCGGAGAAACTCCGCAAAAATCGGAGCAGTTGGTAACCAAGCATCCAGCACGAATTTACGTGAAAGTGCATCCAAATATAAACTTTTGTACAATTCTGTTCATTATTTTGTGAGATACAGCACCCAAAACATAAAATTTTTATTATACACAGACAGACATCTCCTAAAAATGGTTTAATCGAGTTTAAGGAAATCTCAAATTTGTAAATGCACCAAAAGCCAGAAAAAGAAAATTTTGAAAAATCCAGTACTTCATTCTTATATATGTAGAAGAAAATCAAAATTAATTTTAAGTTATTGTGGAAATAGAGTATACAACTAAATGTTTGCAAGAATTTATAGAGCATAGTTAAAAGAAAAAAATGTTGTTTAAATTGACATACCAAATAGTTTTTAAATTTAAATGTGTTAAGAATGAAACAAATAACATGAAATTAAGTACATATTTTTAATAAGATATCTTTTGTTTATCACGAATACTTAATATGCTGCGCATGAACAATTTGATTTTGAATCGAGAATACCGTATCTAATAATTTAAACTCATATTATTTTTGATTAAATTTGTTTTGAAAAAAAAAAAAAAAAAAACATATATATATATATATATATATATATATATATATATATATATATATGATATCAAATTTTTAATAACTAAAAATATCAACCTTTTACTACAATCATCAATCATTTAAAAGAATAATATATATATTTATTTATTTATTTACCAAGATATTTATTATTTATCGCTAATAATTAACATTGTATATAAGAACAATTTGACTTTAAATTGAGAACAGAATATAGTATGCAATATTAAATTCATATTATTTTTGCTAAAAGTTGTTTTGAAAAAATTGGTGTCAAACATTTAATAATAAAAAAGTCATTTTTTTATTACATACAATTATCAACCATTTGCCAAAATTATTTAAATTAAAAAAATTATTTATTTAGAACAGGAATTAAAAAAAAAAAAATAAATAAATAAATAATAACAGATAAACGAGAAACCTTTAATTTTTTTTAATTTATCTCATTAAAAAGTTTAAATAAAAAAAAAAAGTATTAATATTATTTTTTATTGTTCTAAGATAGATATAATGTTGCAAACGATAATTTAAAAAACATACCTTAAAATTCGGATTTCTTTCAAAATCCCCATGGATAGCATTTTTCTATATCTTTCTTAAATTGGCGTCCTTTGGAAATCCAAATACCTTCTGAACCATCTTTAGGGAAAAATAAATCATTACTATTCTGTGTATAAAAATATTAATATGAGCTTAATGTTAAAAGTGTAT
Organism: Salticus scenicus; assembly: GCA_963930645.1. Taxonomy (NCBI): domain Eukaryota; kingdom Metazoa; phylum Arthropoda; class Arachnida; order Araneae; family Salticidae; genus Salticus; species Salticus scenicus. The sequence goes on from OZ005649.1 coordinate 150,693,203, forward strand.
GTAAACAACTATAGCTTAGACAAATTAAATATACTTTTATAATACAACGATACGTAAAACTAGATTTATAATAACTTTTTTTAAATTTTATACATTTTAAACAACTTTATAAGTTAGAACAAATTCTAATTACGATTCATATTGTTAGAAGATTGCCGAAGCTTTAGAATTCTACAAATTTACAATTTACTATTCTTACAAAGCTTATAATAAAATAAAGTATTTAGCACTTACTTTTGGCTGTAAACTCGATTCGCTGATTCTGATTACTAAAAAATCTCTCGTTCTCTTTCTAAAATGAAAATAACTCTAACGGCAATTGCAGTATCCCGCCAAATGCGATGAGTTTATTGTTTAATTTTCGGTTTCGGTTGACTAACACAAGTTGTCAATAGGAGACAAAAAATAAATAACAAATAAAAAAAAATAAGAGGAAGATCAATGTTTAGCTTTTGGACTAGCCAAACAAATTTTCTTAGTCAATTGACAAAACGGGAACAATTTTTTTTTTTATTCTCTCATCTGACTAACCGGTCAAATTTGAGGAAAATGAAAACTGTACCTGGGAAATTAGTCATCTGACAAGTTTTAGAGGCAAAACGGATCATCAGACGAAACACATTAAAGATACATGGTAAAATAAAACGACTTTTGTGTCTCATGACTAAATGGGATTGTCAGGTAGTGTTTTGATTGTTTAAAATTTTGCGTAATTTTGTGCAAATTTGTCAACGTACTTGACAAACGTTTAGTGTCACGAAGATGGCATGTCTCTTGACAAGTTTCGATTTTTCATTTTTCTGTGTGTACGAATACAGGTTGTCAAACAGGGTTTGCCAGCAGAGAGGATGGCCAGCAGGCAGAGTTGATAGTACGAAAGGTTACCATGTGTGATACAGTCGGCAGAAAAGTATCTGAGCACTAGCAATAATCTCTGTCTAAAAAAAAGTACACTTAATACTGCATTGTTAAATAAATCCTTGTCGAGTCATGTTCTTAGTCAAAGAACATGATTCGACAAGGATTTATTTTACAAAATAGTATTAAATGTACTTTTTTGATATCGGAATTATTGGCTAGTGCTCGGATAATTTTGCTGTCTACTGTATTGTAAAAATCATAAAAAAATAGTGAAATATGCCATTTTCTGATACTTTTACCAAAAAAAAAGAAAAGGAACAAACATGCTTGCCAGGACTCTGGGTTGCTAGCAGGAAGGGTTACCACCTGTGATACTGTGAAAATGATAAAAAATTGTGAAAATTGCCATTTTCTGATACTCTAACAGAAAAAATCTGACGTGGTGGGACTTTTTTACTTGCATATATTTAAATAAAAATTGGAATTAATAATAATAATAATAACTTGACCGTTGTTACCGAAAAAGAGTAAACCAGTGATGTTTTATTACAATTTGGCAAATGGTCCTTGTACAAGAAAATCCAAGAGAATGCATATATGGTTCGTCTATACGCGAAAGTACAATTTGAAACTTTTAGATAAGTACACTTTGTTTTTAAAGTACAGTTTGGTACTTTTAGACTGCACTATGCGAAATGAAGGAAACATAAACTTTTTATATGCAATAAAGTATGTTTATTAGAAAATATGGTATGGAAACCATTCACCATTCATTTACAGGGCCATACAAAAGAATACAGATATATTTCAAATATACATGCGAACTGGCAAAAGTACGTTTTAAGGTGCACTGTGCATTTTTGGTATTATGCTAAATTCAAGTGGAGTGTATATATAATTTATATTGTTAAATACAATATATAGAATTGCCCAAAAAGTAAGTTCTTTATCGAATCTAATTGGAGGAAGTTTGGATTAAATTTATCAAGTTCAGAAAAAAAAAAAAATAGGAATGACAAAAACTTTCTCATACTGAATTGGCAAACAAAATTATAATTTAGGCTCCAAAATAGCTAAAACTGGCACCTAAATTCATGATATCACTACTATAAATTTAACGATTTACTCAGTGTAGTGCGATGACGCTATCACCTCTGTGTTCGATGTAAGATCTTGCGTTTTCGGATTCATCGAAGCAAAAGCTTTTCTCACACAGGAATCGCCTGAAATCTATGGATACGACAATGTGCGAACTTGAGACGCTCTTTTCTGTGTCTCGGCGTTAATGGCAGTTGTTTCTTGTTTCTTTCGTAGCTAAAGTAGTTTAGCGAACGTTCTGCTGACGTTTAGTTGTTTAGCGAACGTTCGACAAATAGTTTGGCGTGAGGCTGTGACATCAGTTTCATTCTTTTTTATACGGCTGATGACTAGTTTATCCTGACCAATTTGTTGATGCGTAGTCCTCCTAATTTTCCTTTTATAACGAATGGACAAAACGTCAGAACTCTGATCTTCTTTCCTGTTTTCCGGTTCTTATTCTCTTGAACACGTTGATGACTATAAACTATACTTGATGACATTAGAAACACATGGTTGGACGGCTTTTTTCCTAAGATTTTTTAAGCCGGCCGTACAATCTGGTGATTTGGCCACGTTCTTCTTCCGTGATCATCCTTTACGTCTTTATGTATGTTTATCGCGCCACATGTAAACTATGCAACTGCTAACGGAGCACTTATCTTTATATGAAATATTTCCCAAAACTTTTGTTGGTGGCCAAAGTTTTGTCCACTTCATTTTCTTGTTTTCAATTATGATCTTTATTATTTTGAGAATAATATAATTTCATGTTCATTTGTACATATTATGTTTTTACCGTTTTATTTTACATAGCATAGCTTTTTATAACTATTAAGTGCCGAAATTCATGCATTCGCCAAATATTTTTTCAAGCAGTGCAAAGCTACTCCTAATAATAATTTAATTTTTTTTTAAATGCATTATATACAGTAATTTCCATCTTATTCCTTTCCTGAAATCTGCCTTTAAGATGTTTAAATGCAGAGTAAAAGAAAGTCAGGAGAGTGCTAAACTAGTTTATTTTTATTAGATGAATCCACTAATTTAATTATTATTTTAGTTATCTTAAGCACCGAAAAGTAGCTCAGACACAGCTAAAAATATCAATTAAATAATTAATTAACCACTAATATATGTGCAAATTGTGTCAATTTTAATTATGAAGTCGATGGAATATAGTTAATAGATAAAAATCATTTCAAATTCAGGGGCAATAAAGTTATTACTTTACCCAAACTCCCCAATTTCTATAATACAACCATTTTATTATTAGGGTCGTAGAATACGGTCATACTCGTACAACTTACGTCATACTACAACTTACAATGGAATAAAATGCAAAATATTACCTTTCTATTATTATTGTTATTTATTTATTTGATTTTTTAATTAATTAATTTTATTTTATTTATTTATTTATTTTTCGTGAAGAAAAGGTGAATAATTTCTGTATTTTATGCTTTGCATTATTGTTTTTCTTTATTCTTGTACAATATTTTAAGCGTTAAATGTTGATGAAACTGCTTAGGTTTTAGCGCTAGATTACATCTGACCATTTTCTAAATTCATTGATCTAAAAAAATTCCTAAAATTCTTTCATATTCTTATCATATTCTTATTTTTAAATTTTAAGATTGTTACTGGTACTGAAAATAATTGTTTTTATATCCCCTTTATCGTTTTTCCTATGATATTGTACTAATACTTTGTTAAAAGTACGATAATACTTTTTACCTTTTAATTGTTCATTTTTGAAAATGTATTGTCTTAAGAGAACTTATCGTCGCCGGAAATAAAAGCGAATGTTAATATTTTTTACTTCTTTCTTTCTTTATTTTAATAATTTATAATGAAGTTGTAACACGCAACGTTTTGCTTAGTAAAAATTCGTATTTTACAGCTTTCAAATGAAATACTGAAAAATTTAAAAAGTCACTTTTTAGAAAACAGTAACCATTTTTAGTTCTATACTCTGGATAATATCTATGTAATTACCTTCAAATTTTAATGTTAAAATCTTGAAATCTAAAATTTTAAAATAATGATTTTAATATAAATTTATTACTATTTAAAATAAAGTACCTTTCAGTGTTTTCTCGTAAAAAAAATTATTTCTTTGTTACTTTTTTTTTTGTCAGAATGTATTAAATAATAACATATGTTATCTTTGACATATTTATCACAGTATAATGCATATTAAATGCGATAAGGATTAAATTCTATATAAATCTAAACCTCATTAATATATTTCATGGCATAGCAACTCTTAAACGTTATGCAATTTACTGTTTAACGTCATTTCTGTCTATGTATATTAATATATCCATAAGTAATAGATGCCTTGACCCGGCCTTCTAAACATAGAATGTAATATAAGCAATCTTAATCGATTGCATTGTTATTACACTTCGATCCTAATATTCAGCGTGTTTGAATCCTTGTTCATTTCAGTGAAATTGTGGTTTCATGTATACAATCGGAATTTAATCTTTACACATCGATCATTTCGCAGGATTGCATTTCGAGACAGATATTTGAACGTCCAATTTTTAAAATTTACACATGTAGCATATATCGCGGTCGTTATACAATTATTTTTGTATTATTAAAATAAGAAGAACATTAGGTTTGTTGAATTGATGACTTAAAAGAAAAAAAAAAAAAAAGAACAAGCTAATTTTAACTTTTTTTTTCTTTTTTCTACATTTTTCTATATTTAATTGGAGAAAGTACTGCATTATTAAAATTTTTTGACATATTATTTTCGATAGATTTGCACACTCTGAGTAAACCCCGGAAATTTTGGCCATTTTTATAAAATATCTTTCTATTGCCTGCGTGTGTAACCGAGTGACAAAAATTGTCTGCCAACCGTATCTCCGGAACTGCACAGAATTTCGTATAAATTTATATGTAGTTGTCTTTTAATATAAATAAA